>MU219181.1:369634-400925 GCA_018584345.1 Thuja plicata
GCTCTTTTACTAACTTGGCCAACTCTACATTTGTGATCCTCAAAGGGATCTCCCTTTCTCCTTCTTCTCCTTCAGACATGATGTCTTACCTGCACTCCACAAGATCCAAACCGCTCTGATACCACCTAATGCAGAGTGCAAAAGTGGAAGGTTTGATCCTCTCAGACCTTTGAGGTCTAATGCTCCAAAAGACTAAAACTTTCAATAAGATTCCAAAGAGTGACTCAACACTTTTCTCTGATTTCTATACACCTTTAATGAACCCAAGAACAACAACTAAGTTCACAAACACACTTTTTTCAACTTACCACAATGTTTACTAGCCCCTTCCCAAAATAGGGCTACAAGGCTAGACTTGACAAAAGTTGGGATTTCTGATACAACCTACTCCCAACACTAGACCAAATGATGTAATTTGAATATGTTCAAAAACCCCAACACTACCCCACAAGACCAACTTCTGATCTACTCCTGCACTCCAAGAATCTTCCCAAGTACATAGACCTAATAGGGCCCTAATAGGCTTGGTTTTCAAAGGAAGACCAATGAAATGGGTGCATAGACTGAAGAAAGGTCTTTGGATCTCTTCAAGGTTATCTAAGAACACCTAATCCACCTTTAGATTACTCACTTTGTGCATATCTAATACTAGGTAAGCAAATTCCTATAATTCAGGACCAAATACATCATAATATTTGGCCTAGGGATTGCAAGAATAAATCGTTCCCTTCAACTTCTGACCTCCTGCTTCTAGAATCTTATAGTAGATTCCTAATGCTTCCATTTTCATTGGGTTTTGTGCAAATTGGATGGTACAGTCACGATCTGTAACTCCATTTGCCCAAAACCTTGCTGGAACTAGGGTTTCCTGGGAATTAGGAAAGAAACAGCTCTAACTTTGACCACAGACCACCAAATTGCCTCAGACCAAGTGCATTCATTAGGTAACACACCAATCTATCCTCTCAAATAATTAAACTTTCACTTTCATTTTATACCACACATGCAGAATCGAAACACCAGTGATTTTTAAGAAAAAAATAGAGAACTTTATTGATTTCGAATAAAACTGTTTACATCCAACAACCTATTCTTTTGGGAAGGTTGTATGACTCTTATATAACTATTTTTCACCAATCAACTGCCTTAGATTCAGTTGCAATCAGTTGAAACTCATTAATTAGCAACTGTTAAGCATTTGTGTAAAGTTGCTTAGCAACTTTGAAAAGTTGCATAGAAACTTTTTGTTGTTTTGACATTTCTTGCTTAGAATGAAATCCTAAGGACTCTAGATTATCCTAGGACCTCAATTAACCTTATTTAAGGTATTACAACCTATTTCCAAATATATTCCTCAATCAAAATGTCCCATAGGTCTTAAGGACTCAAGGTTTATAGAATCACCAATGAGCCTTAAGCCTTTACAAATGGAATTATATCAACTTGATAACTACATAACAACCTAAAATATTATGATCCCCATCAGGAGCCCTTAGTGGAGATGAGTATGAAGTATAGTGCCATGTTCATGCAATGGAAGGCTTAATAAATGCCTAGATGGAAACACTGAATCACTGAATTTCTTTGAGTGCTCTGCACCACACAAGATCCCACAGTAAGGCGGATACACTAAGGATGAGTTCTACGACTCATATTACATGAGATTTGTGTAGACTGACTACTAGCGTTTTGGGAGAACCACATATATGATATCTAGATACATGCCATCCAGGGTGCGGAGGCAGATGGGTCAGGTGCAGGAGGCGATACCAGATGTGTTTCCTCATCCGTTGGTTACCTGAGAGGTGGGGAGTGTGTGGGGGATAGGTGCAGATCCTCAGATAACATGAGCATCATTCATGGGTATGATCAAGGTCCCATGGATCAGGGCTCGAGAGTCACTATAGGATGCAGGTGTAGTACCTGTATATGCACAGTGGTGGCTTCTCACAAACCCATTAGACTGATAGTATCAGGGGTTGTACAGGAGGATGAGTAGTCGGGGGCTGGAGAAGACGTAGGAGGATAGGGGGATGATGATGAGGGAGGAGATGGAGCGGCTGGAGGGAGGAGATTCTGGCCTAGGTTTGTGGTACCGAGGTGGAGGGGATAGGTGCAGATACTTGTAGGAGGGCAGCTACCTATCATTCCTAATGTACAGGTATAGGGGTAGGATCTGCAGGGGCCACCACAGGGACCACCATAGGGGCCACCAGGGTAGGAGTAGGTACTGCCAGTGGGCTACATAGCCCAAGAGACACATGATACAATTATAGCAGAGTGAGGTAGCCTACAGACTAAGCTAGGGAGGGTATAGGGACTATTGGCGATATCTCAGGTGACTGAGGTTAGCACACTGGTTGAGATTACATGACTACACAAATTATTGGCTACAACATAGGCCATAGATAGCAGCCTACAAATAGAGGTGGCCCAAGTATAGAGGGATTTGTCAGTAGAGACAGCTCAGGGGGATAGTGCTCAGTAAGCACTAGATATTCTATAGGCTCGGGTGGATAGCGGGGAGTTCACTATTATAGAGGAGTATGGAGATTGCGAGGAGGAGCTAGTAGTGATGTCAGCATAGATAGAGACTCTTACTACATAGTGGGATTTAGCACATAGATGTGTAGAGCACTATCAAGCAGACCGTGATATAGCATGTCTTGTAGGTAGTGTAGCAAGTTTGGGTCATATGATGGCCGATGCTATGATAGCCTAGAGAGAGGCAAGATGGAGAGGTCGCATATTATATGGGAATTTACCATGGAGCAGTGCCAGATGAGACACAATAGCCTGCCTATTCTGAGAGGGCACAGATAGAGAGCACTGGTCAGGGATCACAGGGATCAGTGGGGTTACCACCACATCCTAGAAGTGGGGAAGGACCATTGCGTCTATGACCATGATGCTTCTCAAACTTTTTGGATACACAGTTTTGACACATTTTTGACACATGATGTATGATACTGACACTTTTGATATACATATACATGGACTATTTTTGGACTATGGGACTCTTGATTTATGGACATTTGTGATGCTATATGTTTATATGATGTGATGTTTATGCAGGATGTATGGATGCACTATGATGTTTATGACTGACATGTAGGATGGGATGAATATATGTATGATGATACTGACAGATTTGTTAATGTTTATATTTTATCATGTATGGATGTAATGTGATGATGTATAAATGTATCTAGAATGAATTAACCCTAAAATGTTATGGATTTTATTGATGCAATATAATTGAATGCAACATATAATTAAATGCAAATGGTACTAAATGATGATTATAAATGTTTAATGCTAATGGAGTAATAATGTAACTATAAATGAGTTAAGGATGAATGAACAATGTTAATAATACATAATGAACTAAATGGTAAATGCAACTGATTTAATTTAATGTACTAAAATGAACACTGCAACTAAATGATTAATGAATTAAATGAATAATGCAATGGATAATGAATAATGATTAATGAACTAAATGAACAATGCAATGGATAATGACTTATGATTAATGAATGAAATGAACAAAACAATGGGTAATGACTAATGATTAATGAACAAGATGAACAATCCAAATGACTAATGATTAATGAATGAGATGATCAATGCAATGGATGCAATATGAGACAAATGAGGACACTGGTTTTGTGTGTATCACAATAAGTCTAATAAAATCACGTAGGTGACCAGATAGGGAAATAAATGGAAACATTTGCCAAGAGCAAAATCATAATGCAATATGACCTAACTAAAATGCAAAGACTAACTACATGATAAGGGTGGGATTGATATCATGTTAATGTTGGAGAGAACACCCTAGTTTGATATTGCAAAAGGAGGTATGCACCATGTGCTAAAAAACACAAGTGACATGGTTCCTTAGCGTGGACTAGACTCACAAAAATAGGTTGTTAGGAACAAGAATGCGAGATATCAGGTATGATGAGAGCTATGAAATGGTACTCATGAGGAGACGCAGTACATCCAGATCTTTTGTGGGATTTGAGATGCATGAATCCTGCCCCTAGTGAGGCATACATAGTCATAACTAAACATCAAAAGATAAATGCACTAACAAACTATGACAAGAAGATCATACCACAAATGACACATATTTCACTAGATACTCACCATAACGAACCAAGATATAAAAGATCGAGGTTGTCGCGATAAGGACATAGTAAAACACAAGATAAGATTAATGAAAAGGCATCCTAACCAAGTGGTCATTCAGTCCAAAAGTTCTTGCCATGAACAATTTTGATGTGAATATTGATAGAATAGATGACACCAGAAGGATGCATCCTGATGGATGAAATATTGATTGATAAAAAATGGGAATTTGCTAGCAATTGCTTGTGAATAGAAGGATCATTAGGAAAGTCAATTTGTCTGCTAATTTGATGTAAAATGTTTGCGATCACTATGTCTAGAACAAAGCTCAGTGTTGGATTTGGTAAGCTCAGTCGTGCGGGAATCATTATTGCAAAAGAAGAAAGATGTTCAAAGAACTACCTGCACAAATATGGGTAGTGACGCTTATTATGAAAGGTGATGCAAGATGTATAGACAAATGGTGGAAACTGATGGTGGATCTGGCCACGCATGGTGCCTGAAATAGGTTTTCACCATGGTACTTATCCATTGCACCACCAAAGTGGTTTTCATAGATGGACGGATTTATTTATCTTTCTCTTGCTTTTTTGATCTTCTTTTCAAGTTTTTGTAATTTTTATGCTTTTTTTATTTTTTTTGCTTTTTCTGGTTTTTTGAATGTTTTTGGATTTTCTGCTTTTCTAATATATTTTTTTTGGATTTTTGAAAAAAAATCGTAGTAGAATGGACTATGGACTGATCAAGCATAAAAGCGCTTGAGATGTATAATATTTACAAGGTCAGGGAGTGGATCTCCCACTAGGGACGCAATCTGATAGGCACTTGAACCATATTTTGCTGTAACAATGAAGGGACCCAACCAATTAGATTCAATCTTCCCTTTCTTCTCACAGTTCTGGAGGTTCTTCATATTATGTTGCAGGACAAGATCACCAACCTCAAACTGATGAGGTTTGATCCTTTTGTTGAACTAAAGGTGAAGGTGATTTTGATACATGCAGAGGTGGTCTAGGGCATTAAGGTGTCTCTCATCAAGGAGTTCCATCTCTTACAAGTGGGCAACTTTATATTCTTCTTCAGATAATAGATTATTGAGAGAGATTTTGAGGGAAGGGAGCTCAATTTCAATGGGTAGAATAGCCTCAGTACCATAAACAAGGGCAAAGGGAGTGGCTCTTGTGGGGGTTCAAATGGAGGTGTGGTAAGCCCAAAGGGCAAGATTGAGGTGAAGGTGCCAATCACGACCAGCTTTATTGACTATTTTCTTGAGGATTCTGAGGATGGTTTTATTTGTAGCCTCAGCTTGACCATTGCTTTGTGGAAAGTACTTGGAAGAGGTATGGTGGGTAATGCTAAATTTCCTACACAGCTCTGTGAAATCCTTGTTTTTGAAAGGTCCTCCATTATTAGTAACAATTTCATGAGGAATGCCATAGCGACAGATAATATAGTTCAGAATAAACTTCAAAATCTACTTTCTAGTAGTGTAGGTGAGAGGAATAGCTTTGACCCACTTGGTAAAGTACTCTGTAGTAGCCAGGATGTATTTATGGCCATTGGATGAATTAGGGAAAATTTGGCCAACGAGGTTGAGACCCCATCATGAAAAAGGCCAAGGGGTGATGGTAGGTTGGAGGGATTGGGAGGGAGCATGTATCAAATCATTGTGCTACTGATAAGGTACACACTTCTTCACATAGTTGTAGGCGTCTTGCTCCATAGTAGGCCAGTAACATCCAGTGCATAACAACTTTTTGGCCAAAGTAAGTCCACTAGAGTGGACCCTATAGATTCCTTGATGTACCTCCTCTAGGGATGTTTGTGCTTCATCACAATTCAGACACCTTAAAAGAGTTCCATCGAAATTCTTTTGGAAGAGGGTATCAACAAGGATTGTGTATCAAGAAGTGTGGCAAATGAAGGTTTTACATTGATTGGGGGTTGAAGTAAGTGGGGTATGTCCATTGCGTAGGTAGGAATACACTTCTTGGTACCATGGGGAATTGGGATCAACAATTTCACACACCATTTCATAATTTGGCTTATCATAGGCAGGGACCGTAAGATTCTCAACAAGAAACTCACACCGTGCACTCTGTTCTGGCATAGTAATCAACAACCCAATTGTTGGCATGGCATCTATTGCTTTTTTGTTCATGCGAGGGATCTGCTGGAAGATTAGCTTAGTGAAATGCATCTTGAGATCTTTAACTGTCCGGTGATAGGGAAGCAACTTGTCATCCTTTGTTTGATATTCATCCATAACTTGTTTGATAACCAATTGAGAATCACCAAGCACCAATAAAGTGAGAATCTACCATTGTATGGCCTGTCAAATTCCAAGTACAAGAGTTTCATACTCTGCAATATTGTTGGTGTAAGGAAACTGTAATTTGAAAGATTTAGGGATGAGATCCCCTTTTAGTGTAACAAACAAGATTCCTGCCCCTGATCCTTTCTGAGTGAAGGATCCATCAAAATAAAGCTTCCATGGTGGACTCGGGGCAAGATTTAGGACTGATTCATATGGAAAATCTGTGATGAAAGGATGTTTACCATCAACAGGTGCTTCAGCTAACTGATCTGCAATCACTTGTCCTTTGATGGATTTTCGACCCACATAAACAATGTCAAACTCACTAAGGATCATGACCCAATTTGTTGTACAACTAGTAAGAGTTGCATGTGCCAAGAGATACTTGAGTGGATCAATTTTAGCAACAAGATGAATCTTATGATTAAGAATATAATGTTTTAGCTTCTATGTATAGAAAACAATAGCTAAACATGCCTTCTTAATTAGGGAATAATTCAACTCATAGCCAATAAAAGTTCTGTTGAGATAGTAAATTGCTCGCTCTTTGTCGGTGCCATCCAATTGTGCCAGGAGGGCTCCCAACATGACTTCGGTATCAGATATGTATAAAATCAGAGGATGAATAGCAATAGGTAGTACCAACATAGTTGTATTATCAAGATAGCCTTTCAGTTTCTCAAATGCATTTTGACACAAGCAATCCCACTGAAACTTGATATTTTTGTGCAGAAGATGGGAGAACGGATGCAGCTTGTCGGCTAGTTGTCACATGAATCTTTTCATTGATTGGAGCTTTCCTTGTAAACTGCATAATTGCTTCAATGTTTTGGGTGGTGGTATCTCTAGGATTTCTTTCACTTTCTTTGGATCAACTTCTATTCCATTCCGCAACACAATGTATCCCAACAACTTACCAGATGGTACTCCGAAGACACACTTTTTGTGATTTAGCCTAAGCTTATATTTCTCCAATCACTCAAAGATGGTAGTAAGGATAGGAATATGTGACTCCCTTGTTTTTGATTTTCCTAAAAGGTCATCCACATAATCTTCCATGATGACATGCAAAAGGTCATGAAATATGGTAGTCCTTGCTCGTTGATAAGTGGCTCCGGCATTTTTAAGACCAAAAGGCATCACCTGATAATAGAAGGTACCCCAAGGTGTTGTGAATGTAGTTTTGTGCTATTCTTCTATTGCTATCCTGATCTAATTATAACTTGAGAAGCATTCCATAAGTGACAACATTTCATGTCCTTCCATCAAATCCACTATAATGTCAATATTTGGGAGTGGAAAATCATCCTTGGGACATGCAAGGTTTAGGTCTCTAAAATTAGTGCAGATGCAAATGCCCCCAGCAGGTTTACCTACTGGTACAATATTAGAAACCCATTCAGGATAATCAATTGGTCTAATTACTTCAGTGTCTAGCATCTTCTGAAGCTCTGCTTTGACTACTAATGCAACTTGAGGATGCATCTTGTGAAGTTTCTTCTTAATAGGTTTTACACTTGGATCTACAACAAGATGATGCATGACAAGATCTATATCGAGCCCAGGCATGTCTTTGTAGGTCCAGGCAAAGTTGATTTTTTATTTATGCAAGAATGTTGTTATGTCTTTCTTTTCTTGATCACTGAGAGAAACTGCAATGTAAGTGATGTGTGGATCTTCTTTTGTGCCTAGGTTGATTGGAATACTTCTAATTTTGATGATATAAATGACAAGTCAGCCTCTTCCTCCCCTAGCACCTCTAAAAGGTTTTCACTAGAGGAAACATCCTTTATTTTGTCTTTTTCTTCATCCAAAGGTTCCTGCAAGAGGTTTTCACCAAAGGATGTATTTTCATTTTTTTTATTTTTTTTCTTTTTCACTTTTGTGAATGAGAGAGTTGAGTTGGCTACCGAAGTAGGCTTGTTCATTGTAGTGTATATGATGTTCATATTCTCAGAGATTCTTAAGTCCACAAAGGACTAAAACTGCCTCATCCAAATCACACATGTCCAAAGCTGGTGGTGAGTCTTGCTGATCCTAGTCAATTAATCCAGGGTTTGTGAGGGGTAGACGAGGGGATGAAAGGTCAGCTTGGGTAATAGTGAAGACATGATAATTTTTGTTTAGGTCATCTTCAATATATTGGAAAGGAATTTTGAAGAACTCTTCCTTAGTGTCTGAACCTGAGGCAGCTAAACAATAATCCTTAGAGAAGTTAGTCTTAGTTTCTATGCAACCCAATCTATGTCCTTTAGGATAACCATTAGCTGTTATGATCTTCCTCTTACCTGTTTCATTAGCTCCAAGACCAGTAGCATGATACCCAATGTTTTCGACAATGGGAGTAACTTTAGGATACTTTCCTTTGGGGAAAGTTACAGGTCATTCTTCTTCATCATTATAGAGCCAATTAAGGACACTATACTCCATGTGTTCATCTGATAGGGACCCCCAATATTCAAAAATAGTTGACTTGCAGCACATAAGTGCTTTATCTTTGGAGAGGGGTAATGGTGATGGTCTTCCATAAGACTTTGGAGACAAAGGGAGTTGCCCAATACATAAAGCACTTTAAAATTTATACTCTCCCATGCCTTGATCTATAAATGTGGTCTTTGGTTCAGATGAGGAGGGTTTATCTTTAGTAGCTTTGTATTCAGTAACTTTTTCCTTTCCTTTGGATTGCTCAGTTGGTGTTTTTGATGTCTTTTTTGAAATAGGGGTTTCTTGATTGAAATGTCAGCCAAACTCATTCAACAAACAGTAATTATCTTGTTTTCCTTCCAATCTTTTGGAATATTGAAAGGGCTCAGGATCTCTAGGAATTGTGATTTCTCTACCGTGATGTGGGAACTTCAGACATTGATGATAGGTAGAGGGTACACCTTTGATACCGTGTATCCATGGACATCCTAGCAAGATGTTATAAGGTAGATCTAGATCCAGTTCATGGAAAATAGTTTCAATTAGGGCCAGGCCCACTTGTAAGGGTAGTGTGATTAAACCCTTTCTTTCTCGCTCTTGATTATCATAGGCTTTTACAATAATTCTCTTGTCTGCATCAATGAGGTCCTCAGAAAGACCGATATTACAAATCATTTTCAATGTGCACAAATTTAGGCTAGATCCACCATCTATGAGGACTCATTTTACTCTTATGGAGTATATTTTTTCTTCTATATGGAGGGACTTGTTATGATGAGGATCAGGACCACCAAAGTCCTTATCAGTGAAGACTAGATGTTCTTGCGCAGCTAGGTTCCCTATCATAGCTTTCAATTGTGCAACATTGATGTTCTCAGGGACACAAGATTCATTTAGAGCTTTATCAAGGACTTCTCTATGAATTGGTGAAGTGGTCAAGATATCTAGAATGGATATCTCTGTAGGCATCTTTCGTAATTGGGCCAACAACTCAAACTGCGAAGCAGGTCGAGCAACAGTAGATGCTGCAGCTGGTGGATTTGCAGATGTAGAAGATTTATCAACAGCTTGAATAGTGACTTTGGGTCTACATGCAGTAGCATTACAATCAACATCTTTGAGGATTATGGTATTAACATGCATGTTTGTTTCTTCAATGCGGCCACAAAGAGAGTCAAACCCAAAGATATCATTTTCACTTAAATTCCCACATGTTCGGTCATGGCCTATAATAGTATTGGTAGAATAGTCATGTGGGATTGCGTTTGATGCATTGTTTTGATTATGAGGTGGGAAAGGTTGATTGTAGACTTTGAGTTTCGCATTAGATGAGGATGCATTCTGACCTTCAACTTCAATTTTCCCATCCTCAATGAGATCTTGCACAAAGTGTCTAGGATTCATGCATTTCTTGGTATCATGCCCTTTGATGCAATGATAATCATAATACTCATTATCACTATACCAAATAGGTTTAGGTTGATTTTCATCAAAAGGTCGATTATTTGGGTAAACTATCATTCCTTGATCTGCAAGTTGTTTGAAGATCACATCTAAAGGTTCCACAATAGCTGTGAATTGTTGTCATTGTCGATTATTGTTATTGTTGTTGTTATTATTTTTGTAGTTGTTGTGAGGGAACAAGAATGATTGATTGTGTGGTTGTTGATTATTGTTCTGATTGTTGTTTTGATTCTGATTGTTGTTCTGATTCTGATTGTTCTGATTGTGCGGATTTTGATTCTGATTTTTATTGCGATTGTTTTGATTGTTATTGTTGGATGCTTGAAAATTTTGAACATGCTTGGCATCAGTCACTCCATCATTGACAACTCCTTTGTTCTCACTCCAAAATTTTGGTTTATCATTATTGGAAGGAGTATAATGTTTGATGCTACCTCTTTGCAAAAGGCCATCTTCAATGCCTTTTCCCTTCTTAACAAGGGATTCAAAGGTGTCAGGTGAAGCCATTTTCATTTGGAAGGACATCTTAGAGATTAAGTTCTTTGTGAAGATGTCAATCAAGTGACTATCAGGTATTTTCCATGGCATGCAATTCGCAATATGTCTCCATCATTGTAAGAAACTAGAAAAGGTTTCTCCATTCTTTTGTTTGGTATTGCACAAATCACTGAGTGTTGCTTCATGCTCAATGTTATATGAATATTGTCCAACAAACTTCTCTGCAAGATTAGAGAAGGTAGAGATTTACCCATAAGGAAGGGCCATGAACCATTCCAAGGATGTGCCTCCAAGAATCTTAGTGAAAAGTCTTTTTAAGTAATTATTGTTATAGGCGACCTCTTGACATACAATGTAAAACTCTTTGAGATGTTGTAGAGGACATGTTTCACCTTTGAATTTTTTGAACTTGGGCATCTCAAAGTTTTGTGGGAATGGTTGCATCGTGATAGACTTGTCAAACGGATAGGGACAAATATCTTCAAAAGAAAACTCCTTCTTGCCCTAATTTTGTAAACCTTGTACAATTCTCTTGAGATCATTGAATTGTTGGGTGAAATCTTGAGTATTCTGTGTGAAAAACTGGGGTACATAACCTCTGCCACCTCCAAATTGTGTAGCTAAAAAACCCATGGAGGTCATACCAACGGTAGGAGGAGGTATATATTGATAGGCTCATGATGTAATGATTATAGATGTTTTTTCCCCCATTGTTTGAAACAAAGATGAAGGAAAAGGCATGGAAACTTGCCCTATGTTGTTGACATTAGCACATGCTCCTTGATTCATTGTCATTTGAGTGCTATTATGTGTAGTATTGTTTGGAAAATCACTTATGATATGTTGAATTTGTTCAGGTGTCAATTGGGGTATTGATGTAGTTGTTGATACAGGTGCTGATATAGGTATTGATGTGGGAGGTTTGCTAATAGGTCCTTTAATAGTATCACATGATGATGTAGCATTTGAAGTAGAAGCCATGGCTATAGTAGTGGTAGCAACAACTTTGGTGAAATTTATTGTAAGAAAGGATTCATCAAAGTCAACAGAAACTGTGAAACCATTATGAATAAGGTTCAAGGATATTTCATCACTATTATACAAAATGACCTTATCAACCATTTCCAAGTTGTATGGGTCTCTAAGGAAGTCATTTACTGGGGTGGGCCTTTCTTCCTGATCCACCAATTCAGTTTCTTCGGCCACTTCTTCAGCCCATACCCCACTTTCATGAAAGTATTATGTGGCAAATGGGTTCTCCTCATGATTAACAATGTTGAATGTTGTTCACCTCATGTTTCAAGCTTGGGATTGAGTGACAACCATACAATGGTAGAAGAATGGAAGACAAGGAGATGTAAGAAATGAAATGGAGCAAAGATCTTTGGTTGATTGGATTTGATCGATTGATTGATTGTTTGAATTGAATTGATTTGATTAAGGATTGATTGATTTGATTGATTGGATTTAAATGTTTTTGGAACAAAATCTAAGCATGTCAAAACCTTATGATGACAAAAACACAAAAGGATTTAAAGTAGTACCTATTCTACTTGAAGATGGACTTGTGATCTCAAGCAAAATGAGACATCACTAAGGGATTTGAATCACTTGAGACAGACTGATGGTCTACAAGCAATGTTGGATGAAGGTTTATGATATTTTGATTAAGGTCTTTCAACCTAAAGATTTGATTGGATTTGATGGTTTGATCTAATGCTCCAAGAGAAGGAAGAATGATGATGGAAGAAATGGAAGAATGATCTAGAAGCAAGGTGTTACCTAATCATATTATTCAATGGAAACAAAAGCACTATTGATTGAAAATTTGGCCATGAAATTGCAAACTTTTTTGTTATAGAGTATTTTGTCAAGTTTCTCGTGATGTTCAATCTCTTGTGTTGATAGATGTTGCAATATGTTGGTATTCCTTGGATTTATGGGTGGTTTATTTTTGCTCTCTAAGGACTGGAGATGTAGGAAGATTAACCTTCTTATGTTTCTTGAAATTGGTCATGTCATGGAAAATTTGATTTTGGCCGAATGAAATAATGATCTAGGACAAATGATTCTAGGGTCCTGTAGAAAGTCAGATTTTGATTATCTCAGCCAATTTTGAAGCTCACTATTTTGAAGCAGAGACGACAGTCTCAGATGCAGTTGACGATCTTCACAGACAACAATCTGCACAAATGGTAATCTGTGAAGATGACAGATCCAAAGTGGAGATGACCAACTATGGCAAAGGTAGAGTGTTGAAATTCTAGGCAGATTCTTGGCCTTTAGTCTGATTTCAGGCAAATTTGTTCAATGGCAAGAATTGATTTTTAGCATAGGAAAACCAAAAAATAACAGACACACATCTCAAAACAATCCAACAAGGGAAAAAGTAACCTTGAGGGATACTAGCAAATGTGACATTAGGAAATCTTGCTTCAAATTTGTAATATCTCATTTGTGTATGTTTAAGTGACTCTTTCAAGCCACTTATATTTTTACTGGGTTTAGCACAATCAAGATAGTTCAAATAGTAGCTACCTTAGGAATTTGTCTTCACATGAAATATTATAGGCCCATTTCTTGGTAGTCCTTCAGCTCACACAACATGTCACCACTAGAAGGGTGCCCATGTTTTTTCCTTTTTCCAGGTATTATTTCGGTGCTACAAAGATCTCTTTCATAACACAATACCCTGGGACACATATGATGGGAATCTTGGGGGGAGAATCTTCCCTCCCCTTGCACTATAATAAGTCATTGTTTAGAGGTGAATTGCGTAGGCTACTAATTTATAGTTGCTAGCAAGGTTTTGTGGCGTCCCTGCAATCAGTTTGTACGGTGTGAGACACTTAAGTCTCTAGTTCAACCATGCCAATATGCTGAGGATATTCACTCAGTATGGACTACCATTGAACACAACCCGCCCAAGCTTGAAGGGATAAAGAGGACCTTTAGGTCACACTTTATTTCTATACTGGCTAAAGGGATTACCATTTTGAGGTCATCCTCTAAAGGCGAAGCACTCCGTCTAGACAGGCCTCTCTAGAAGCTTGATTAAGCTAAGCTTTCTCTTCACCCAAAATCTGCAAAGGCGAGGGGAGAGGATATAGCTATAGTTTAATCATAGCATCATGTATTTTAAGGGATCTAATATAATAACAAAATAGCTCAAAAAAGTGTTGAAAAACACTTCTTCAAACACACAAAAAAGAGTTCATTCCAAATTGAACCTAGTTAAAGAAAAATTATGTGTTTTCTACCTAAGAAAAAGACACAATAGTGTGATTAAACATACATGTTCAATTATTTTCGCACATAGCAAGAAGGAAAGCTTGTAAAGGTGTGTTGATTCACTTTAAGTTATTCAAGAGTGATGAAGTTCATTCCCTTAAACATTCAAGATTGGGTGAGGTTCATTTTAAGCAACATTCATTCCAAGACAAATGGTTAATCATACAAGTTTATTTAGATAATCTTTTAAAATAATTTATGGAACCTACATGAAATTTGTTAGTAGTTTGAAACTTTAGATTTTTAGATGCTGCAAAGGACACAAAACCCAGAAAAAGGTGCAGATGGCGAATCGTCACAGATGGTAATCTGCATAGACAGTGACCTGCGCAGATGGCTATCTACAGAAACGGTGAAAGACCTGTACAGACGGAAAAAGGAAGATAGTCATATTTAATTAAAAAGAAACAAACTTATTCAAACTAAAAAATAACATTTTTATCAAATCAATCAGCATTTAACCCTTCAAAATTTTGTTACTATCAGAAATCCGAGAGTTAAAAATGCTGCAAGTTGACAAAAAATAATTTTAAACCATAGTTTTTAGAAGTATGTCTGGGAAAGGTGGAGACAATGAAGTATCAACACAGATGATCAAGTTGCACAGACGGTCAAGAAGCAGAGATGACAATCTGTAGAAATGGCAACTCCAGAGCACAGCGGAAACTCCAGAGCGCAGACGGGTTTGCATGAAAATTTTCTGAACTGCGGAAAATCTGTAAGAAAAGTTAGAAAATAAGGGACATGAGCCCCACCGGGTGTGCCAAAATGTATGTGATAAAATCTAACCTTTTGGGAACACACTCAGACATGCAAACATTAGAGATATACACTCAATAAGCTACATTAAACATGTCTAAGAAGCATACTACCAAAAACAACAAGAGATCCATCACAACCTCTGATGAGCCAAACAAGTGCACCTAAGCCTTCTTGATTTTCTCTTAGAGAGGATTGTGGGTGTGCTCTCCCAAAAAAATACTAAAATCCCACTATGATTTGATGAATGGGAACTAGAATGCAATCTAATGATGGATGAAGAGCTCAAGAACAAGTATGAGGAACTTGTCTCAAACCTCCACCAATAAAGATGAAAATAAAAGAGCTACACTAGGATGAAGATGCAAGAACAAATAAACTAAGATTCATTCACCATGATTACCTAAGATATGATTTCTATATTATCTAAAGCATGAACATAAAAAACACTTTAAAATTCTAGCACTAAACTAACATGATAACAATGCATAAAAAAGAGATGATTTTCTCTTGATAAAGGCCTCTATTTATAGAGTTTTTGGAGGAGAGAGAGGGTTTGGATGAGGTGGAGCTCATGTGGCATCCACATAGGTGCCACATGAGGGACACACAAGCCATGCAAGAGGCCCACTTTTCTCACACATGTGTGAGCAACTTTGGATGTGATGGGTCAAAGTGTACTTAAAGTACACAAGTGAAGGATCTTGTAAGAGGTGTAAGAGGGTGTAAGAGTTTTAGTCCAATGAAACACTTTTGAAAAGTGTAAGAAGGTGTCATCATGGGTGTAAGAAACCTTGTTGGCACAAAATAAGAATTATTTGAAAAATGCATTTTTTTTAAATTTTCTCACACATGTGTGAGCAAATAATTAGGACTAATTGGTTTAGGAATCAAGAAATTAGCTTAATTAACCTTAGTTAATTAATAGATAGGTCTATTTGGTGAGAGTGATGTGAGGTAGGGTAGGATCTAGGTTCAAATTAGCTTAATCTAAATTTAAAATTTAGATTAATTTGGTTTAGTAGAATTTAAGTCATGTGAAGGAATAAATAAATTAAAAATTTATTTAAAGGGAATCAATGAGGGATAATGTATTAAATAAGATTTGATATTTTAAAAGAGAGTGGTATTTAAATTAAATTCAAATACTAAGAGAAGTGAATCATATTTAATTAAATAGATAGGAGAATATAAAAAATATAGTTAATTAAAATTAACTATAATGTTATGGGAATATTAATTAAATTAATATAAGGATGATTTTGGATGTCTACAAAGGATACCCCACACCAATCCTTATAAAGTCACATGGTTTAACAATGGACAACATGTCCTAGTTAATGAACAAGCTTGAGTGGAATTCTCCATTGGGAGATATAAAGATAAATTTTTATGTGATGTCTTACCTATGGACACATGTCACTTGCTCCTAGGTAGTCCATGGCAATTTGATCGGATGGTTATGCATAATGGAGTGGAAAAATCCTACACTTTCAAGAAAGATAATGTGACATACAAGGTTCAGTTAGTGTTGGAGGATGTAGAAGTGAATTCTACTAGTCCAAATGTTCTTATGGTGGGTGAAAAGGATTTTTTAGAGACTCTAGATGAAGGAGAAGGAATTGGCTTTGCATTGGTGTTGAAACCAAAGGAAGTTGCAGACAAATAAGAGAAGAATATAGAGCTACCCAAAGAAGTTCAAGAGATGCTAGTAAAGTATCAAGGGATAGTGAGTCATGGACAACTAGCCACCTAACCACCTAAGAGGTCAGTAAGGCACAAAATAGACCTAGTCCCTGGAGCTACCCTACCAAATAAGGAAGCCTATAAAATGATTCCCTAACAGAATGAAGAGATAGATAGGAAAGTTCAAGAATTGTTAGAACAAGGCCTTATAAGAAAGAGCATTAGCTCTTGTGTCGTACCCACAATCTTAGCACTTAAGAAAGGGGGAACTTGGAGGTTATGTACAGACTCTAGAGAAATAAATAGGATTACTATTAGGTATAGCTTCCCTATCCCTAGGATAGAAGACCTAATGGACTGTCTAGGAGGGGCTAGATACTTCAAACAGATAGACCTAACAAGTGGATACCATCAAATAAGGGTGAATGAAGGGGATGAATGGAAGACAACCTTAAAAACTATTGAAGGACTGTGTGAATGGCTAGTCATGCCATTTGGCCTATCAAATGCCACATCAACTTTCATGTGGTTGATGAATGAGGTATTGAAATACTACATTGGGAAGTTTGTAGTAGTTCACTTGGATGACATACTCATCTTTAGTAGAACAAGATAAGAGCACCTCAAGCACTTGGAATTGGTATTTAAGAAGCTGCAGGAGGAGAAGTTGATGATCAACTTAGAAAAGTGTGAATTCATCAAGAAAGAGTTGGAGTATCTTGGTTTTGTACTATCACAAGGTAACTTAAAAATTGATCCAAGAAAGGTTGAGGCCATAATCAACTGGCCTATTAAAAGGACAAGCACAAAGGTAAGGAGATTTCATGGTCTTGCACAATACTATAAAAATTTTATTGAACAATTTAGTGCAATATGTGCTCCTATGTTAGATACAATTAAGGGAGGCATGAAGACCAAGTTTGTTTGGAATGAGAAAGATAATAGTGGCTTTGAACTAATGAAAAACAAGATAGCCACCCAACATATTTTAGTGTTGCCAAGATTTGAAAAATTGTTCATAGTGGAGTGTGATTCTAGCAATGTGGAAATTGGAGCAGTCCGAAGTTAGGAGGGAAGTCCAATGGCCTTCCATTTGGAGAAGTATAGTGAAGCTAAGAAGAGGTATTCTTCTTATGAACTAGAGATGTATGATTTTCTCCAGTCATTGAGAAAATGGAGACATTACCTATTGCCAAAGGAGTTTATAGTCTATTCTGACAACCGAGCATTGAATTTCTTGAACTCAAAAGACAAATTGAGTCATAAGAACATGAAGTGAGTTGAATACATACAAGAATATACATTCAACATCAAACACAAGAAAGAGTTGCAGAATAAAGTTGTAGATGCTTCGAGTAGAAGAACATTGACCATTAAGGAGATTCAACTATAGAGTATAGGGATTTACAATTTCAAGGACATGTATGAAGGAGATGAGGACTTTGCAGACATCTTCAAGGTATGTTAAGAGTATAAAAACCACTTTCATAGTCAATACTCTGAATACACTTTGTAGTTTGGTATTTTGCTTAAAGGGGATCAGTTGTGTGTCCGTAGAGGTTCAATAAGAATGAATATCATAAAAGAGAAACACAATGGTGCACTTAGTGGCCATTTTGGGATTAATAAAACTCAGGAGTTAGTCCAAAGATTCTATTTTTAACCAAATATGAACTTGGATGTGAAGATATATGTTAAGGGATGTGTTATCTGTCAAAAGGCCAAAGGAACATCTACAAGTGCATGCCTATATCAGCCCTTACCCATTCCAACTAGGCCATGGGAATGCCTAAGTATGAATTTTATGGTAGGTCTACCCAAGACTAAACAAGGAATGGATAGTGTATATGTGGTTGTAGACAGATTTGTTAAGATGGCTCACTTTGTGCCATGCAAGACAATGAATGATGATAGTCAAATTGCTTTCTTATTCTTCAAGGAGGTTCTTAGGATTCATTGTTTACCACTGAGTATTGTGTCTGACAGAGACATCAAGTTTATGAGCCAATTTATGTAGACTCTTTGGCAAAAGTTGGGCAGAAACTTATCATTTGGGTCTACCTACCATCCTCAGTCAGATGGTCAGATAGAAGTAGTAAATAGGAGCCTTGGTAATATCCTAAAGTGTTTGACAAAGGAGTATGGTCAGACCTAGGACCAACTCATTGCACAAGAATAATATTCTTATAATGACACTGTTAACAAAACCATAGGGAAAATCCCTTTTGAGATTGTATATGGCATCCATCCTAGAGGCATTCATGAACTTAGAGAACTTAAAGATGGAGCTAAAGGCAGTGGATATGCTGAGGATTTTCCATATGCTATGCAAGAAGTCCATGACACACTCATGAAGTCTCTCACTGAAAATACAGAGAAGATCAAGATCAAAGTGGATAAGAGAAGAAGGAATGTCCAATTCAATATTGGAGATCTAGTGATGGTTCATCTTAATAAAGAAAGACTTTAGAAAGGAACACCTCACAAGCATCAGATAAGGAGAATTGGTCCATGTATCATCCTAGAAAAGTATGGAGCCAATGCTTACAAGGTGGAACTTCCACAAGATTTGGGTTTATCACCAGTCTTCATTATTGTAGGCTTGGTACTATATAAAGGCCAAATCCATAATGTTGATCAAAGTCTGAATGAAGTCATACAGGAGGTTGAAGAGCTGCACTTTCCATCTACACAAATCAAAAAAGCTTAGAGAAGACTAGATACTTGAGTTTACAAGAAGAGCAGGAAGAAGGAGTATAAATAATACTTGATCAAATGGCAGGGACAATCTAATGTTGATGTAGTATGGATCAAGGAAAGTGAGTTTAAGAATTTGGGGGTTGAGACCAACTTACTCAATCCAAGGGTGGATTGAAGTATTTGTTTAGGGGAGGATGGTGCAAGAGAACCTAGGAAATCCTCAAGCCTTATAATTTTTTGGATTGAATCTAACCTTAGCCAAGTCAAAGATGTGTGTTTTCTTTGAGGCCTTAGTAGGTCATGTGGACTAGGTGGATTAGTGTTAGGACTAAGGTCACCAATTAGTCATTGTTAGTTGTTTTTGTTAGTTTAGGCCTAGTTGGTCTAAAGTGAGGATTTGGGTTCAAAATGTGTTCTAAAAACATAAAGGATGTAAAAGATGCCTTAAGGTCATTAAATTGGGTTAGTTCATCAAACTAAATATCCTGAAGGCCCTAGATTCTAGTTTGCATAGTTAATGCAAAAGATGCCAAAAGTTGTTGACAACATTTGCAAGAAATTACAAATGTTACATGCAACTCAGGAACATAGGATTCTGAAAAATGTAGGAGTAGGAATTGATTTCAAATGGCCTAGAATGGTGGAGAATGGAATCTAAGACACTCTTAGGCTCTAATCCTCAGGGATTGTGATTTGTAATCAAGTTTTTGTGAGTAATAAAGAAGAGTTCCTTGTATACAGTGCACAAAATACTATTTTGAATGTTAGTGGTGTTTTAATGGATTTAATATCAAGAGTTAACTATGGATTCATGTAGAGTGGAGTGAAATAAGACTTTTCCTCTTAGAGAGTAAGTTTTTTGAGTTAATCTTCGAGTGGTAGGAAAATAATAGTAAACTAGGTAGTTTGCTAGTGTCTTTTAGCCAGTTTTTGCTTTCATGGATCCCACTAAAGATTCAACCATTGAAACATTGAAAAAAAAGATGAATCTTGTAGTGGAGCATTTTTAAATTCTATATATAGTGGTAGGAGTTCAGGAGATGAGTGGGGATATTTTTAAACTCATGCCCTAGGCGAGTTAGTATAGCTCGGTTAGGTGCATGAGAGGTTAGAAACCCATTGTAGAGACAAGGGAATGAGATGGAGGATTGAATGAGGTGATGTCAAAGTGTTTTTAGGGCCTTATGAGTCCCTAGGTTCAATTTTAGAGCTGTGCCAATCCAACTAGATTTATTTGTGAGGATAAATCAGATAATTGCTTGTAATGCACCAAAATAGACCTAAAAGCCCTACTTTCTAGGAAAGTGTTGTACAGATGAGTTGGGGATCTTATAACCTATAAATCCTTTAGGTATCCAAAAAAGGTATCAGGATCCCTAAATATTTTTCAGGGTTGTGTGTTAGTTTTGCAAGTTATTCAAGAAAAATCCTCTGGATAGGGCTAATAGGACTAATACGCCTAATTGGACAGTTTGAAGACAAGTTGTGAACTCAACTAATTGGAATGGAAAAAATATTATATTTTGAGTTTTTTGGTTGTAGAAAGGAAATCACAAGTGCCTACATTACCCTTGTAGCATGGAGAGCATTGGTATGGAGAAATTTGTGTTAGTTTCTTCAAGCCTTTGAGAGCATTGTGACACAATTAAGATAATTGTCATCTAAGGTGAAAGCACAATCATTGTAACTCTTATATAATAGTTATGTGAGGTCTTAGATAGAGTGTATATTGACTTGGGGAGATCCTATAGTGGAGTTAGGATCGTGTATTGGGCTAGGGAAAAATAAGTCCTATCTTGGGGATTGTACAAGAACACTTTGGATATTACTTCTATCATTTATGCTACAATGAAAGACAGGGCACAACACTACCCAATGCCAATGTTACCGATACTACCAAGTACAAAGCATCCTGACAATCACTATTCAGTGTTACCCGAGACAAAAAGGACAAGGGAACCTGACAAGTAACTAACAGTGGAACCCGACGAAACAATCAAAGAGTGGAACCCGACAGATGAAGGGAAGCTGACAATTAGTTCAATGAATGAAAACCAACCTACTTTTAGTTCACACTAATGATAAAGAACCGATAGTCAGTTACATCCCGCAAAAAGTGGATCTGACTTTCCATTTTAGATAAATCACTAAAGTTTTATATTTAGCTTCTTGATTTTTTTTAAAATCCATTACATGGCAAGAAAGCAATGTAATTATTATTGTTTTTATCATTATAAATGTTTTAAAACATGATCAAGGTCAAGTTGTATACCTTGGATCAAGAGTTAACATTGTAATATGTGATTCTAGAATAGGTAAAATACTTGTATAAATAGATTCTCAATAAATTATGAACATGTTGTTCGATGATGATTGTAGCCACTGAGAGCATCTATGGATTAGACAAGAAAATTCCTGCAACAATACAGACAAAGATCAAATCAGTTGTCAAGAACAAAACATAGGCTATTGACAAGCAGGAAAAGGTATTAATCAATCACTGTAGTTGATATTCATATTATGTGAGCTTTAATGGATCTTTAATCAGAAATTATAGATTGCATACAATTAGGTCAAACATATTGTACACATTTGAATAAGTGGGGAAGACTTAAGAAATCCTTTCAAGGAAGGTGGACTTAATAGTCCTATTGTAAATCTCTTAGCCGAGTGCACACTTCATTAGTGTTGTTTAAATCTCTTAACAAAGTAGATCATAATAGGTCTCTATATTAATACTCCTATTAGGGTAGATCATCAAAAGTGATCAATTGTAAGCCTTTACTAGCTCCCTTCCATTCTGTAGATAGTGAAGTTTTGTGGTGCCATCCCCACCACATTTTTAACTTCCTAATAGGAGTTTATACTTATAGAGCATCACCATGAGGTAACTAATCAGATTATTCTTATGATTCAAGAAGAAAATACAATGAATGTGGAACTCATTGAAAGATTACAAATTATCAATGAACTATGAGAAGAGAATGAGAAAATAAAGCATGAGTCTATAATTCTACAACATCATAATAATATGATTAAGAGAGATGAAGAGAGTACAAAAAGGATGGATGAATTCTTGAATGAAAAAAGAAGACCCAACACCAACACTGAACTAAGGTACGTGGAGCATGGAAATTCATCAAATGAAGCTGATCCAAAAGATCTTTACACCATTTCAAGACCAAGAAATCTGACATGCAATCAATGTGGAAAGAAAGGCCACACCACAAATGTTTGTAGGAGGAAATAAAAAGGTATTCCTAAATCCACATTTACATTCATTGGACATTGTTATAATTCCAGCAAACAGGGACATAAAGCACATGAATGTAAATCAAATATGAAAGAACAATAGAAGGAAACCTATATGGACAAGTATTGTCCCACCTGAAAAATGCATGGGCATACATCTCTCGAATGTAGGAAGAAGAAAAATGAAGCATGGAAACCCAAAAAAGAAGAAAATGCATATAAACTAAGAAGAGTTGGTAATTCATATGTTTGGGACTATAATACATCATAAAGTCCACAACATATGGTAGATATGGTCACATTGATGCAAACTACATGAGATTATGGACCAAAAGGTCTAGAGGCTGGACCAACTTAGGAATGACATGTTTACACTGTCATAAGGTTGGAAATTTAAAGAAGGACTATAAAGATTGAATAACATAAAACATCACTTTTGCAAATGGTAAGACCATTGAAGAAATCAAGAAAATGAGAAAGAATTTGTGGAGGAAATCTTCAACCACTAACAAAGTTGGACCAATCAATGTAGTAGGTGACACCTCATCCCCTGGATTTGGTGACATCACCACCCCTTCCTAAAGATGAACACATATGTATGGAACTGCACTACACAAAGTCATATTTTGCATCAGTTCCATTATACAATTGATAGATAGTCAAAATCTACATGAATAAAGATGCATATTATGTTACAACACATACCAAAAATCCTTGGAGAACATAAAGGAGGAGTTGTTTACACTTACCAAAATCATTGGTCAACACATAAAATGGCTAAATTTCTAATGTAACCTGACACCCATCAGTAAGGAAGCAAAGTTATAAAGTTGTCATGACACAACACTTATATATGTCGGTGAAAGAAATAATCTTAATAGCCATCCTAAGCATCTTGTCAACATCAAGTATCTTATTTGAAAGTCTTCCCAATGAACTCTATATTCATGACCTGATGAGTTGTTGAGCATTTATGATAGACTTAGGGAAAAAGTCTATAAATACTTGACGAGAGAACTTAATTCCGCACATGTGATTTGAGAAGAAAGAGCAGAAAAAAAACACAGTGACAGGAGAGCATTTAGCAGAACAACCTTGACTCAATCCTAGGCACTCCAAACAGATCACTCACTAGCCATGTGAATTGAAGTAAGTACAGGAAATAGTGAAGAACTCTATTATCATTTACAAAAAATCCCTAAATTTCAAATATAATGGCAACCACTTCAAGAATCGCAAAGATTAAGAATGATAAGAAGAATGTAGTTATGTTAATAAAGAACATCACTTGTGTGGAACCCAAGTACAAGATATACCCATAGATTGCATCACAACCCAATGATTCTAGCACATTTTTTTTAAATTCCACATAGGGTTTTGCTGATAGAAGACATTAGGTCTTATAATCACAACAAGATCACTGAGATAGGTGATCTAGAGATAGACCAAGCTTACAAGAAGTTATGTGATGATCAAGGAAACCTTAAAGAAGAACACAAGCATCTACAAGTTAAAGGGATAACAAATTCCCTATATGTCCTAAGGGTTTTCAAAACTAAATGGATTAGGTTATTTTTGAGAAAAATGCATGATGAAAATTTGTGGTTAGATGAAACTAAGAAAATCACTGAGGATGTGTTACATGCTATAACTGGTTACCCAATAACTGACAAACCTAAGGTACACAAGCATCCCTCCCCACTAGAAGTTGAAAAACTCACAAATGTTGTGTGAGATAATAGAGGTCTCAAGGTGAACACCATCACCGAAGAGGAACTAAGGTTCGGTGCATGTGTGATTGGTTACAAAATATCCCAAGAAATTAGACTAAACCACATTGCATCAACAACAGTAAGCACAACCTACAAAATTCTCACAAAGAGAATATAGATGGATCTATGTGAGATCCTATGGAAGTAACTTGATGATAATATGACAATAGTCAGGTCTACAAAGACTAACATATGTAATTTTGGTTCACTCATCATGTGTATATTCTTTTACTTTCAAGAATAATTCCCTTGAGTAGGTAAAGCAAAATGGGATACTAGAAAACTAGTCACATTGTAGATTAGTGAACGTATCAAGTCACTAGGAGATAATTTTGATTTAGTAATGATGGAATACTTCCTTGACTTCAAGGAAAAGATGATGGAAAGAGTGAGGATCCTTGAAAAGTTGATTGTGAAATATGTTTTATGGTAGATACAAATTTTACTCACATTAAACCAGTTGTATCAAGGAAAACCTAATTAGAACCTCTTGACTATTGGATTAATATAGATCAAGAAACCAATGCAATTGATGCATTGATAAATGAGACACTTGATAGAAAACAACCAAGATTTGGAACCTATGAGGAGCTAAGTCTAAGATAAAAATAGGCATAGTCATCAACAAGGCTGTCAACAAGAAGAATAAAATGGTAAAGAATCTTGAAAAGATTTTGTCGATCATTGAGGAGGAAAAAGAACAAATAGAGGAAACTGAGGAATAGGGTACCATCAGTGTAGAGGAAGATAAGAGAACAAGTATCCAAATAGTAAAATCCACTACACCTCTTAAGAAAGGTCAAGTGAGGACCTATAAGAGGAAGCAGTAAATAGAGAAACAAATTGTGAAACAAACACCTACAAAAAGGAGGAAAAGACTAGTCAAGACCAAAGCTGACATTGAATATTCCAAAGAGGATGAGACGATGTAAATAAGAAATTTTTTAACAATAGAACAATTGATGAAATTGTTGAGTCAATTGGTACTATCGGTATAATGAGTGATAGGAAAATCAGACAGTGGGATAAAATGGAGCCAGAGGACCAACATAAGATACAAGATGCAATAAATAGGGCAATGGTAAAATTCAAATATGTACCAGTAGAATTTATAAGCCAAATACCCAAAGATCTAGGTGATAGAATTTCACAAAAATGGTCATATGCTCTACACATTGAAAAGGAATCAAGGGAGAGGGTACTTGTCACACTCATGCCTCCCGAATCAAAGATGAAAGAAATCAAAGAAATAATGAAGAAGCACTCGAGTAAATTTGTAGAAAATATTAGAGCTTACAAAGTGCTAGAAGATAAAATTATAGAGCTGAAAAGCATGACCGAGGCCAAATGGAGACAACTCCTAGATCTACCTGTGGAGTCATTAAGTTCTGAGAATTAATTACTTCTCACTGACACACCTCATGTAGAGGAGAAGAAAGATAAGGCAAGTCCTAAGAACATTGCTTTGGATAATGTAGATAATTATGAGCCAATTGACTTAGACAAAGTCATGAGTGATCCTGACATTCAAGACATCACTCAGTATGATTAAGATAAAGATCCAAAGAAAGAAGATGATGTCATTTAAATATCTCTTAAGGACCAAAACAAGCAACCAAAATTGGAGACCCAAAGAAATAATGACATGGAAGTTGCTGATGAAATATCATTGGGAACTTTAATTATTGACATCATAGGATTGGACCCTTCCAATCAAATACAATAGATGAAGATGACACTGCTCAATAGGATCAAACTGATAAGAAGGACACATTTCTAGATAAAGGACAAGTGAGCATGGAGAATAACATGCCAGTATTAATGAAGGCAATAAATCTTCTAGAAGGAAATGAAGATTCTAATGCAGTAGATACAAGCATACCTAAGGATAAGGGTGATGTAGAGGAAAAGGACACAACTGATGAACCAAAAGATACAACTACAGAATAAGCTGCAACTCATGGTCAAAAGGATAAGTCTATTGATCTGAATAAAGAAGAGGATAAACAAGTAGAAGAGGAAAAGTAGAAGGAAAAGGTGAAGAGGCAAACATAGATCAATAGGAGAAGAAGACATAAGAGAAATCTACAGAAACACCCAAGGTTGATTGATGTAATAGCCTAGGTCCAGTTTTACCGACAGTCAGCTTGACTGTGCTCTAAGGTCTCTTGGACAGACCTTATAGAGTATTGTTTCACCCCAGCTTGAGGGAGTCACTAAGATCTTCACCTCAGGTTCCCTAGACTAGGCTTACATTGTAAAGCTACTATTTCATGTTGTAGAACCCATTAGGATAGGTTCATTCCCCAAGATAAACTGATGGTTTTCACTTGAGGAACATAACAAAACACACTGCACATGGAATCCAATAAATATGTTATTTCTTATTCACAAGAACTAAACTATTATAGGATGATATGATCTCTGTCTATCTCCTTCTCTAACTTATCTATTTTCATCTATATTCTCTTTCTACTACAAAGGATTTTCAACTATAGATACATCCATTGAAATATCTGATACTCGTGGACAACTTCAACCACCCTACAAAAGTAGCCAAAGTGAGCAATAAATGACCCTTCCAAAACAAGAATAGGTGTCCCTGATCTGTTCAAGAAAAAATGACACGTAGAGAGTCATTGCAAGTGACCCAGCTAGTCACAAATGTCACATCCCGCATTTCTTGGGTCATTAACTGACATTACCAAGCGCTAGTGTTGAATTTTCAAAACAACAGAAACATCATCGGTTTCCAACCCTGACAACAAACAAAGACACTGGCTGACATCACCGACGAGCATCACCAACAACCATTGCTAACAAACACTACCAAAAAACATCACCGACAAACAAAAACCAACAAGCATCGCTGATGAACAAAAACCAACAAGCATCGCCAATGAACAAAAACCAACAAGCATCACCAACGAACATCACCGATGGATAGTAGGTTGACTTCTTACTTAGAAATGTTCCTAACTTTAGGTGCTCCTACACCATACTCCCCAAACAAAAATAAATCAACTTCTAGGTGATTGGAGTGAGTTAGGATTGATGCCTAACTTCTTAAAATTGGTTTCCTGTACCCATGTAGGCTCTAAATCAACTTTTCCCTTCCATTTGACTAGATATTCCATATAGGTCCGTCGTCTAGTCTTCTTGGCAACTCTTGAATTCAAAATCATGTCTTCCTTTAGTTGGGGTATAACAGGAATTTTAAGTGCTTTGAGATCCTTAGTATCTCCTGTGAGATTAGAATCTCCTTCAGGAATTGGACCTTCATAGGATACCAAATCTACCACATTGAAAATAGGAGATAATCCTATGTCGGTAGGAAGATCAACTTTATAAGCATTAGACCCATATTTTTCCAATATTGCACAAGGGCCTATCTTCCTCTTCTAAAGTTTACTTGGAACTCCTTTCTTCAACCTTTCCTTGTTGAGGTGCACCATGATTAAATCTCCAACCTGAAATTGAACATCTCTTTTCCTTGCATCTACCTTCTGCTTGATATGAGTGGCACTCTCTATCAATGCTTCTTTAACTGAGTCATGGACCTCCTTCATGGATTGAGAAAAATCTTCAACATACCCACTCCTCTCTATATTTCCACCAAGATCCCTTAATTTAGAGATACTCCTAGGATGAATCCCATACACAATTTCAAAAGGGCTCTTTCCTATGGACCTATTGACTATATCATTGTAGGAAAATTCTACTTGAGCAAGTAATTGATCCCATGATTTTCCATACTCCTTGGTAAGGCATCTCAAAATATTACCTAAGCTTTGGTTCACCACTTCATTTTGACCATCAGTTTGTGGATAGTAGGCTGAGCTAAAAGAAAGATTTGTACCAAGCTTTTGCCATAAAGTTTTCCAAAAATGACTCATAAACTTAGAGTCCCTATCTGACATAATACTCAAAGGTAATCCATGTATTTGGAATACTTCTCTAAAGAAAAAATTGGCTATGTAACAAGCATCATGTGTGGTTTTTCATGTTACAAAATGAGCCATCTTGCTAAACCTGTCAACAATTACAAAGATGCTTTCCATTCCTTGCTTGGTCTTTGGTAACCCAACAAAAAAATCCATACTAAGGCATTCCCATGGTCTATTTGGAATGGGAAGGGGCTGATACAATCCTACATTGGATGAAGTCCCTTTTTCCTTCTGACAAACCAAAAAAGTCTCTACATACTTTTGGATGTCCCAATTCATTCTTGGCCAATAGTAATACCTCTTGACCAATTCTAGAGTTTTGTTTAACCCAAAATGTCCACTTAAGGAACCATTATGCTTTTCCTGTACTAGATTCTCTCTCATGGAACCTCTTGGTACACAAAGTTATCCCCCCTTAAATATAATACCTTCTTGAAGAGTATACTATGAATATTCACTATGAAAATGATTTTGATACTCTTGACATACCTTGTATGCTACTGCAAAATCTTCATCGGCTGGATACAGATCTTTGAAAATTTCAATACCAATGCTTCATAGCTGAACTTCTTGCACCCTAAGTAACCTTCTACTCAATGCATCTACTACCTTATTTTTTACTCCCTTCTTATGCTTTATTGTGAAGGTAAAGGCTTGGATGTATTCCACCCATTTCATATTCTTGTGACTTAGTTTATCTTGTGAACTTAGAAAACTCAAAGCCTAATTGTCAGTAAAGACAAAAAATTCTTTAGGAAGTAGATAATGTCTCCATTTACTTAGTTCTTTCACTAATGCATTCAATTCCAAATCATATGAGGAATAATGTTTCTTTGCATCATAGATTTTATCACTATGAAAAGCTATTGGCTTTCCTTCTTGACTCAATACTACACCGACAACAATATTACTAGTGTCACATTCCACAGTAAACAATTTGTCAAAACTAGTAAGTGTTAAAATTAGTTGAGTTGCTATTCTCTTCTTCAGATGCTCAAATCCTTCATGAGCCTTCTCATTCCATTGGAACTTGGCTTTCATACCTCCTTTGATGGTATCTAAAATAGGTTCACTAATCTCACTGAACTGTTTGATAAATTTTTAGTAAAATTGTGCCAAACCATGGAATCTTCTTACCTCTATAGCTGATTTTGGTGTAGACCAATTCAAGATTACTTCCACCTTGCTTACATCCATCTTCAAGTTACCTTCTGAGATAACAAAACTGAGATATACCAACTCTTGCTTCATGAATTCACTCTTTTCAAAGTTGATTGTCAACTTTTCTTCATGCAATCTCTGTATTACCAATTGCAAATGTCTAAGATTATCCTCTTTTGTCTTGTTGAACACCAGGATGTCATCTAAGTCACTACAACCCATTTTCCAATGATGTCCTTCAAAAATTCATTCATTAATCTCATAAATGTGCTTGGGGCATTTGATAACCCAAAAGGCATAACTAGCCATTCATACAATCCTTCAGTAGTCTTAAAAGAAGTCTTCCAGTCATCTCCCCCTTTAATTATTATCTAATGGTATCCACTCTTAAGATCAATTATGGAGTAATATCTAGCTCCACCAAGACAATCCATCAAATCTTCTATCCTAGGTATTGGAAACCTATACTGGATAGTTATCCTGTTTATGGCCCTGGAATGAGTACACAACCTCCAAGTACCATCTTTCTTTGGGGCTAAGACTATGGGAACATAACAAGGACTTATGTTCTCTCTAATCAACCCTTGGTCAATTAGTTCCTAGATTTGGTTAGAAATCTTTGCATTCTACTGTGGAGTCATCTTATAAGCAGCTTTATTTGGAATTGAGCCTCCAAGAATGAAGTCAATTTGATGACTAATAGATCTATGAGGTGGTAGGGTAGCTGGTTGACCACTACTAAATATGGCCTGATATTGAGTTAACGACCTTCGTATTTCTAAAGGAAAATCTTCTCTTTCATTCCTCTTCTCACTTTTTGGTTTTAGAACCAAAGCAAAGCCTACTCCATCTCCTTCCAATGTTTATAGGAATTCTTTCTCACCGACCACTAGTAGGTTGGGACATATTTTTATTTCCTTCTCTTCTTCCAAGATTGACTGTACCCTGAAAGTCATTCCATCTTTATTGAAGGAATAGGAATTCTCTGCTCCATTGTGAACTGCACATCAGTCATACTGCCAGGGTCTACCTAATAGAAAATGACATGCATCCATGGGTATGATATCAAACAAAATTCTATCCTTATATCTCCCTATCGACAATTCTATCCAAGCTTGTTCATTGACTATTACATGTTGATCTCTATTCAACCAAGTAACCTTATAAGGATTAGTGTGAGGAATCCTTGTCAATTTTAACTTCTCAATAGCTTCTAAAGAAATAATATTATTAGTAGATGCTGAATCTATTATAAATTTATAGACCTTACCGAGTATTTTGCAATTGACTTGAAACAAATATCTTCTTTGGCTTGGCTCTTCTTTGAAGGGATCTTTTAGGAGTGTTCTCTGAACCATCAAATTCTCTCCCATCTCTAATCCTATAGGGATATCTGAAGTCTTGCTGCTAGAAGACTCTTCTTGCACATATTTAGCTCTTTTCTCTCCTCCTTGGGAAGTAGAGCTCTTTTCTAGACACCGATAGGCAGGATGCCCAAGTTGCTAACAATTATAGCACTTCATAGAAGAGAAATAAGATCCTCTTCCTTGGCCATCAGTCCTTCCTCTTGAACTATTATTCAGTCCTCTTCCTATGTTGTAACCACCTTTAGTGTTACTGGATTCTCCCTAATTCTCAGTGAGTTTATTCTCACTCTGAGTCTTAGCTTCAGGATTTCTTCCACCATATCCTCCTCTATGACCTCTATTATCTCTTCCTCTACCTCTACTATTTGAGTCTTGTTTCTTTTTTAACATCTCTTCCACTTTAAGGGCTAATTGATAGCATTGGTGGACAGTCTTGGGGCTTAAGAGACTAATTTCTTCTTGAATGCTCCATTTAAGGCCATTTTGATATCTTGCCACTTTTAGGCTTTCTTCTTC
>MU219181.1:401001-465032 GCA_018584345.1 Thuja plicata
AATCATCAGGAAGATAAGTTTCTTTCATCTTTGCCACCATACCTTTCCAACTAGTTATGGGGTTCTTGCCTCCCTTTTTCCTTTCATCTTGGACAAATTTCCACCAAGTGAGGGTAGTCCCTCTCAATCTTATCTTGGCTACTCTAAATTTCTTAGCTTTGGTCACATTATCATAATCAAAGTGATTTTCAAGAACTTCTATCCATTCCATAATTAATTCTGGATCCATTTTGCCACTAAATAGAGGCACACCTTCTAAGGACTTACCACTCATTACCTTTAATGCTTTTAGGAATGGCTCTTCTTAAAGTATTGGGTCTGGCTACAATATTATATCCTCCTTAGCCACTTGTTTACCCTTCTCATCAGCTTCCCACATCAGTGCACTGACTGTTGTGGTTTGAAGCTACACTTCTCCCAGTTTATATGCCATTTCAGATAATTGCTCCTTCAGGAGTTTTTTCTCCTCTCTTTTCTCAACCACATTCCTTGCTAGCTCTGCATTGGTCACCATATTGGATGAATTCACAGACTCTTCTAAAAATTACACCCAAAAAACACAAGCCCAATTCTCAAACTTTCTCTGATACCAATCTGATGTAATAGCCTAGGTCCACTTGTACCGATAATCATCTTGACTATGCTCTAAGGTCTCTTGCACAGACCTCATAGGGTATTGTTTCACCCCAACTTGAGGAAGTCACTAAGATCTTCACCTCAAGTGTCCTAGACCAAGCTTACATCGTAAAGCTACTATTTCATGTTGGAGAACCTGTTAGGATAGGATCTTTCCCCAAGCTAAACCGATGGTTTTCACCTAAGGAACATAACAACACACACTGCACATGGAATCCATTAAAAATGTTCTTTCTTATTCACAAGAACTGTACTATTACAAGATGATATGATCTATGTCTATCTCCTTCTCTAACTTATCTATTTTCATCTATATTCTCTTTCTATTACAAAGGCTTTTCAACTATATATACATCCATCAAAATATCTCCCAAAATATCTGATACTCATGGACAAGTTCAACCACTGTGCAATGGCAGCCAAACTAAGCAATAAATGACCCTTCCAAAATAGTAATAGGTGTCCTTGATCCTTTCAAGTGAAAATGACATGTAGAGAGCTGGTGCAAGTGACACAGGTGGTCACAAATGTCACATCGCGCATTTCCTAGGTTGTTAACTGACATTATTGAGTGCCAGTGTTGACTTTTCAAAACAAAAAAAACATCCTCAGTTTCCAACCCCAACAACAAACAAAGATACCAACCGACATCACCAATGAGCATCACCAAAAATCATTGCTGACGAACACTACGAACAAACATAGTTGACGAACAAAAACCAACAAGCATCGCCGATGAACAAAAACCAACAAACATCACCGATGAAGATCATTGACAGAAAGTAGCTTGAATTCTTACTTAGAAAGGTTCCTAACTTTAGGTACTCCTACGCCATTAATGCAGAGACATGTTCACCAAACTGACAGGTGAACCCTGACCAGAAAATACAAGAAGCTTCTTCAAGAAAGCCTTCACCGAGTGCCTTAGAGAAGATAAATGAACTAGCAATGGTAGTTCATACCTCTTTTTTAACACAAATCTCAAGGAAGAAGAAGAGAAAGAATAAGAATTCAGTCACTTTGGATGAAATTATTGAGATTCCAGTATGTGATCCTAGGACATTGGCTCTGATTGAATTGACAAAGTATGCAAGACTTTGTGAAAGGAAAGCCATGAAGGACAAGTTGAGAAAATCCACCAAGGAAGAAAAGGTACTTGAAGTTGCATGAGGAACACTTCAACAAATTTTACTTGATGTAGATGTTGATCAAATAGCCCCAATGCTTGATCAATTAGTTGTTCTCACTGAAGCAATCACAGCTCAGAACATAGATGCTGAGAAGGAAATGGAAGCTAGACTTGAGAAGAAGTATGAATTCAAGTTAGCTGAGAAGATAAGCCAAGAAGTGGCACTTCAAAAGGTAAAGCTTTGGGAATAGGTAAGCACAAAAAACCCAATTATATCAGAAGCTATAACCTTGATACATAAATTATGCATGTTAGATAAACTCACAAAGGAGTATACCAACAAGATAGAATAGATTGATGTTGACCTTCAAACAAGTGCACAAAGTATCACAAACAGTGAAGAGGCAATCAAATTGCACAATGAGAAGCTCAAGCAAGCTCAAAAGGTGAGACAGGACATTCAGATTGTAGAAACAAACTTGATAGATGAGGTAAATGAGCTTCAAGCTCAACTCTTACCAACACTCTCATTACTGTAAAACCATATGGCAAAGGCAAGAGCACTTATTTCCACCCCAAAAATGTCTGTCCTAGATAGCATTTATGATATCCATGCCAAAATTAAGCTAGAGAACATGGTAGTGGAACTCCTCAAAGAAAAATGGGAGAAATTGATTGAAGATATCAAGAACACTCACTCCCACATTCTTAACGCATTGTAAGTTACACATTTTTGACAACTTATAAGTTGTACATTTTTGTTACAAGTATCAAATAAAGGGGGAAATAATATGTACAGTCAATAGTAAAAGGGGGAAATGAAATAAGGAAATTATATGTATAGTCAGTCATTTGAAAGAGGAGAGAACAGAAAAAGGGGAATGCATAGTTTATGAACCCTAAAATGGTCGCCTAGACTATGGGCCCCATTTATCAATTTATTAAATTCACAAATCAATGCTTTGGAACATTTTCAATTCAAATCAATTTCCTTGATCAAATTGTAATTAATTCAATTATTTCAATATTTCCTATGGTTTGATCATTTTTATTTAATTAAAAGATTTAATCTCCCTTTTGATTAAATAAAATTCCTCTTATTTAATTAAAATATTTAATCTCTCCTTTTAATTAGATTCATCTTATTTAATTAAATTAAATTCCTCCCATTTAATTAAATAAAGTTCTTCTAATTTATTTAATAATAAAGAAAAACCCTCCTTTAACTAAATAAATAAAATTTCCCACTTAAAGCACTTTATTTGATGAAAAAGGAAATAAATTAAATAAAAATTAAAAAAAAATCCCTTTTTCTTCACATCTTCCTAAGTGGTGGGCTTTTTGCCTCTTAATCATAGCCCTTGATTTTGCCTCTTAATCTCCACCATTCACTTTCCTATAAAAGGAGATCTCTCCTCATTTTCATATATCTCTTTTTCATAGTATTGTTATGCTGCAGGTTTGGAGAGCAATTTTGGAGGAGGATTTGAGCACTTTGGCTTGGATATTGCAACTTCTCTCTTCTTATCTTCTTCTTGCATCCATGGCTATTCATGTAGATTAGATTCATGTTTATTTTCATAGATTAAATTTGCATATTTCCTTTCATAGATTAATCATGTATTTTTATCATATAGATTAATTTCCTTTCATGCATTGCAATCATATAGAGTAGATCTCATTTTCATGCATTGAATCTCTCATTTCATGGTGTACTTGCATGGGCACTAACTAGGTCAATCTGAGGGCCTCCATTACACACCTTTGCACTCAATGACTAGAGAGCTATGAGTTGATTTTCAAGCCTCATTCTTGAGCAACCCTCAATGGAATGATTCATAGGAGTGTGACACATTTTCATCACACATTTTTGGCACCCAGAATGGGGCATGATGCTCCTTATTTTCCTTCATTTTATTCAGATTTTCAATTTTTCTAATCTTTACATGGTTATTTTATTGAATTTTTTCAAGCCTAACCCATTTGTAGGATGAGTTGGAGATAAAACCTAGGGTTTTTTGAAATATTTGATCATATATCCTAAATGGCTTGGTGTTTTGGTCTAAAATATTTTTTACAGGTGGGTGACATATCAGAGAAGCTTCAGTAAAAAATTTAGAATTTTCTAAGGTATTTTGATTTTTTTATAATTTTTTCTTTATTTTTCATAAAACCATAAGTTTTGGCACATATGAGTGAATTGTTTAGAAATGTCTACATTTTCAAAAAGGTATTTAAATTATACAGGGGTTCCATTCTTTTATTTTTAAATTTGGATGCAATATCATAGCTCATTTGGTAGATTTATGAAAACTGGTATATTTTTGAAAAATGGCTCCCTAGGGCACAAATGAAAAGATTTTTTTAAAATTTTGATAGTTTTGGAAATCTCTATGTTTTTTAATAGGGGTCTATTTTTTATATTTAGGGTTTGGGATCCAAATTCATGGCATATAAGTCCAATCTTGTTGACTAGGTCAAAAATCAAAATTAAAAAAAAAGGGCATGTAATGATTAGCTAGCATTTATTTTTCACATGGTTCAATGCATGATGTGAGTTTTCATTTGGATTATTTTCTGGTTATTATTTCTCCTAAAAATTGATTTTCACATCTAACCCTAGGGTTTGCATAAGTTGACTATATATTGCATATCTTGTTTGCTTGTCTTGCTTGTTGGAGAGTTCATGGGGATTGCTTGGACTTGCTTGGATAAATAACAAAACAAATTGTGTTGCATTGGATTTGAGGTATTTTGTTGTATCTCTATAAAATTTGGATTTTGGAAATAAAATGAACATCTCATGTGTTTAGCTTGAGTGTTTCTTACTTTCATAGATCACATTTCCAATTGGTGCTCTAAAAATGGACCTAGATTTGTTTTCTTGCATATATGTTTCACATAGTAATTATGCCCTATGAACACTATTTGTGGTGATCTTGAGAGAATTGGCTTCATTCACTTGTCTTACATGTGAAGCTCTTCTTGACGATAGATCCCTTTGTAGGTAGGGAAGGATTTGTTTTTATCTCATTGGTCAACTTGGTTTGGGCTTCAACTTTTGGCGATACTTTCTCTCTTTGGGGAGAATGGTGTCATTAGTTGTTGTGTGAACCTTGAATGAGGTGATTTCAAATTAGTGAGTCAATTAATCTTGTTGGCTATGTTTTGGTGAGGTGAAGAGGCTAGATGATTATGCTCTTTTCCCTTTTGGGAGAATCAGAAACATTGAACCCTTGAATCCAAACTAAGTCCCCATGTGGTCCATATTGTGAGTCTTCCTTGTTAGAGAGGGTTAATTGTAGTGGACACTCCCTTTGTTGGGTAAACCACGTGGATGGAACCTCAAGTGGTAATAGCCATTTTCACCATGGTAGCAGCAAATGCTATGTACATGTCCTTGTGGAAGAAATCTCCATGGGTGTAGTTTCTTGTGGGTTGTCAAATCTCCTCAACAGCTCCTGATTGATTAAATTCTTAGACTGTGTCAAAACCTCGATGCACTGGGATTGGATTTCACCCACTTGAGATTGAAAAAGTTGCAGAGTCAAGCCATTACTAAGAACCATAGTGTAACCAGCTTTTTATTCTCTAGGACTATGTGCATGATTGGAAAACATTTAAGAATATACACAAGTAACATTCTTATGGAGTAGAAATACTATGACACTAGCCATGCTCATGTGCAAGGTCGCTTTGTCCCTTGCTCATTGTTTGAATACAATTGATTGCTTGAACTCCCTGATTGCTATCTTGCATTCTTGATTCATGATAAAATTTGTTAATGCATCTAGTTGGTCAATTAAAACAATCAAAATCTAAGTTCTGTGTCCTTTCCTTGTGTGAGAAAACTATTTCTTTGCACCATTCTCTACATTTCCTCATGTGGCTATCTGAGAATCCTCGCATGATATGTTGCCAATTTGATGTTATCCTGTCACACATGTCTGGTCTTTCTTTGCACTCATGTGCATTTTTTCATGCAGTCTTGTGTAAATCCTCACATGAGAAATCATTTCTTTGCATGAATCTGTCTTTTTTTGCTATTTTTTATCGTCTGCCAACTTGCCAATTTTGAATTCCTGAGTTATGAATACTTTAGTTGGTCTCCCCAAGGATTGTTATGACATGTTTCTCAATATCAAAATGAACTTAAATGGTATCAATTTTCACTCTATTAAAATGACTCTTGGTCTTCTTTCTTCTGCATCCCCCATATCTTCCTAGTCTTTCAATCCCATTCTTGTCTTTTTCTTTCACGCTTCTTCCTCTTCTTCCTAAGATATTCACATCTTCTTGATTCTTTTCCTCTTATTATCTAGTCTATCTTCCTCTATTTTCATCTACTCTATCACTTCCATTCTTGATTCCTCTTCTTCTAGAACCATGAATTTAAAATATCTTGTTATGGAACCTCTCTTGAGATTAGATGATCTTGAACTTATTGCTCAATTCGAAGAGTGGGTTTTCTCCAAAAAATTCATAGATGATAGATTACAAAGAATAATAGAAAAAAAAAGATGGATGAATCAGATTCCTTTGCTAGGATCATAGGCATGATCTCCTCACAATATCTTTCTTCCAAACATCATTCATCTTCTAAGTCTTCTCATCATTCCTCATCATCCAAATCTTCTTCTTCTACTAGATCTTCATTTTCCTCTTCTTCACGATCTCGTTCTTCTTCTACTTCTCCCAAGAGTCATGTTTCTCTTCAAAATGCATACCATAATGAGCAACATGATAATCCTTGTGATACCTCTTCCATGAAGAATGGCATGCCAATCTTTGATGACTTTGATGATCCCATCTATTATGATTCTGATGACAATGATGACTCTGATGATGGCTATTATGATGAAATACATAGTCATACTTATGACACCTCTATTCCTAAGAGTTCTCCTTGTCATGTGCTCGTGCTTACTTGTAATGGGTCTTTGCATTGGGTAGATTGTGATGGTCATCCATATGATTCTGATATTGAAAGAGACTTTGATGAGTTTTATGAACAATACTTTGATGATGCATTTGAGGAAGAGAAAGCTTTCCGTGCTAATTACAAATGCCAATTCTATAAGAATTCCTGCTCTAAGAACTCTCATGCTGAAAATAAAGATTGCACTCTCAAGCAAGATCATGGTAATGATGAACTATTTTTTTGTGATGATTCCCCTCCATCCTCTACCTCCTCCAATACTCATACATCTCCTAAAGTTTCCAAGCCTTTCACATCTTTCACAAATCCTTTATTTTACAGAGATCCTAATGCTTTTTATGTGGTTCCCTATAGTTATCCTCAAGAGCTACCTCTTAAAGAAACTCAAGATAACCTTCAGTTGACTGCAAATACTTTCAATAATTCTAAACCTAAAGAGCCTAAGCCTTCATATGCTATAATTCTTACTTCAGCTAATCCTTCCCCATCTCTTCCCAAGTCTCCCATATAATTCCAACATGCTTTCTTGTCCTTAGAAGTGCCTCCACATCAAGAGGACTCAAAAAATGATAAAGAAAGATCAAGATCAAGAAACCTCCATGTCATCCAATCCTTTTCATGATGTCACTTATCCGCGTCATGGTTCTTTTGATCCCTTACACCCTTTCTCATTCATTACACCATGTCTTAAGTCTTCTCCTAAGCAAGATCAAGTTACTACTTACACCATTGAGCTTATTGACAATCAAAATAACCTTACCCCACTTGCACTTTCCAAAGATGATACTTCCATTAAGGTTATTAAAAATGGTGTTGTTATTTCCAATGTTGAGCCTATTGAAAATCAAGAGAAAAATTATGCAATTATGCTGTCCAAAGATCCTTGTCAAGATCAAAGTCTTCCTTCTTCTTTTTCTACCACTCTATGTTTGCTTCCACTTTCTACTCTTCCTAAGTCTTTTCAAGCTTCAAACAATCCTATCAAAGAAAGTGCTTCTATTCAAGATGTTCACGATCCTATTGAAAATCCTAATGCTCACTCTAAAGATGTTGATGTTGTTGGTTGTCATATACATGTTGATGAACTTATTGATTATCCTTTTTCATCTTCCACATCCATCCTTGGACCTCCTCCACCAATACTAATGGCTTCACATTTTCCTTCCATCTTAGGTCCTTATGTCCCTTCACTTTCCCCTCCTAACCCTCCTAATTCATCATCCATCTTGGGTCCTTACATCCCTCCACCTCGTATCTTTCCTCAAGATCAACATAGATGCATACCCTTGAATCCTTTTCATCCATACACCCATCTAAACCAGTCATATTGTTTTTCTTCCTCCACAAGTCCCAAGTCTTTTGGAAGAAAATTGAATGTTCAATAAAATAAAAAGAAGCAATACAAGAATCCATCTAAAAAAGAAGATCGCCATGTCTCCTTTAATTGACATGGGGGAATAAATTAAAAAAAGGTATCTAAGAAGAAAACTACAAGACAAGTATGGGATCCAAAATCCATCATTGAAGATATCCTCTCTAAATCATCAAAAAGAAATGAAAAGCCTATGACTATATGGATTCCAAAGTCTCTCTTGAGAGAGTCTCATGTTGAGAAACAAGTGAAGTTGACATTAAATCTTCCAAAGGATTCCACTTTATCTTCTTCCAAAAAAATTCTTTCATTCCATGCACCTTAACCGCAACCTCTGTTATCCATTCACCATATTCCTTCACATATTCCTTCATTCACATTTCATCCATCCTCTCACCACCCTTCAAGGTGTGTATTGACATTGATCTTTCCTTCCTTTCCATCTATCCTTTCACAATCCTTCCATTCACTATCCTTCTACCTTCTATCATTTTTCCTCATTTGTCTATTCATCCTATCTTCCTACCTCACTCGCTTTGCATAAAACCTTATCCTCCATTTTTCTCTTTCATCTTCCTTTCCCTATCAGCATCTTTGATCATATCATTTTGGATCCTTGGTATATCATGGTTTATCCTTTCAAGGGGAATTATCTAAAAAGCTTTCCTTCTTCTAAAAAAAAAAGAAAAAGAAAAAAAAAGAAAAAGAAATTAAAGAGAAATAATTTTTTCCTATGGCGAAAACCACTCCCTTGTGCCGCCTTGGATAGGTACTGTGATGAAAACCTAGAAATCAGGCATCATGTGTAGTTTTTCTACATCTTTCATCCATTCTATATTCTCTCTTTGATCTTGACAATGTTGATCTATACACAAACATTTGGGATATCTTGTGAGCTATCTTAGAATGATCTTGCTTTCATTCCTTTCATGTTTCATCTCTATCTTCCTCCAATCCTTTTGTCCTTTGGTCTTGATCTAAAGAAAGAAAGAGTAAAACATGGTTCTATGAAGCCTCCTAACATGTCTACTCCTTTGGACTACCTCCTTTCGTACTCTTGCATTATACTTTTGTGACTTATCCTATGTTGGCCTTCCATTGCTTGTCCAAATCTTCTTTACATGATGTTTCTTTCTTTTCCCTAGCTTGGGTACTCTTGAGGAGTTTGCCTTTGAGGATTTCTTCCCTTCATTTTCCTTCATTCTCCTATCTTCCATCTCTTTCACCAGCTTGCTAATCCCTCCTATCCTCCACCTTGCTAAACATTGGGACTGTACAATGTGATCTTGGTTGGGAGTTTGATGCCCAGTCTGTCTAGGGGCATCCTTTGTACATAATTATTGATCCTGAAAAAATAAAAAAAATGATATATTGTCAAAAATGCTAAAAATTAGAAAATGTCTTTAAAAAATGATCATCTTAGTGAAAACCTAGAAATAGGTGCTTTGATGTATCTCAAAAAAACAATTACATATTCCAAAAATATGAAAAAATCAAAAAATTAAAAAATTAAAAAAAATGGAAAAGGTGCCTTGGTGGAAACCTAGAAATAGGCACCTTGGTAACAAAAATTGTAAAAAGTCCTAAAAAAAATGAAAGAGAAAAAATTGTAATAAAATCCAAGTGGTGAAAACCTGGAAATGGGTGCTACTTGAGGCCTTTGCACCCCTATTTCTTAGTGCGTGTCCTTGACACTTAGCCTTTCTCCATCATGCTTTGTCTTGGTTTCCTTGGCTTCGAATTAGTTTGTGTCTTTGTCTAGGGGGAATACCTATGTTAGCATTGGTCTCTTGGATGCATTAGTCTTTAGGAAACCTCTCAAATGGTGTTTTTCAACACCACTCCAACTGTAATTTTAAATACAACCCTTGACATCAAGTATTTTTCAACACTTATCGGTTTGGTCTTACCCCGTTTCGTCATGTGGTCTTACCAGCTTGCAAGAATTCGATCTCTATCCTCAGAACTCAGTATCAGTTAACAAACTTAAATTTTTAAATGCAACACTTAATGCTTGATCTATTTTATGATGTTTTCTTTGTGTGCTGACTATTATTGATTTTCATTGAGTGTCCTTGTCTAATAAGTCTCTCTGGGATGCATAGCTAGAGGAATTGGGGCATGGGGCTTGTTTTTATTTACTTCCTGCTTTATGCTTCACTATTCTTTTGCACAACCATTCTGCTGGTCATCCTGGCCTCTATGCCTTGATGCGAGCATGGTTTTCCTATATTAAATTGGGTAAGCTAACATCACTATCATCTTGACCTTTATGTCTTTGATTCTTATATTAGAATCTTTCGACATTCCAATCTGATATAAATCACATTCATATCTTCATAGATGCACTTGTGACTTGATTGTCTGATTTTATGATGTCTGTTAATAATGGCCAAATGATGAAAATAAGTTCCTTAACATTCTCTAATGAATGATGAACACAAAGACCTATGTTATATTTACTCTATTGCAAGTACAGCTTTGCATTTTCATACAGCTTGCATTGTTAGACCTCATGTTATTTTGCATTTTTAGGCTGCATTATGAGTTTGAGAGGGTTTTCCTTCATCTTTCTTATGGAATTTTAATCAATTGTGATCACGTTCTAATCTTCATTTCCTTAGCTTCTTTCGTGATCTCAATCAAATTTTTCTATCTTAAATAGATGATTAATTTTGGGGCATTCTCTTTCTTAAGGAAAATTCTCTTTCTTCTCTCCATTTATTTCCACCTCTTCCAAACTTCTATCTTCCATTTGCTTTCACCCTACTCCTTCTTCTTCTTCTTCTTCTTCTTCTTCTTCTTCTTCTTCAACCTTGGGGCACAATTTTCATGCTTAGTGATCTACCTTGGTTCTTTGATCCTTATATCTTTCATTTTACATCAAAAACCTTATCTTTAATTTGATTTGATCAAATTTATCAATTTGTTATTTTTCCTCTATCTCATTTCAATTTTGACCACGAGGGGGCAATACCTATCAAACTTCAAACCTTGATTCAGATTTATCAATCCTATCATTTTCTCTACTTGGGGCAACCTTGATTGAGATTCTTATCTTGGACATGTCAATTACTTATTTACAATGGTGTTGACCTTTTCTTTTTTGCTATCAACTTATCTTTGTTCTGATGTCAACTACTTATTTACAACGGTGTTGATGTCTGTGTTGTTTTGTGATCCCAAATCGATCTCACACTTCAACTACATTCTTTGACTACATGTGTTCCCAGAATGATCACACATTAGTCAAAGAGGGGCAAATGTATGAACCCTAAAATGGTCGCCTAGACTATGGGCCCTATTTATTAATTTATCAATTTATCAAATTCTTGAATCAATGCTTTGGAATATTTTCAATTCAAATCATTTTTCTTGATCAAATTGTAATTAATTCAATTATTTCAATATTTCCTAAGGTTTGATCATTTTTATTTAATTAAAAGATTTAATCTCTCCTTTTAATTAAATTCATCTTATTTAATTAAATTAAATTCCTACCATTTAATTAAATAAAGTTCTTATAATTTATTTAATTATAAAGAAAATCCCTCTTTTAATAAAATAAATAAAAATTCCCACTTAAAGCACTTTATTTGGTGAAAAAGGAAATAAATTAAATAAAAATTAAATAAAAATCCCTTTTTCTTCACATCTTCCTAAGTGGTGGGCTTTTTGCCTCTTAATCATAGCCCTTGATTTTTCCTCTTAATCTCCACCGTTCACTTTCCTATAAAAGGAGATCTCTCCTCATTTTCATATATCTCTTTTTCATAGTATTGTTATGTTGCAATTTTAGAGAGCAATTTTGGAGGAGGATTTGAGCACTTTTACTTGGATATCGCAACTTCTCTCTTCTTGTCTTCTTCTTGCATCCATGGCTATTCATGTAGATTAGATTCATATTTATTTTCATAGATTAAATTTGCATATTTCCTTTCATAGATTAATCATGCATTGTTATCATTTAGATTAATTTCCTTTCATGCATTGTAATCATATAGAGTAGATCTCATTTTCATGCATTGAATCTCTCATTTCATGGTGTACTTGCATGGGCACTAACTAGGTCAATCTGAGGGCCTCCATTACACACCTTTGCACTCCATGACTAGAGAGCTATGAGTCGATATTTGAGGCCTCATTCTTGAGAAACCTTGGATGGAATGATTCATAGAAGTGTGAAATATTTTCATCACACATATATTATAAAGACAAGTATAAATGTACATATACTTATACTATACTGAGGCATATAGTTAGGGGGATTCATATAAATAAAAATGATATATACATGGTGTACATACTAAAAACTTTAGTATTATTCACATATCAGTTTTGATATTAATGTGAAAGGGGCAGATTGAAGACATCATATTTTTCCATTAGTATACGCAAGGAAAAACATGATCTACACCATCGATTTATGCTACACTGAAAGACAGGGCACAACACTACTTGACACCAAGGTTATCGATACTGCCAAGTACAAAGCATCTTGTCAAACACTATTTAGTGTTACCCGATGATAAAAAGGACAAGGGAACCTGACAAGTAACCAATAGTGCAACCCGACAAAATAATCAAAGAGTGGAACCTGAAATATGAAGGTAAATCAACAATCTATTCAATGAAGGAGTTCACTGACAGACTTTCAGTTCACACTCACGATCAAGAACCAACAATCAGTTACATCCTACAAAAAATGGATCTGACTTTCCATGCCAAATAAATAACTAAATTTTTCATATTTAGCTTCTTGATTTTTTTTAAATCCATTAGGTGCAGAGAAATAAATGTAATGATTATTTTTTTATCAACATAACTATTTTAAAACATCCAAACTAAAGGATCAAGGTGAAGTTGTATACCTTAAATCAAGAGTTAACACTGTAATGCATGATTATAGAATAATTAAAATACTTGTATAAATATATGCTCAATCAATTATGAACATATTTTTTGATGATGATTATAGCCATTGAGAGAATCTAAGGATCAGACAAGAAAATTCATATAACAACACAGATAAAGATCAAATTAGTTGTCAAGAATAGAACATAGGCTACCGACGAGCAGGAAAAGGTATTAATCAATCACTATAGGTGATATTCATATTCAATGAGATTGAATGGATCTGTAATCAGAAATTGTAGATTTCATAAAATCAATTCAAACGTATTGTACACATTTTAACAAGTTGCTTACACTTAAAAAATCCTTTCAAGGGAGGTGGACTTAACAGTCCTATTGTAAATCTCTTAACCGAGTGCACACTTCATTAGTGTTGTTTAAATATCTTAAGTAGATCCTAACAAGTCTCTACATTAATACTCCTTCGAGGGTAGATCATTAGAAGTGATCAATTGTAATCCTTTACCGGCTCCCTTCCATTCTACAAATAGTGAAGTTTTGTGGGTGCCATCTCCACTGCAGTTTTTACTTCCTAACATAATTTTTCTATGATATCATAGCTTGTGTTATGTGTCTATTACTTTCATGAATGTTTCTATGAATTTTTCATACAATTAAGCTAATGAATTAATACTACATGCATAAGAAATAACATAAAAAATGGTCAATAATACAACAAAGATTGTTTACTAATGATAAAAGGTGAAAAGTGTTAAAAATTTTAGATGTACTGATTCAACCCTCCCCTCTCAGTACTACTTCCCATTAATCCCAACATATATAAACTTCCATAATAATAAAAACATTATAAATATGTCACAACTCATGATTTACTTACACAATATTATGTAATATACTAAAGAAGCTAACTCAAGTAGTTGACATCAATGACAACTAAATAATTAATTCTTTTGTCATAAAATCTATACCAATATTCATGACTGCATCACTTAGCATCACTGCATCAGTTATTCTAACAGTCTCCCCCTTTAGCATTGACACTAACACTCTTATCAACATCACTTTTCTTCTCATTGTTTCTCCTCATTCTGACTTCTGCAAAAAAAATTCCACTTATATCTTTTCCTCTAATCTTCCACTTTTTTTTTCTCACTCCATCATATACACCTTTGAATAAAATCCATATCTCCCCCTATGGTAAGTGCATACATATTTCTCCCCATACATATTCTCCCGCTTTGACAACAATGTCAAAGGTGTAAAATCATTCAGTCACCTATGAGTATACTTTACTAAATCTTGCATGTTTATTTCTCATTATATCAGTTTAGTATCAAACTTAAGACTTCTCCCCTTTAGGATTTGTCCACCCCTACATCAATTCACACATATGATATTCTTATAAATAGATACGAACTAATGCAATCAACATCAGCCTCTAGTTAACTTCATATAGGGAATGACCTCCATTCCACCTCTAAGATATTAAAAGGTATGCTTTGGTAACATCTTGGTGAATATATGAGCAACTTGTTCTTTAGTAGACACATAATCAAGGCTTACCTCCTTCTCTTGTACCTGCTCTCTTAGAAAATAATATTTTATTATAATTTGTTTTGTCTTTGAGTGCATGACAGGATTCTTGTAAATATTTATTACACTAGTGTTATCACAATAGATAACAATCGGCTCTATTACTTTCTCATGAATTCCTTCAAGAATCTATTTTATCCATACAACTTGCTAACATTTAAGAGCATTAGAAACATATTATGTTTATGCATTAGATTGAGAAATACAATTTTATTTCTTACTAGTCTAGGAGACTAATCTTTATCCAAGAAAGAATGATCCACCACTTGTGCTCTTCCTATCATAAACATTTCCTCCTTAATCTGCATCAGTAAATACATTCAAAAAAAATTTCCATCTTTACCATACCATAAGCCATAATCTTCAGTTCCTTTGACATATCTTAAGGTCCTCTTTACTGCAACCAAATGTGAGTCCTTTGGGTTTGATGAAAACCTTGCAAAAATACCACCAACATGTTAAATATCTGGTCTATTATGCACAACATACTATATTTTACTAATCATGGAACTATAGAAATTTTCATTTACCTCTTTTGGTTCATCATCCTTAGATAACTTATAGCTTGTGACCATAGGTGTTCGCACTGGTTTTGAATCTTCCATGCTAAAAGTTTCCATAATCTCCTTCACAAATTTTGATTGAATAATGTATATACCATTATTTTTATATTGTATTTCAAGTCCAATAAATAATTTCATTTATCCTATCATGGACATTTCAAATTCCTTCCTCATTTCCACCAAATATTATGTCATCAGCAAAAAATTCAGCAATGAATGTTGTGTCTTTACTTTCATATTTTAGATATACATTGTTATTGTCACTAGTTCTTGTAAAAATAATCTTAATAAGATATGCATGCAATATTTCATACCATGCTCTTGGAGATTTGTTTAAACCATACAAATATTTATGCAATTTACATACCATATCTTTACCTTTCTCCTTTGCAAATCTTTCAAGTTGTTATATTTATACTTCTTCATCTAAAATGTCATTCACAAAAGTAGATTTTACATCCATTTTATATACCTTGAATCCTTTATAATAATCATATGCTAATATAATATAATACACACCTTCAAGTCTTTCAATACATGCACAATTTTCTCCATAGTCTAGTCCTTCCTCTTGTGCATAACCTTTGCAAAATAGTCTTGCATTTTTTTGATCACTTATCCTTTCTCATTCATCTTGTTCCTAAAAAATCCATTCATTACCTGTAACATTCCTTTTAGTGTGCCTAGGTACTAAAGTCCAAGTGTGATTATTTTCTATTTTCTGTAATTATTCTTTCATAGCCATAATCCAGTCATCGTTTTCCACAACATCTTTAACAGTTTTAGGTTCAAGTTCAGATATCCCACAAGTGTTTTCTCTTACCTTTCTTCTTGTCATTATCCTAGCATTTTTTTCACCAATAATATGATCTTTACTATCATTGAGTTTCACATACCTCAGGAGTACTGGTATTGTCCTTTGTTTACCTTCATTATTATTCACTAATTGTGCTTCATTTAATACTTCAATCATTTGTGGTACTATATCTAACTCCACCGGCTCAACATAAAAAAAACTTTCATAGTATTTCAGTTCCTTCTTGCTATATTTCTCATTCTTTTAAAAAAATTCATCATTTATAACATTTGCACTTTCAATCATTGTGTTAATATTCTTGATCAAACACTTATATGTTTTTCTTCTAGTAGAATGCCAACAAATATTCCTTATCAATGTTAAAATCAAATTTACCATTTTGATCATCCCTTTTTATGTAATATATGCTTCCAAAATTTTTAAACTAATTGATACTAGGAGTATTAGTATACCATATCTCATAAGGTATTTTTCTTGTACCTTTCTTATCTTGTACCCTTTTCAAAGTATAGACAATAGTACTTACAACTTCTATCCAAAAATTTTGAGCCACTTTGTTTTGTAACAATAGTGTTCTTGCACAATCAATTATGGATCCATTCCTTCTCTCCACAATTCCATTTGTTGAGGTGTTCTTGGTGTCTATAATTGTGTCTAAATTCCATAGTATTCACACAATGTTATAAACTTATGTGACGTAAAATCACCTCCTTTATCAGATCTTAGATATTTGAGTGATTTACCTATTTCTTTCAACTCTTGCCTTATACATCTTGAACATGTAGAATGCACCAAATTTATCCTTTAAAATCATAAGAGACATGATTCTTTAGTAGTAATCAAAAAATAAGATAAAGTACTTATCTCCATAATAGTATCAGTCCCAACAAGTCAGTGTGAACAAGGTCAAGGATTTTTTGAGAGGAATAGACCTTACTTGTAAAGCTAGACCTAGCTTGCTTTCCCAATCAAAACTCTTTACACAAGATTTTTTAGGCTTAGATAATATAGGAATACCTATAACACATTTAAATACTTTCTTCCCTTTATTAGATTATCAATATTAACATGAAAAAATATATTATGCCAAAGGCAAATGCCTTCAATTTTAGCAATCAAGCAATAATTTTTAGTAGAGTTTAATTGAAATAGGTTACCTCTAGTAAGTTTACCAATAGCGGTCAACTCTCCAAATGTTCCTAAGATCTTGCATACACCATTACCTAATTCCAACCTAAAACCTTTGTTATTCAACAGAGAAAAACTTAACATGATCATAATTGGTAGTATCATTTAGTGATATAGAACATTTGCCTCTTACTACACATGGTCAACCATTAACAATCTAACTGCACCACCATCACATTCCTCCATTGAAATAAATTTTCCTTTATCACCAGTCATTTTATGTGTACACCCACTATCTATTATCCAATCACAACTATAATTCATGCTTCAAATCAATGCCTTCTCCTCACTATCTCCATCTACACTGGTTGAGGGATATTATTTGACTACAACAAATACTATCTATTCCTCATCATATATTCCATCTGATTCATTGGCACTTACTCAATCTTCTACTAGGTAACATGCTTTCTTACTTTTGTCTTTGAAGTTTCTGAATTTCTTGAACTTATCCTTTGTATAATTTTCAGGACTTCTAGATGCAATATGAACAATTTTGTTACATGAAAATCATTTAAAGGTTATTTTACCTTGATACTTTCCTTTTCCTCTAGGTAATCTCCTCACTATTAGTGCTTCTAACTCTTCTTGTTCTCTTTCCTCATATATCATAGAATCATAATCATTTTTCCCTTTCAAATTGTTAGAGACTTCCTTTCCTTGATGAACCAATAGTTAGGGAATCTTTTAAAGTAGATTCTATTCTAGGCATATTATTATCACAATTACTCAACTCAAAAGAAGTAACTTTTCCAATCAAAGGGTCTAGAGTCACATTTATAGGACTGATAGATCTTTGTTCTTGTATAGAAGAGACTCTAATAGAATATTATGGTAGAAGGATTCTCAACAATTTACTAACCATATCATCATCATCAAGTTGACCACCAACTCCTTTGATATCAAAGACAACCTCCTTAAGTCTTTTGTTTTATTGACCAATATTTTCTTGTTCATGCATTCTCATTTCATCATAATTTCCTCTAAGAATATCTAATTTAGGTTTCTTGACATGAGAATCACCACCATGGGCTGTTACCATCTTATCCCACACATCTTTAACATTATCCATTTCTTTGATATCTACAAACTCATCATAAGCTAAATCACTTGCAATTTCTATCATAATAAAATTGTGTTCCAACTTTCTCTTTATTTCATAAGGAGTTAAGGTTCCAGAAGGTTGAACATACTTTGTTGTAAGATGATCCAATGTTTTCTCTCCAATGCCAGACAAATATAGCATCATCCTCCTTACCAATGCAATTAATTTTTCCTTAGAGAACTTAGGTGTTTCCTTCTTATACATCTTTGGATATTTCCCCAAATTTGTTAATACTTCAAAATCAAGGTACCAATACTCTAATAAAAATTGTTAATATAGATTTTTTTACAGAGAGGGGAGGGATGAATCTGTAATCCACACAATTTCACCAGTTCAACTTCTTTAAAATTTGTGCACTAAAACATATATCAGCAACTAACATAAGTAAACTTTCAATGTCTACATCCACAAGTAATCAACCACATAATGTAAACACCATATTTATCACGTGGAAACCCAATTGTGAAAATACCACACTGCGAGATGATACTCACAAAATATGTAATCTACTGGGATATCCCCTATTAGGAGCTTACCATGTTAAAAGTTTACGAAATAGTATTAGGTGTTACCATCTTAAGGGAATTGCCTAAGACCTACTAGTATCTTTACCCTATTAGGTGTAGCCTTTTTAGAGGACTTAAAACATAGGATAATGTGCCACAGGTTGTTAGAGGATTTACAATAAAGATATGTTAGGATCTACCCTATTATGGGATTTTGTTATTATAATGATAAGAGAACCAAAGACAAAATGATTTGTTAAAACTGTACTACCTCTACATGATCACATCGTTTTAAGCTCTGAAATACATCACCATAGTATATATGTTCTTTAGACACTCAATCACACTTTATTCTTTTCTTTCCCATCTCCAAATCCCAACTCACAATCATCTTTTTTCTCTCTCTCTCTCTCTATTCTTCTACAATAGTTCTTTAGAGAATCACTTCCATCAACTTACAAAAAACCTAGATATGGGATATGAAGGATTCAAATTATTCTACATAAGATATAATGTATCTAAATAGTCATAAAAAATTTTCCTTTGACAGCATCACCTTGCTCAGCGAATTTACCTTGGTATTTGACCCATGTCAAAAACCTCTTTTTACCAAAAAGAAACTTTCTGAAGAAGCCTTCGCAAATGTATACCTCACTCAATGTGCTATCGATTAAGCCCCAAAATTCACAAAACTAACTTTCCACGTTATAAAAATCATCACCAATCCATTTTTTATAACAAATTTTATCACTGTTGTACAAGTCTTCATGGCCTATTCAAGAATTTTGTCTTGTTTACCTATTCATTATGTTAATGCCACCTCCAGTCAATTGTACTGTTAGTACTAGTTAACATTATGATTCACGCTTGCACATATAATATCTTGACATTGTTTACAATGATATCTTATGACTACTCAATCAAATACTTCATTGATCTAAAACAACAATAAAATCACTTACTAACCATCAATGACTATTTTACCAATTACCCGGTTTGACTTCATTCCAACATAACTAACTGAATTCTTCATATCAAACATCATGATGGAAAAGTTAACATCAACACACATGGTATAGAATTTCATAAGAATTGAAACAATAGAAACATACTGAAAATATACTTTTCAATTGCTAACTCAAGTAGTAATATTAGGTAATATACTAAAAATACTAACTCAAGTAGATGACATCAATGACAAACAAATAATTGATTCATCTGTCATCAACTCTTTACCAATCTTCATGAATGTATCACTTAGCATCACTTAATCTGTTATGCTAACACAAATTTTAGAGGGTTTCCTATTGCAACCCATAAACATCATATTTGACATAGCCCTCATATCGAGGAGTCCATCTAGTAAGTTTCCTTATCATAATACTAGCCCAATTTATTTTGAAGTCTTTTTGAATTGCCCACATCTGTTTAACTCTTAACTTTGGTAGCGTGGTGGAAAATTTTCCTTTCCCAATGGTAGCAGCATTGATTTTTTCCTTTATCTATTGTTTTCTTATTTTAAATAGGAAATTTTAGTTTCTAGATTGACCTCTAAAAATTCAATAATTTTTTTGTTTCCAAATACTCAAGATAAGGAAAGGAGGGACCTGAGCCTAATGGTTTCTTATGAGAGGGTGGTTGAAAGAGAAAAATCCCCAATGGTCAAAGAATAGAAACATAGAATCATGTAAAAATCAACACACATTAGTTAGAGAAAACACATTTTCCCAAACTTCCCTCACATTGGGGATAAATAAAAAAAAATAATCAACACTTTCACAATTAGAGCAACAATGAACACACCTATTCAAAAATTAAAATTGTATTTTATTTTGGTTGTCAATCGTTAAATATTTTCCATGATTCATGATGCACTAAAAGTAGTTAACCTTGGGGATAATTTTAACAATTCAAATCCTATTCTAGTTCTTATATCTTTCATCATCAATATCCAAATCCTTGTAGGTTGATTTGACAAAGAAGTGGCCAAATGAAGTATGTTTCCAAATCCATTTCTTACCCATCAATTGGGAAAAGAGAGAACAACTAGGAAGGATTATCAATAAGGATTCTAAGTCCCCTTCCAAACATTTTCCTAGTTGTGTAGGAGTATTAATACATCTTTGTAATAGGTTTTTGAATTATTTCCATGTTGCCTTACCATTCTTCCATTCAATGTTGTTGCTGACCCCATTTCCATAATTTATAACAAGCCAGTTTTTTTATCTAGTTGAGGTTATTATTGTCCCCAAGGGGTTTATTATGGTGCCATATGTCCTCCCAGAAGTAGGTACTATTGTCATTACCAATAATTTTTCTACTATCTATCCTTAATATTTTCATATTATTGATAATAATACTCTAGAGAGAAGAACCCGAGATGGAGATAATGTCATAGAGAAATAAATTTACATGCTTCTTTTGGAGGTATCTGGCCATGATAAGGTTCACTGAGTCTTTGATTCTCTACAAGAGCATCCATCTCATTTAGCAATAAGGTCTCTATTAAAGTATCTTATTTTCTAGATACCAAGAATACAATCCCTCTTTGGTGTGGACACTATATCCATTTGACTAGAGAAATTCTAGTTTTCTCTTCAATTTTTGTCCATAATAATCTCTTTTGCAAATTCTCCTTTCTATTCTCCACCAAGCCCAAGATTTTTTAAAGGGAAAGGTAGTAAAATAGGAAACTTTGGAGACAAGACTTAACAAGTTGGATTTTCCCTACCTAGCTTAACATTTTACCTTTCCAGGCCACAAGCTTCTTCTAGAATCTTTTGATGAGGCTATTCCAATATGTAGATGAGGATAATTTGGTAGTAAAATGAAAACCAAGATAAGAGTTAGGTAAGGAAAAAACATTATAGACTATGACTTTCATAATATTGGATAGGAGAACTTCACTGACATTAAAGAAATAGAGCTTGTTTTTATTGTAGTTGTCTTGTTGTACTAAAATATTGGAATATTTATTAAGCATTTCCTTCCACTTCTTAGATTCAAAAAAATAGGCTTCCTCAAAAATGATGGTATCATCAACAAATTGTTGGTGAGAGAAAGTTTGGATGTGGGAAGAAAATTTTATACCCTTTAGCTTATTTAGGTCCTTATTCTTTTGAATATTACGACTAAGAAATTCAATAAGAAATATAAATAGGTATGGGGATGAAGGATCTCTTTGTCTATGTCCTCCCAAGGAGAAAAACCACTAGGAGATCCATTTATTAGGATAGAATATGTATATTTTTAGTCACACATTCCATAATCATCTTTAAGAATCTCCCCCTAAACCCATACTTATCGAGAACAACAAATAGGAATTCCCAATCCACCATGTCATGAACCTTAGACATATCCAATTTAAGAATCATATCATATTTCTTACTTGCTTGCAGGACTGAATGATCTCATGGGTGGCAATGATAGAATCAAGAATGTTTTTTTTCCATTGACAAACCCCTTCTAATTTTGAGAGATAAGTTTATCCAAAATATTCTTGAGCCTATTACCCATTATTTTGGAGAATATTTTATACAAAGTAATACATAGGCTAATTGGTATAAAGCTAGATATTATTTTATCATCAACTAATTTAGGAATTATACCAATAAAAGTATAGTTTAATTATTTTACTAGTATTCCCATTATAAAGAATTCCATGGTAGAATTATAGATATCAACATCTAGAATTTACTAATATAATTCAAAAAAAATGTTGGGGGAAGCCATCAAACCTAGGGGCCTTTAAAGAACCAAAGGAGATCACCATTATTAAACTTCTTCGAAAGAAACCTATTTGGATACGTTTCTGTTTTCCTATTCAGTAATCAGACTAGGTATGACATCAAACAACCCATCAAGGTTAGAGAAAATATAATTTCCACTACCATGAGGACCAATGAAGGATCTGACAACCACAATAGTGACTACTTCATCTTCCTCCATGAGGCTTCCATTAGGAAAATGGATTCTCCTAATTATATTCTAACTGTTGTGTCGAGGGTGGACATGTGGAAGAATTTCATATTTTTATCCCCCAGTAAGTCATTGATGGTGTAGAAGCAACTTAAGGTCTTAGTGAAGATCCTTGACAATTTTGGCTTGTAGGTGGTTCTAGCCAACCATCATCATAATAAGGAATAATGATAAAGTCCCAAGTTTGATAGGATGTGTGTTTTTAGGTAAGAGTCTTTTGAGTCATGTTTTTGGTTTGATCAAATAGGTTCTAGTGCTTAAGTCCTAGAATAGTCAAAGTTGGTAAAAGATTGACCAAGACCCCAAATTGAAGGGAAATATGTTATTTTGTTATTTCTGATTGTTTTAGGATAGAATGGATTGATTTTGGATAAACTTGAGCAAGAAATGTTAGTAGAGTGTCAAATGTGCAAAAAGTTTTAAAGTTGCTCATGACAGCTTTACAACTTTGCAAAGTTATCATTACAACATTTCCTAAAATCTTTGAAATAGTGTTAAATGGGTTCAAATCCTGATCTTAGGATCTGAGCACATGGGTTTGACATATATAAGGTTAGATAAACCCCAATCTAGGGTTTGGTTGTCAATTTGTATGGATTGAATAGGAAGAAGCACTGAATTTCTATGTAGCAGAGTTACTTTGCCATCATCCTGACCTTCAATGGATTGAATGGTCTACTTTAATTGATTGAAACTTCAGTTCTTGTTATGTAGTTAATCTTTGTGGAATAAATTTGGGATTTTGGTACATTTCCTTGTCATTTTCTAAATTCTTTAGGTTCTTCTAGTTCACTGTCCAGTCCAGTGGCAATCATGTAAATATGGCTTCTTCTTGAGTTTTCATGGATGAAATTCAATGGCCACTTGGGACCAAGGAGGAAACTTTGTAAATAGTGTAAATATGGATTTTGGAGTTTTTTGTGTGTAGGGGAGCTATTTATTCAAGTGGGCCCTAGGCGAGTACATGTGTATTCTAGCTAGGAGTTTGTATAGTGTAGAGGCAAGAAGACTTACTTGATGGATTGATTTGTGCCAATCATGAGGTGGAGAGTGTAGGGGCATGTATCATAAATATTTTGTGGAGAGGAGAATTTCTTAGGAGTTCAGGTGAGCACCTTGGAATAAAAAAGAAACCTAACTATCATACTTGCCTTAAAAACCATTAAAAGTAGGGTTTTGTTGACAGTCTAGTGTAAGTAAACTTTGAGAACTTAAAACCTAGATAATATTGAAGCTTAGGATGAACATATAAAGAATCCATAGTCAATTTGGTGGGTTTGTCGGTATATTTGGGAAGAAATCCAAGTTTTCAATTTCTAGGAGGCCTAATTGGGCTAAAAAGGCTACAAGGCCTAAAACAAGAAACTAATGAACTTGATGGGAAATCTTTGATACAATCCTTTAGAATGGGTAAAAATTGTTTGAAAGTAAAGGGGAAGTAGTGGGAACACATTTTCCTATTTCCAAGAGAAATTTGGGAGCATAGTTTCCTTACTGAGCCTATAGGTGCATAGTGGATTTATGTAGGGATGAAGAGAGTTTGAAGTTGGCGGAGAGGTCTAGAGGGAGTAGGGGGACCATAGGAGTGTCCTCTGGTTAGGGTAGAGACATGTACCCCATATAGACCAAAGAGTAGGTCTTAAGAAGAGAAAGAATGCTCTTGTGAGTTACATCTCCCCATCAAAGTGGTATAAGATCCATTAAAAGGCTTGGGAAGTGAATTATGTATGATAGAAGGAAGTGAGTCAATTGGAGAAAGCACCATGTTGACCAATTTAGAGTTGGAAAGAGACTTTTCAGAACAACAAGTGAAGAATAGACTCCTATAAGAAGCTATGGAGGATATGAAGCATGATTTGGCATAAGTTGTAGAGACTGCAAGAAAAATGAAATAAAATTTAGGAGAGGATAAAGACAAAGCTAAGAATCAAGTTGAAGAGGGGGTAGGACCAAAAATAGATCCTTTGTTACCTAAGGAACCTTTCCTCAAAGCCCTCAAACCACTAAGTGGCAAAGCATTGGAAGGAATCCCTATATTCTCTAGCCGAAGGGATGCAAAATTGGTGATGGAATGGATGGAGGGTATGGAAAATCACTTTGAGTGTGACGGAACCATAAAGGTATAAAAGGTAAAGATAGCCAAATCAAGATTGAGAGGACAAGCATTAACTTGCTGAAAATTCTAGCAAGAATAATGAGAGAGAGAAGATAAGAGGCCAATAGTAAATTGGAAGGCTATGGTGACTAAGGTAAAATAAAATTACCTACCAGAGGATTATGACATCCAACTACACAAAAAGAGATAGAATCTCATAAAAAAAGACTTAGATGTGGCATCCTACACTAAATAATTTCAAAAGCTATGCCTTAGGTCCAGAGTGTAAGAGATAGAGAGAATTAAAGTTGCTAGGTATCTCAATGGACTTAGGTGGAACATTAAAGAGGAGATAAGTCTATTCACCTTAACTTATATCCATGGTTATTTTCAAATGGCCCTTCAGGTGAAAGAAAAAAATCAAAAATAAGGAAGATTCAAGGTCTAGGGGTATAGGAAGAGGTAGAGTTTCCAGAGGGGAACATAGAGGAGGTTATAGTGGAAGAATAAATGACACCAGAGGTCAAGGAGACTCTAAGCTCATTGAGAAAATAAATGAGTCAAATAATAGAGAAGGATATGGCAGAGGAAGAAGCTTTCACAGTGGTGGAAGAAGTAGATATGGTGGTTTTGGAAGAAGCTCACATTTTTCTTCAATGAAATGTTTTAATTATGGATAGTTGGGTCACCCTACCTATAGGTGTCTAGATAAGCCATTAGCTTCACAAGGTGAAAATAAAATTTCATATGTACAAGAAGAATACACTACTAAAAAATCTGAGGTAAGTCTTGATTTAGAGAAAGAAGAAAGCCTAATGCTTAGGAGAATCTTGATTAAAGAACCTAACAAGGATGAACATAAGAAAAGGATATCAGTCTTTAGGGAAAAGTGCAAGATCAATGACAAAGTGCATAGATTAATCATAGAATGAGGGTCAATAGATAAAGTAATCTCAGAGGAGGAAATGCAAAAGTTGAAGTTGGAAATGATACCTTATGCTTACCCCTACAAATTAACTTGGTTGAACAAGGGGAAAAACATATTGGTCAATGAAAAATTATTGGTTGATTTCACCATAGGAAAGTATGAATATAAGATACTTTTTTCATGTGCTACCAATGGATTCTTTCCATGTATTTCTTGGAAGACCATAGCAGTATGACAGAGAAGAAGTCCACCATGGGAAGGTAGATAAGTACTCATTCATGAAGATTGGAGTCACTTATAAGATTCATTCCTTGATATAAGAAGATACAATGGAGAGGAAGGACACCAATACTCTTTTAATGAGTGGACACCCAATTATGCTATCTTGGTGAAACCAAAGGAGGAGACACAAAATTAGACAACTATGCCTAAAGAAGTTAGACATTTGTTGAATCAGTTTAAGGACATTGTATATGATGGGACACGAGCTACACTACCTCCCTAGAGGGAAATTAGTCATCAGATTGATTTTTTGCTAGGGGAATCATTTCTAAACAAAGACTCTTACAAGATGACACCATAAAAAAACAAGGAGATTTTAATGTAGGTTCAAGATCTTTTGAATCAAGTTCTTATAAGAAATATCATCAGTCCATGTGATGTTCTAGTGGTATTATCTCCTAAAAAGGAAGGTAAGTGGAGAATTTGTACAAACTCTAGGGCAATAAATAGGTTAACAATAAGGTATAGATTTAGTATTCCTAGAATAGAAGACTTAATGTATTTCTTAGGGGGTGTTATGTAATTTTCTAAAATAGACCTTAATAGTGGTTATTATCATATTAGGATGAAAGAGGAGGATGAGTGGAAGTAAACTTTTAAAACCACAGAAGGACTATATGAATGGTTAGTAATACCATTTGGGATTACAAATGCACTTATTAAATTTATGAGGGTGATGAATGAGGTTCTAAAAGACTATATAGGGGTGTTTGTGGTATTATACCTAGATGTTATCCTCATCTTTAGAAAAACAAAAGAAGAGTACATGAAGCACCTAAAAATTGTGTTGAAGAGGCTACAAGAAGAGAAGTTAACCATAAATCTTGAGAAGAGTGAGTTCATGAAACAAGAATTAGTCTACCTAGGATTTGTAGTCTCCCAAGGTTACTTGAAGATGGTTAAAATAAAATTTGAATCCATTTTAAGTTAGCCTACTCCAAAAATAGGGACAATAGTGAGAAGTTTCCATGGTTTGGCTCTATTTTATAGGAATTTTGTGAGGAGATTTAGTGAAATTTGTGCACCTGTCCTAGGAACAATAAAGGGTGGAGTCAAGAGAAAGTTAATATGGACCAAGGATTCCAATGAAGGGTTTGAAAGGTTGAAGAAAGAAGGGGCTACTCAACCTATACTTGTGTTTGCAAGTTTTGACAAATTATTCATTGTGAAATGTGATACTAGCAACATAGCAGTGGGTGTAGTCCTAAGCAAACAATAAAGACTAATGGCCTTCTTTAGTGAAATATTGAATGAGGAAAAATCAAGGTATTCATCCTCTGATCTATAGCTTTATGCTTTTGTACAATCTCTTAAGAAGTGGAGGTACTATTTGTTGCCAAAATAATTTGTTGTATACATAGATAACCAAGCCTTAAGCTACATAAATGTTAAGAGAAGCTCAGTTTGAGGTATATAAAGTGGTTGGAATTTCTGAAATCATACACCTTCACAATCAAACACAAGAAGGTAGTAAACAAAAAAGGTGTAGATTCTCTTAGTAGGAGATTTCTTATTGTCCAAGAGTGATGCAGATGGTTTGACAATCTAGAACCTTTCCTCTCTCCTAGGTGCTTGTTTGACCTAACCAACCATCCATGGTTTTTCTTTGTTAGATCTTCCATAGATTAGGATCTCCAAGACCCTCTCCACAAACTTCTCCTCCAAGGTGTAGTTGGTTCATGGAAGACTCCAAGATTTGTAAGCTCAACTAGTCCAACTAGTTAACCAAAAGCTTAGCTTCCTTCTCTACAACTCCGCCTAGATTGCCAAACCTCTACCTATGATCTTCCCACACCATTACTAATACTCTCCATACACTTCTTGACCCTCTCTTGGTATTTTTTCATCCATCCAAATTCTCAAAGATTCTCCACCAATCCAATTGTTCTTTAACTCACTAGGAGGGCTAATTGCTCAACTCCTTGTAGGTCTATTTTCATCAATTTTGGCCTATGGCTTCCAATATCCCAAAATGAACCTAGAAAAAAACTTGAAAATATTCAATAAATCATTCAACCCTATTATAATCCAAAATCTTGACCTCTGAGGGCACCCAAAACTCTACTCTCTTGCAGACCCTAGATTATAGCCTATTAATTAGGCCTCTGGACCAGCGAACATGAACAATTGCAAATATTGTCTTCAATCACTGATTTACCTCCAACCACCATTGAATAATTTTAGGAGACTATCTAGTGCATCTATAAATGCCACCAAGTCTTCCCCAAAAGGTCTTGGATGCTCACACAAATTTGATCTTCTCCCTGTCTTGGCTCACCTGGTTTTACCAATCAGCCATACAAATTCATCTTTGGCCTATAAAATCCAAAGAGACAAACAAAAATAAACCTAAAGACCTATCTATAGACCCTAACCCTAATTTTCCCTTGGTTTTAGACACATCCACTGGAGGAAAACTAGGTTAGAGCCATTTCTAACAAGGTAACATTATTTGTGTCTCTCTCAGACCAGTGACCTTAAATAATGTACAACTTAACTTCTATTAAACTTTAAAAAAAACTACCTATTGAATATGAAAGATGAATGTAAACACTACACTAACATGGAGCCTAATCACCTATGACAATCCATACAGGACCGTACAGTAACAAAGATACAGTGCAAAATATGCAAATGAGGATACAATCATCCGTATAATGGTGTCAGAAATAAGCGTCTCAATCCAAAATCTCATTAACCTTGTCCAAACATATATTCCATGCTCATATAAAAATCATGGTTATTTACAAATTAGTTTAACTACATTTTTTCATTTCTTGCAAAATTTGCTCGAGCAACTTTCAAAGTTGCTAGCAACTTTTTGCATTTTGAAGCATTTTGACTTTCTATGTCAACTCGATGATTGATGTTGACTCCTAGGGCCCTAATTAGGATATTTAGGGTTCTAAAACATACCTCCATCCCATTTTTCACTAAAATGAAAACTTTTCCACAATTTGAAGTCAAAAGACCCAAAACCCCTAATGAGCACTAAAGCCCTTACAAACTTGAAGTTAGACTAACATTGCTTCCAACCTTTTGGAACTTATTCTACCACTCACAAAAAATCCTAATCCAACCCTAAAAAACACCAAAACATGAAATAGGGAGGTTCCTTTTACCAAAGAGATACAATTGTAGAGAACAAGAGTGCAACAATTTAAGGAGACATATGAAGGAGATGAAAATTTCTCAGAGATCTACAAGGTATGAACTAATTTTTATAATCATTTCCATAGTGAATATGTCGATTATACATTTTAGAATGGTTTAATTTTTAAGGGGAAACAACTATGTGTTCCAAGGGGCTCCATGAGGGAGAACCTCATCCAAGAGAAGTATAATGGATGTTTGAGTGGACACTTTGGGTTAAATAAGACCCTAGATCTTGTTGAGAGATTTTACCTTTGGATTAAAATGAAGAAGGATGTAAGGAGGTATGTTGAGAAATGTGGAGTATTTCTGAAGGAAAAAGGAACATCTTCAAATGTAGGGCTCTATAATCCATTTCCCATCCCAAATAGGCCTTGGGAGTGTATAAGTATGGACTTCATAGTGGGGCTACCTAGAACACCAACTGGTTTGGATAGTATGTTTGTGGTAGTGAACAAATTTGGTAAAATGAGTCACTTTATCGCATGTAAAACAACACATGATGCCAGTCAAATTGCCAACCTTTTCTTTAAAGACATAATAAGGATACATGGTTTTCTAATTAGTATTTTATCAAAAAGGGGTGTGAATTTTATGCCTGACACTTCTGGAAGACACTGTGGATGAGATTGGGAACCAATTTGGCATATAGCTCTGCATATCATCCTCAAATGGATGGTCAAATAGAAGTAATTAAAAGGGTACTTGGTAATTTATTAATATGTTTAACCAAGGAGTATGGGAAAGGATGGGAACAAGTAATCCCACAAGTATAATTTTCCTATAATAAAAGTACCATTAGGACTACTAGTAAGAGTCAATTTGAGATTGTGTATGGCTTACATTCAAGGGTTTTTTTTGGGCTTAGAGACCTAAAATGTTATAATGGGATCACTTGACATAAAAATGACTTTTCTTAGTCTATGAGAGAGGTCTAAGAGCATGTGAAAAAGACACTAATGGATGAAAATTAGAAGCTTAAAGCTAAGAAGGATGAAAGGAGAAGAGAATTATAGTTTGAGGTAGGAGACTTGGTGATAATGTCTTTGAACAAATCCATACTACAGAAAGGCATTCCTATCAAGCTTCAGATGAAGAGGATTGGTCCATATAAGGTGTTGGCCATGTATGGATCCAATGTCTACAAAATAGATTTACCAAATGAGATGTCCATTTCTCCTATCGTCAATATGAAGGATCTGATAGAATACAAGGTTCCAGAGATAGAGGAGTAAGAATATAGTACATAGGTGATTAAGGATGTGGTATAACTCAAAGTTCCTGATCAGATCAGGCCTTAAGTTGAGAAGTTATTAAATTATAGAGTGAAGAAGAAGAATAGATATAAGACATGCATAAATCACCTATTGAAATGGAAGCATCAACCTAAATCAAAGGCTACTTGGATAGAAGAGGGAGATTTCAAGAAGCATGGCATCAGTTTGGATTTTATCACACCTTAGGTACCCTGAATTTATTGTTGCTAGGGGAGAATGGTGAAGGAGCACCTTAAGGTCTTAGTGAAGATCCTTGACAATTTTGGCTTGTAGGTGGTTCTAGCCAACTATCAAGGTAATAATGACTAATGATAAAGTCCCAAGTTTTATGTGATGTGTGCTTTTAGGTAAGAGTATTTTGAGTCATGTTTTTGGTTGGATCAAATTGGTTCTAGTACTTAATTCCTAGAATAATCAAAGTTGGTCAAACAATGACCAAGACCCTGAATTGAAGGGAAAGAAGTTATTTTGTGGGTTTTAAGTGTTTTAGGATCCAATGGATTGATTTTGGATCAATTTGAGCAAGAAGGGATAGTAGAGTGTCAAATGTGCAAAATGTTGTAAAGTTGTTCATGACAACTTTGCAAAGTTGTCATGACAACATTTCCTAAAATCTTGGAAATAGTGTTAAATGGGTCCAAATCCTAAACTTAGGGTCTAAGAACATGGGGTTAACATATATAAGGTTAGACAAACCCAAATCTAGGGTTTGGTTGTTATTTTGTATGGATTAAATAGGAAGAAGCACTGAATTTCTGTGTGACAAAGTTACTTGTCCATCATCCAAACCTTTAATGGATTGAAATATCTACTTTAATGCATTGAAACTTTATTTATTGTTATATATTTAATCTTTTCGGAGTTAATTAGGGAGTTTGGTACATTTCCTTATCATTTTGCAAATTCTTTAAGCTCTTTTGGTTCGTTGTCTAGTATAGAGGCAACCATGTAAATATGGCTCCTTCATGAGTTCCCATGGTTGAAACTCAATGGAAACTTGGGATCAAGGAGGACACTTTGTAAATAGTGTAAATATGGATTTTGGAGATTTTGTGTGAATGGAAGATATTTATTCAACCAGGCCCTAGGTGAGTACAATGGTATTCTCTAGGAGTCTTTACCGTGCAGAGGCAAGAAGACTTTCTTGATGGATTGGTTTGTTCCAATTAGGAGGTGGAGAGTGTAGGTAAATTTATCAAGCATATATGGTGGAGAGGATAAGTGATTAGGAGTTTAGGTGAGCACCTTGTAATTGAAAAGAAACTAGACTATTATACTTTCCCTAGAAACCATTTAAAATAGGGGTTTGTTGAGAGTCAAGTGTACAGACACTTTGGGAACTTAAAAACTAGAAAATATTGAATCTTAGGATGAAAATATATAGAATCCATAGTCATTTTTGTGGGTTTCTAAGGATAGTTGGGAATAAATCCAATTTTTCAATTTCTAGGAGGCTTAATTGGGCTAAAAAGGCTACAAGGCCTAAAACAAGAAACTAATGAACTTGATGGGACATCTTTGATACAATCCTTCAGAATGGGTAAAAATTGTTTGAAAGTAAAGGGGAAGTAGTGGGAACACATTTTATGATTTCTAAGAGAAATTAGGGAGCATAGTTTCCTGACTGAGTCTACAGGTGCATAGTGGATTTGTGTAGGGATTCAGATAGTTTTAAGTTGGTGGAGAGGTCTAGAGGGAGTAGGGCGACCATAGGAGTGTCCTCTGGTTAGGGTAGAAATAAGTATCCTAGGAATACCAAAGATTAGGTCTTGAGAAGAGAAAGATTTCCCTTGTGAGTTAGATCTCCCCATAAATTAAACTCTAGACTTATGTTTGCAAGATACCTCCTCTTGTTTATTTAGTTGAATCCACCTTTCTCTTAGGGACCTCTCCTAAAAGAAAATAATTTCATCATTTTCACCTTTTTCCATTTGACTATAAATCTCATTAATATTAGAAGAAACCTTTTTTTCCCTTGAAATATATTTCCAAAGGAAGTCCTATTCCATCCTTTCACTTTACCTCTGATGATTTTAAGTTTTTTGCTGACCTGAAACATGGGAGAGACCGAGCACTGAGTGTTCCACTAAATCTAAACCAAACTATTAAAATTAGGATGGGAGGTCCACATAATCTCAAATATAAAAGGAAAGGGTCCTTTCTTCCTTCCATCACTCTAGTCAAGTACAATAGCATTATGATCAGAGATAGTCTTAAGTTGGGAGAGGATGGAGAAATCAGAAAGTTTTGACCAATTACAAGACAACACGAATATGTAAAGTATAACTTGAATTAAGTTTCTCTCTTGTCTCCTATTTTACTACGTGAAATTAGAAACTTGGATCTCTATATAGATTACCCCATTGGTGGATAGAAAGTCTAACAAATAAAGTATACTTTCATTTAAGTATTCCACTCAACTAGATTTCTCTGAGGATTGTAATGGGGAATTGAAATCACCTCCAACCATCCATATAGAAGTATTATTACCTTGGATTGTAGTAGTGAAAGAGTCCCAAGATATTTTATATCAAATCTAACATTAGTGTTGTAAATATTAATAAGAATCCAAGAAAATCTAGAGCTCAGAAACTTGAATGTGGTAATCCAACTATTTCTGGAGGAATGAAATAATATACTAGCCACCTTACAAGGATTCCATAGAGTCACTAGGCCCCCAAAGAGAAATCTACATCAATGGATTCACATTCATCAATGGACCAAATACATGTTCTTTAATTTTAGTTTCTTGCAAAATTTGAGTATCAACCTTGTTCTCCAAAATAGAACACTTTGGTATATGTTGTTTAATTTGGCTATTTAAGCCTCTTAGATTCCAAGACAATATTTTCATAAAAACCTTGTCAAATTTGTACAACTCTGAATGCACAATCCCATCTTGAGTCGCACTCCCACTCCAAAATCAAGTGGAGAGTTCATTTTTGTTTCTTCTTTTTCTAATATAACCCATCAAACTTTTTTTTTTCCAATTTATATATCCTTCACTATATCCCTTCATTTTTTATATTCTTTTTTTTATTTTCTACCCTATTTGGTTTCACATACAACATTTGTCTTCTTTCTCTTTTTACACTTTTCTTCCTCCACCTTCCATTCATAATCCCTATCATAATCTTCATAACCCAGCTTAAAGGTAGGAGTAAAGGAAAACCCTAGCAGTGAATGGTTATCCTTAAGATTAGAGGGAGTAAGTATAAGATGGTGGAATGATGGAAAGGTGTGTACTTAGAGGGGAGGAGTGAATTAGTACCCTTAAAAAAATTTCAAACAAATCTTTGTAACCATAAGCTGTAATAATCGATTATGTAGTTTTATTTCACCATTCATGTAATGTCATTGCTGAAATGTAAATGTATGTAATCAAAACAATTAAAAATTCAAGAAAATTAAGTACACATAACATGTGTATTTTGGTATCACAGAAAACCCCTGTTAGAAGGTAAAAAATATTGTGGGAATAAGACCCCTAAAGCTTCAGTACTCTGGTAATAAAGTATCCCGTTAGAGCTTACACAGATTGATCACTTTTGGTGACCTTAACATGTTATAGGTAACAATAAGATTGATTAGATCTACCTCATGTAAGGATTTTAAAACATAATGTATGTGTGGAATCTGTTAAGTGATTTTGGAAAAGATGGTTACGTCTACTCTATTAAGATATTTTGGGTCTATTACAATTGTTAGAGAGTAACAAAATTTGTGATATGAACAAATACAATATAAATATTATAGATAATAGATCCTTTAAGTATAATAAATTCATCATGTTGTTGAGACTGATAATACCTTCTATACTGTTTGATAGCATGGTCTCTATTCTAAAAATTGATTGCTTCAATGAAATCCGTATGCTAAAACTCTTTTTCTGATCTTCTGATGTCCTTAGTGTGGCGAATAATTGATCATAATTCAATCATCATACTTGCAAAAATTCCATCTTTTCCTTACATATATAGAACCTCTTGACCTAATTTGGGTTTTATAATATCTTAGAAAACCTAAGATCAATGGTGTAAAAAATTTACCTTGATTATCTATACATATGAAACATAAAAAATTAATGAGTGCATGCATAATTAATGTCCTCCTCAATCATTGTAAACCATTATCCATCTCAGAAAAAATTTGTTACCTAGATTGATGTTCCACTTAAAACTTTTATGTAACTATTGGTTTACTTGGTAAATATTGTCCCTCGGTGATTAGTGTATCTCTGTTCTGAGTGTATACTGCTAGCTTGGTAAGTTTATTACTCGGTGATCACTGCACTTAGTTAACTTTGCACTCAGTTAAATCTACACTCGGTGATCATTACGAACTAGTCTGTCTAAACTTTGTTACCGACTGGAAATTTGAATACTTGAATACTAATGACAGCCTTCAAAATCATATAGAGTAACATTCTCCCCATTCAGTATTAGTATCTAAAAATTATATATGTAGTATACACAGTACCTCATACATTGTAACTCAGTGACTCTCCCTTTATGCATGCTCTCGATATGCATAGACATAGTATACATATGTTTTGCCCCTTTTTTAAATTAATAAGAAAAATAAATAACTTACAACTTTTCAAAATTGTTGGTATGGGTCTTATGTATATTTTCCATGAGTTTCTTCCTTTCCTCTTTTAAGTGCTCGAGGGTCAACTATTCCAAGTTCAGTTGAAAATGCATGTCATAGATGCTTTTGGTTACTGATAACTCACGGGTGGCAAAAAAATATTTTTCCTTTGTCACATGCTTCTACACCACTTTTAAATACGGTAGTAACATAGCCTGAAGCTTAGTTACTTGATCTCTTATCCTTTTCTCTTCCTTCTTCAATTCTAGTCTCAACTATTGTATGTGAATAATGTTTGAATAATGAAATTGAAATGCATGTTGCTCAGTTGTTAGACAATTTGTACTATCTTTTAGATCATCATCTAATTTCATTATATTTTCACTAAGCTTGGTCATGAAGTGATCTAGTGTTCTTAACTTATCCATAATTGTAATGGCTTGAGTAATAATAGTTTATAATGTTGTTACAAATTCTGAGAGTGTTACCTTATTAATTGCCACTTCTTGGCTAATCTTTTTAGTAAGCTTGTACTAAATCTTCTATTATGCTCTTTGTTCTAACATTTTCTTGGCATCAACCTTTGGGACCATTTATTTCCTTGATCAGTAGTGTAAGTTGATCAATAATTTGGGTAGATTAATCAATGTTCTATCAGAGACAACTTGCAATAAGATCTCCTTATTTGATTCTAACACCTGTGCATTCTTGTTTTCTTGTCTCAGCTTGTCTTGAGCTACTTTTTGGGTGCAAAGCTCTCCATATTTTCTTAGTCTTTCAAGATCAAGTGTCCTTGAGTCCTATTTAGGTATGTCAATTATTTCATCAAGTGTAACTAAAAAATTTCTTCCTTTCTTATTTTTCTTCTTCTTTTCATGGAAAGTAGATGTAGGAGATTGTGTCAATAAAAGTTGAGCCTTGTGCTCAGTATTTGGCTTTGGTGGCTCAGTGGGTGTGATGACTTGTTTTGGAAGCTTGGTTACAAACATGGTGTTGGTAGTAGAAGTGTCTAACATTGTCTATGTGTTTCCTTGAACCTTATCTATGACATTATTGGTGTATTTTGGTGCATTATCCTATATAGTAGCTCCACTATGCTTCGTTTCATTACCAATTTCATCACCCTTGTTTTCTTGCATATTTATGACTTGCTCGGGTGTAACCTTTGATGCTTCATTTTTAATATCAAATTCTTGGACAAGTATGGGAAGATTACCTCAAACCATATCTTGTGTGACCTTGGTTGCATTTTTTCCTTTGAGGTTCTTGATAGTTCAGGTGATAATGTCATCTTCCTTTAAATTTTCATCTAGGTCACCTTTGGTTATATCATCTATTATGATATATGCATGCCAAGGATTTGTCAGTAGCTTAGGAATACCGTCCAATACATTATCAATAGTTGCATCTTCAACATTAGTTGTCTTGGTGCTCAATTGATGTCATTTGGTGTCAAATGTGGATGAAATGTCCTCTATTTTCTCGGTTGGACTTAATATATTTTTCAAAATCATAGTACTTTCTTCATCAAATTCTTTCAATTTCCCTTGAAGTATATTGAGTTCTCTATATTTCTATGGAAATTGTTTTGCATAATTTTTCATTGTGTCATCAATCTGTTCAATTGTGTAATTAGACTTAAGTACAAATGAGTGTTTCCTCTCTCATCTATTTGTCTATTATTAATGCATAATTTCATCTAGCTGATATTTTGTCATACATTTCTTCTCATATGTATGTAGAAAATTCTATAGGAACTTTTCTAAATGTAATTATCATACATTTCATTGCATCTTCAAATTTGTCCTGATTCTCATTTGTCAAGTTTGCATAAGCTTATACCTTCATATGTCCTAACATTTTGATTGAAATTATGGCTTATGCTAGTTAATTAATAGCCTATGGTACCTTATTCTTTACAACCTTAAATTGATCGATGTTATCATCAAAATCATCCTTGTTATATTTTTATCTAACATACCTTTTTAATGGGGAGGTCCTCCCCTAGAGCCTCCTATAGCTCTACAAGTCATTCTATAGGACTTCCTTAGGGTCTCTTCTCTACCATATCTAGAGGATAATCTCCTAATCCCCTGACTTACTAGGAACTCTCCACCAATTTCAACTCTTCTTTATACTCCTCTCCATAGCTCTCTTGCATTCATGGTTCCACTAACCACCTGCCACTTCTATGGTGTCAAACTCTTAAGTATTACTTCCAAAATTCCCCTTAGGTCTTATTCCCTCTTGAAGGATCCAATTTTTTTATTTCCTCATTCATTTACCAAACGGTTCTAAAATCAAGTCTTTTAGCCCTTGTAGCCTTTTAGGCCTATAAGCCCTCCAAAACACAGAAAAGGTGATTTCTCTCCTAAAATCCCTTAACAGCCCTAGAAAATAATTCCATATTATTTTTAGGTTGTTCTTACCTTTTAGGATTTTCTAGGTCTTTTGTCTCACTACTATCCGTACAATGGACTTTTACCAAACCCCTAAAAACAAGGGTTTTAAGGGCATGAAGACTAGTCTGGCTCCTCATTCTTCTTTCACTGATCTAGTGAACTCCTCTAAACTCCTCCTTCCATTATAATATTTTCATCTCATTCCCCTACACTCCTCCAATATTAATTGGCACATAACAATCAGCCTGCAACCTCCATTGTTGTTGCAATGCTTAGGAACCCTAACCAGAATGACTAACACTCGCCTAGGGCCTGATTGTTTTCAAGATTCCCATGCACAAAAAAACATAATAAAAAATACATATGTACAAATTTTATGCAATTATCTAATGGATTCCAAGTGTTCATGGAGTTTGAACCACAGGAACACCAAAGAAACCCATTCTTTATATGACTGGACCAAAACTGGCCAGTGAACTTGCAAAACACAATAAATTTAACAAACCTTAACCAAAAAGTATAATCTATTAAAATAATTCCATAAAGAACTTAGAAACTACATTATAGACATTATATAATCATTAATTTATTCCATCCAATCCAATCCAATCCAATCAAGTGGTGCATGATGGCTCTGTCACTTAATTACAGTGTAAAATCCTTCTTCTCAAACACCAGTCCGTACACAATGAACTCTAACTATCAGAATAGGGTTGGGAACACCTTATATACCTTTATCCCCCATGTTTAGACCCTCTGGTTGGGATTTGAGCACCATAAGTTCCGATTCCTAAAAACTAGGAAATGTTGTCATGACAACTTTAAAAGTTGTCATGACAACTTTGACAACTTTTTGTCAAAATAGCAATTTTCACATTTTGAGTGTCCTATTTGGTTTCAAACCTTACCAATTGACCTCAAATGACTAGAAAACAATAAATCCTTAAAAATTTCCCCACTTTGTGACTTTGTTCAACCCTTTGACTTTTGAGTTGCCTTCTAGGTCTTAGACCCCTAGAATCAACTAGACTTAACAACATCAAACCGTAACCTTCCATAACACTAACCAAACCTCAAAATTGCACTAGGGAATTTATATATTAGTACTTATTACTGGATAGCTGGAAAAACCAACCTACAAGCCAAAATTTTCAAAGATCTAGTTAAAGACCTTAGGGTACTCCTGCACCATCCTCCCCTACAACAAGAAAGTTAAGTTACTTGTGGTGTCAGGAACTCCTCACTGATTCCATGCTTCTTGAAGTCTCTCTAAGCTACCCAAGTGGCTTCTAACTCTGGTTGTTGTCTCCACTTCACTAGATGCTCCATATAGACTTTGTGTCTTGTCTTCTTCTTCACCCTTGAATCCAATATCTTCTCCACTTGTAGCTTCCTTTGTTCCAAAGTCTTGAACTCTCCCATGTCCTTATGCACCTCTGTACTATACTAAAAATTATCCATCTTTGGTCCCTTATATCTGATCAAATATTTCACATTGAATATTGGAGAAATTGACATCTCCTTGGGCAACTCCACCTTATAAGCATTAGGCCCATACTTAGCCAAAATCTTGCAAGGTCCAATTCTTTTCATTTGTAACTTACTAGGTATCCCCTTTTGTAATCTTTCCTTATTCAGGAACACCATCACTAGTTCACCTACTTCAAACTACAAATCTCTTCTTCCCTCATCTCTTTTTGCCTTTAACTTATGATTTTCTTCCATTAAGGTCCTCTTTGCCTATTCATGGACTTCCCTCATTGATTTGGAAAAGTCATCATCATGTCCACTAACTCCCTCATATCCTCTAAGGTCTCTGAGCTCCATCACACCCCTTGGATGTGCCCTATACACAATTTCAAATGGACTTTTTCCTATAGTCCTATTTGTGCCATCATTATAGGAAAAATCTACATGTGGTATTACTTTCTCCCATTCTTGTCCATATTCCTTTGTTAGACACCTAAGTAGGTTCCCAAGTATTATATTAATCACTTCAGTCTACCCATCTATTTGAGGATGATAAGTAGATTCATGAGACAAGTTTGTGCCTAGTCTCTTCCATAGGCTCTTCCAAAAGTGACCCATGAATTTTACATCTATGTCTATAATATTTCTCATTGGTAGACCATGAATCCTTACTACTTCTTGGAAAAACAAGTAGGCAATATGGATGGCATCATGTGTTGTTTTTCATGGTATGAAATGACTCATTTTAATAAACCTGTCTACCACTACAAATACACTGTCTAAACTAGTCGGAGTTCAAGGTAACCCGACTATGAAGTCCATACTTATGTACTCCTGAGGTCTACTTGGGATGGGTAATGGCTAGTAAATTCCTACATTAGATGAAGTGCCTTTATCCTTCTGACATATGCCACATTGCTCAACATATCTTCTCACTTCATTCTCCATCTCTGGCCACCAATAGAATCTCTCTACTAGGTCCAATGTCTTATTCAATCCAAAGTGTCCACTTAAGCCTCCATTATGTTTTTCCTATGTGACGTTCTCCCTCATTGAGCCTTTTGGAACACATATTTTCTTTCCTTTGAATAGCAACCCATTCTGCAATGTATACTCTGCAAACTCACTATGAAAGTGATTCTCAAAATTCTTACACACCTTCTATATCTTTGAGAAATCTGAATCTCCCTCATATAGGTCCTTAAAACCTTCAACTCCTATACTTTGCAACTAAATCTCTTGGATGGTGAGGAGTCTCCTACTAAGAGAATCTACAACTTTGTTTTGCACCCCCTTATTATGCTTTATGGTAAAGGTGTAAGATTGCAGGAACTCCATCCACTTGATGTGTCTCAAGCTAAGCTTGTCTTGAGTGTTTATATAACTCACTGCTTGGTTATTTGTGAAGACAACAAACTCTTTGGGTAGAAGATAATGCCTCTTCTTTAAGGCTTGTACAAGAGCATATAGCTCCATGTCATAGGAAGAGTACCTAGACTTACCCTCATTTAGTCTTTCACTAAAAAAGGCCACAGGCCTGCCTTCCTCACTTAAGATAGCTCATGCAATGCTACTAGCATCACACTCAAGAATGAATGGTTTGTCAAAGCTTGGTAATAATAATATAGGCTGAGTAGCCACTTCCTTCTTAAACCTTTCAATTCCATCATTAGCTACCTTATTCCATAGAAACTTTCTTTTCAAGCCTCCTTTTATAATCTCTAGGACTGGATCTCACTGAATCTCCTAATGAACTTCCTATAGAATTGGGTTAACCCATGGAATTTCCTAACTTCAATCCCTGTCATAGGAGTAGGCTAGTTCAATATGGCCTCTACTTTCTCCTTAAACATTTTTAAGTCACCCTTGGAAACCACAAAGCAAAGGTAGACTAGCTCTTCTTTCATGAACTCACTCTTCTCAAGGTTTATGGTGAGTTTCTCTTCCTAGAACCTCTTCAACACTACCTCCTAGTGTTTCATGTGATCCTCTTTAGTTTTACTAAAAATTAGGATTTCATCTAGATAGACAACTACAAAAACTCCCCTATAGTCCTTCAAGACTTCATTCATTACTCTCATAATGATGCTTGATGCACTGGTAAGCCCAAAGGGCATCACTAACCATTCATACAACCCCTCTATAGTCTTAGATGAAAACTTCCACTCATCACCCTCTTTCATCATAATTAGCTAGTACCCACTCTTTAAATCAATTTTAGAGAAGTACTTAGCACCCCCAATCAATCCATCAAATCTTCTATTCTAGGAATTGGAAATCTATACCTGATAGTTATCCTATTAATTGCTCTAGAATCAGTACACATCCGCCACTTACCTCCCTTCTTAGGAGCCAACACCACTAGGATAGGACAAGGGATTATACTTTTCCTAATCAATCTTTGATCCAACAATTCTTGCACCTTCCTGGCTATCTCTTTGTTTTTCTCTGGTGTCATCTTGTATGCAGCTTTGTTTGGCAAGGATGCTCCTAGTATGAAGTCAATTTGATGACTTATCTCCCTCTTTGGTGGTAGTGAAGCTAGTGTACCTTCACAAATGATATCCTTGAACTGATCCAATAGTTCCCTCACCTCTTTTGGCATAGGTGATTGCTTATGAGTCTCCTCCTCCTTTGGCTTTAGCAAAATTGCATAACCAAGTTCTTCATCTTTCATATCCCTTAGAACTTCTTTCCCATTCATCAAAATGGCACTAGATTCTACCTTCTCCACTATGTCTTCCTTGAGTATGGATTGTATCTTGAATGTTACCAAATTTTTCTTGAAGGTGTACTTATTATCCTTCCCATTTTGGACAAGTTCTTTGTCATACTACCATGGTCTGCCAAGAAATAGATGGCAAGCATCCATTGGCAACACATTACATAGTATCCTATCTTGATACTTTCCAATAGAAAACTCTACCCACACTTGTTCATTCACCAAGATTTTTTGACCCTTGTTCAACCATGTAACATTATAGGGACATACATGTGGGATTTGGTGAGCTTCAACTTCTCTACTACCTCCTTAGATATGACATTATCTATTGACCCTGAATCAATGATCACCTTGCATACTTTTTTCAATATCTTGCATTTGACTCTAAAAAGAGCCCTCCTCTTCTTGTTCTCATCTTTAGTGGGTGTCTTGATTAAGATCCTTCTCAACATTAGATGTTCTCCTGTCTCTGAATCCAGACTCACCTCTGATTGTTTAGAAAAATCTTCTTCTTGGACATAATCTATCTTCTTATCTCCTTGTGATGATGTTGGATTATCTAGGCACCTAAATGTAGGGTGTCCTAACTGTCCCCAATTATAGCATTTCAATGAAGAAATGTGAGATATTCTCCCAAAGCTTCCTGATCTTCATCTGCCACTATTATAGGAACTTCTTCCTTTGTTATTTTATCCACCTCTACTGTTTGTCTCTTGTCCTTGCTCTACATATCTGGATTCACTTTGTCCTCTACTATCACTGCCTCTTCCACTTGAACCTCCTCTATGGCCACCTATGTTATCTCTACCCCTTCCCCTACTTATTGAACTAGAATCTTGTTTCTTTTTTAGTTTCTCCTCCACTTTCAAAGAAATGTGGAAACAACTATGAATGGAAGTCAGGGTAAAGAGACTAAGCTCCTCTTGAATTTTCCACCTTAAACCATTTAGGTATCTTGCAACTTTGATACTATATGCCTCCTGGATTCTTGATTGAAGACAAAGTTTTTGAAACTCCTAGGCTGGCACATCTAGGTCTTTTTGTCTAAGGTTATGCCTCTTCTTATGCAGTTGAATGTCGTAGTCCTCTAGAAGGTAGTTCTCCTTCACCTTTGCAACCATAGTTTTCCAATTTGATATGGGCTTCTTTCCCTATTTCTTTCTTTCTTCCTGCAAGAACTTCCACCATGTAAGTGCTTGCCCTCTTAGCCTTGATTTGGCTTTCTTCACCTTTTGGGCTTCTGTAATCCCATCACAGTTGAAGTGACTATCCATCCCTTCAATCCATTACATAACCATTTTAGTGTCCATCTTACCAGAGAATACTGGTATTCCTTCTAGAGCCTTCCCACTTAATGCCTTGAGTGCTTTGAGGAATGGTTCCTCTGGTAGAAGAGGGTCACGCTATAGTTCTATCTCCTCTTCTACTGGTCTCTTTCCTTTGTCTATCCCTTCATGCATTTCATCTCTCAAATTACTCACAGTCTCTACCACTTCTTCCATCTTGGTCTTTCATTTCTTCCATTGCTTCTTCAAGAAGCCTATTCTTGATTTGTTTCTCTGAAAAATCTTTGGCTAACTCTGCATTAGTTACCATGATATTCTAACCTATGGATTCACTCCAATTTGACATTCACAATGCCACTCCCAAGCCTTTCAATGGCTCTAATACCAATTTGATGGGGAGGTCCTCTCCTAGAGCCTCCTAGCTCTCTCTAAGTCCTTCTACTGGACTTCATTAAGGTCTCTTCTGTACCCTATCTAGAGGATAATCTCCTAATCCCTAACTCACTAGGAACTCTCCACCAATTTCAACTCTTCTGTATACTCCTCACCATAGCTCTCTTGCATTCATGGTTATGTAACCACCTGAATGTGGTATGTTACAACTATGGACCCTATTTTTCGTAAGTGTGATCATACCCCCAATTATGTCCAAACAACAATGTTACTGCTGGGCATAATTCTTTTGAAATCAATTTAATCTCCTAAAGTGATCAAATCACAAAATTATTTACTTTTAGCCAAAATAAAAATCAATCAAATACATGGCTAAAAATGATTAATTTTCTAAGAATTAAATAAACCCCTAAATCAATTATCCACTTGCAAAATAACCCATTCCCCTAGCCTATTTAATTTAATTAAAATCGCTATAGTCCCCTTAATTATTAAAAAGAAATTTAAATGCTTAAATAATTAATTCCTATATTTTAAATGAATTTAATAATTTTAATTCATTTTTATTATATTCCCTTAAACCCCAACCTAACCTATCTCAACCACTTCTACCCTAGGTTCTAACCCATCTCAACCCTTTCCACCCTTGCTAATCTAATCCTAATTTTGAGTTCTACCCTAACCCACCTCCTAATGTTGTCACATTCCATTAAGGAATGATTAACAACTCCACCCACTTGAGAAAGTCAAGGAATCTCAAGATTCCTTCCTCAAGTCCACCTTCTCAAGCCACCCTCGTACACCCTTCCCATGCCTCTTTAAGGCTTTCATTAATGCCTCATTAATAAAGATGCCTTAAGCCCATGTCTCCTCTATGCATCATTAATGCTCAAGGAATTAATGGCTCTTACACCACCATTAATGAGTCCCTCAACTCATTAATGAGCCTTGTCTCCCCTCTCTCTCTCTCTCATTCTTCTATAAATAGTATACATTTTGGAGCACAAAAGATCCTTCATCCCATATTGTAAATGCATTGTTTTTTTGTTGGAATAGACTTAAGATCATATTTCATTTTATAGTTTATGCTTATGCATTATTATAATGTCCATTTTTAGACTAATATGTAGTGCTCATAGAATGACTTATTGAAGTGTTGTGTTGCAGGAAACAGGTGCACAAATATACACACACATTTCTGGCGCCCACCGTGGGGCATGGTTTCCAACTTGGCCTTATTTTCCATCACTTTTTCACTAATTTGCATGTCCAAAATTATGTTACAGGCTTGTTTTTTACCATTCTTTATCACATCTAGGATACACCATCGTACCACAGTAAATGAGGCTCGCATCCAGGATTTCCCAGATCATTTTTAGTTTAGGCTCACATCTGGGGAGCATACTATTGCATTTGGTAAGAAAGCTCACATACAGTATGTTGTATCACATTCAGTGATATTTTAGGCTCGCATCTGGTTAGAAATTTTGCACACTTCAATTTCCTAACTCTAACATTTTGACAAGTTGTGTTTGTGATATCTTGCAGCCTAACAAGTGTTTGTAGGTTTTTGTTGAAGGTTCTCTTGGGAGTTAACATAAACAGATACTAACTTGGTTTTTCAGGTTACCCAACCCCCATCTCGACTTCTATTTACTTGCTTTCCAAATTAAGATACATACTCTAATCTGTCACTAAACTGACTAGAGGATTATGCTCTTTTCCTTTTAAGGAAAATAAAAAACTCACACATCAATTTATGGGTTGAACGAAATTTGGAGGTAAATGAACAAGAAATCTCATAGTTTAATTTCATTTGGGATCAGTAAATGAACAACACAAATCACTAAATCTTGTGGTTCAAAGAACAACTACATCGTATAATTTCTTTTGGAAAACGGAAATTGGAAAATCAAAGCATTAAAGATGTGGGATCAAAGAACAAGTTCAATCTTTTAATTGAATTTGGCTCAGTAATTGGACAAGCAACTCACTAAATCTTGTGGCTAATTGAACAAGGCAAAATTTATTTTTCAAGCAATCCAATTTTTCTTAAATAGGAACAAACTAAATCAAGCTCAACATAGCTTGAGGGTATGAACATTGCTTTACATGTTTTGGGAGAAAATGGTTTAGATTAGGAGAGTATGCTCTTCTTCTTCGAAATAATCAGAAATCCAAACATCCAAAGCTTGCCAATCCTTGGTACATATACTTAAACAGTAGAGGGCCTGTTGGTTGAGGAAAAAATTTCCCTAGAATGACCCAAGTGAGGACAATTTTTATGCCAACCCTTCCAACTCACTATAAATAGTTTCTTCCTCATAGGCTAAAGCCTTGGAAGACGGAGCCAGTTTTTTTCATGGAATTTTGACATCATTCCTTGAACATATCTAGGTATATGTAGACCAGAGCCACTTGAAGCTTTCTTGCGAGACTACATATATTCAGGTACTCATAGGGCTATACACATGAATTTTTCCTTGCACAATTCTATGGGGGAAAGTTTCGAATAGATTTCTCAATAATCTACAACTTCAACTAAAAGAATTCTTGATTCACCCCCGAAAGGGTGATAATCTTTGTTCAAGGCAAAAAGTAATTTCTCCAAGACACTCATCATATTGTGCCCTCACTTGAATTTCGAGTCAACTAATACAACATCATGACTAGAGCCATTGCGTGCTTGGTGATGGTTGTATTCTGATTAGCATTTGAGTGTGTACCTGAGTCAATGAGCAAATATTTTCATCCTCCACCAAGAGAATAGGAAAAGATGAGTGTTTGTTTCAACCTCCTAACAATGCAAAACAATTTGACATTTTCAAAAGATCATTAAAAATATAAGCTTGTCAAAACAATCAACAAAATTCAAACCCTAGAGTACAAGTGTTTTTCACACACTACGACACCTCCTAACACAATCTAGAAGAAAATAGCTTCATGCATTTCCAAAATGATCTTTTCAGAAAAGACTAAAACTGACAAAAGACATTATAAGATCGCATCCAATATTTCCCAAGTCGCATGTAGTATTTAGGATCATATTTGGTATTGTAGATCGCATTTAGTTAGCACATAGTTGCATCTAGATTCTAGGCTCGCATTTGGTGTTATCAAAGGCTCGCATCTGGGAGCTCACATTCAGGATAGAGGGTACTTGTAGACATTTTTCCTAGAAAGTCTCAGTTGATTAGGATACCCTTTTGGCTCTTTAGCTGGTTCATGTTGTCTTTTATGGTCTCCCTATTGTAATTTCAAAACTCTTTCAAAATGCCTACCTTGTATGCTTAGTCAATCTTTCACGGTCAACTCAATAAGTGTGGTCTACCCATTTTCTACTAAAAAATTGGTTCCCATCTCACTATCAGGGCATCCTAACCCTCTAACGCTAGAATCATTTACATCCACTGACAACAAACTATTACTTTTACCTAGACACACCCACTTGAACAATCTAAAAAATCTCACTTGCACTATTGGGAAACGTTAACAAAGTTGAGAAACAACTTCATGGTTAACACAAGATGTAGCAAGTACACATCTAAAGGATCGAAAGTGCCTCCTAAAACATCACACTTTCAAGGGGAAACTTCTTATAGTTCCCTACTCGATCTTGATTACCCTCAAATGGATAGCAACACTCACAGATGGAGTGAGGCTTTTGAGGAGTATAACAATGGAAAACACCAAAAGCCTAAAGATACGGATGAGGAAGATGGACCCAAATTTGAACGTGACCCATTTGGATCAGACAATGAAGGAGAGATACCCAAAGATGAGTATGAAAAACTTAAGCAGAGTAAGAGGTTCCACAAGATATTGGAATGGATAATTGATGATGATAAAGAAAATTAATTCCTCCATCTAGTGTCCATAGGTGTTAAATTACCTAAGGATTATGATGTATAAAAACTCAAAGAAAAGGAGGTACCAAATCCAATATCTATTCTCACCAAACAACTCAATTTGATGCAAATAGAACTCACAAACCTCAAACAGGAGAAGGAGAAACCTAAAACAAAATACTCTTTGGACACCATTTGTCCATTTCCTTTAGACAAGAGTATCACTATGGTCCCATTTCCTCCCAATGTGGCAAGGCCAAAGTATGAAAAGTACACTGGAGAAACTGACCCACACAACCATGTGAGGGAATTTTTTGCTCTAAGCATAGAATACATGCACAAACCTACATACCTCATGTGACTGTTTCCAGGAAGTCTAGGAGGTAATACCATGGAGTGGTTATCAAAACTAAACCCTAAGGTCAAGACATTTGAGGAGTTGATCCAATGATTCATTCAACATTACTCCTACAACATCCAACATGATGTAACTATGATGGACCTATGTAACACCAAACATCAAACTGGATAATCATTTACATACTTCCTAAAAAGATGGAGGAAGATTTTTGCACGATATTTAAGGGCCATTCTCGAAATAGAGAAGATGGAGAAATTCCTTAATAATCTAGTACCTGAATTGAACTATGCATTACAAATGTTAGACTCTCCAAGCTTCAATAGAATGATTAAAAATGCCCTCCATATTGAGGAAGTCATGGTCAAAACGGGAGATATCACCCTTCAAAATGAAAACAAGACCAAAAACTAGAACTCCAAGCCTAAATGGTGGAAACAAAAAAAAAATGTTGTTAATGATGGAGTGGTTGATGCCTCTCACATTAATCCTAAACCTGAGGTATTCAATCTAACTAATGGCATGCAAGCAAGCAAGGATGCTAAGGTAACAACTCCCATACCAAAAGAAAACAATGATAATAGTAAGGGATGGACATGGACGTCAAAACCTCAATGAAAATTCACTCTTTTTGGAGAACCTCTTGAGACCATTTTGAAAACACTCTTGGATAACAAAGTTCTAACTATCCTAGATTCCAAACCATGGGAACCAATGGTCAAACCCAGGTGGTGGGATGATAACTCCTATTGTGTCTTTCACAAAAACAAGGGACACAAGACTAATAATTGCCTCAAGCTTAAACATGTCATCAAAGATCTCATCGAAGGAGGTAAGATCAATGTAGACAAATACACTACTAATGAGGATCATACAACATTCAACAAAACCCTTTCATAACTACGATCAAGGAGAAACATCTAAAGGGAAGTGTAATGAGGTAAACTAAACCTATTCCAAAAATGACAATGTGATCAATATGCTTGATATAAAAATCAAATCCATCAATGTGGTCACAATCAAAGGTGTCTCATTCCACTTGAATGTTGTAACACAGAGCCAAGCACAAATTACAATCAAAGGACCTCCAAAATTGACATCAACATCCAAGGTTCCTATTGTAACTATTCCTAAACTAGCATCAAAACATGTGGTTACTATTCCTGGAGCAAAATACAACTTGGTAGACCAATTGCAACGAACCTCTACCAAAATTTCAATTTTTGAGTTGCTCAAAATATCCACAGCAAACAGGGAAATCCTCAAACAAGCTCTACATGTTGCTAACATCCCAAAGGATATCGATATAGACAAATTCCAAGTGATGGTCAATCACATCTCAGTGGCACACTACCTCTCCTTTTCTGAAGAGGATGATAGGTCATTGTCACATCCACATAATCAACCCCTTCATATTGAAGTCCTTATTCATAAATCCCATGTTAGATGCATGTTGATAGGTGGAGGTGCAGGATTGAATATCTATACACTTGATATAATCAAGAGACTAGGTCTCTCAGAACAAACAATTGACTCTAGAAGTAAGATCACCATCAAAGCTTATGATGAGGAAGAAAGATCCTCTAGAGGTCTTATTGTTCTACCTATCAGAGTCAGACTGATTGAGAGGAATGTCATATGTCAAGTTCTGGATCTACCATTAGCCTACAATATCCTACTAGGGAGACCATGGATTCACAAGATGCAAGTTGTACCATCCACTTACCACCAATGCATAAAGTTCCCACATAATAGGGTGGAAGTGGCAATTCCTGCAGACGCTAACTACACTTGCAACAATATCAAAGTAGGTAGCATGATCCTGCACAACAAAGAGGCTATGGATGCCATGGATCCTAAATCTACCAAGGACATGGTTATGGAGAGTTTTAGCAAAGCCTTGAAACTTGGAGAAATAGGTATGGGAGAGTACAAGATGGACCTGACTCCCTCACTGATAGAACTTTCGGTGTCACCAAGATCCTACGGAAAACCTTCATCAAAATTCACACCTACAGAATCCAAGGAGCTAGAAATACACAAAGCAATTGGCATGGTAAAGGCATCCACATATTCTTTAGATAACATAGAAGAATAGGCAATCTTGGACTGTCTTTACAAAGGAGAACCAGTAGAGGCTAAGGTCAAACATGTGAAGATATCCCGATAATAGTATGAAAAGAGATATTATTTCCTCACACAAATGGGTTACAAAGGAAAGAGACCTCTAAATGACACTAGACGAGGGCTTATTTAACCTATACCCATAGAGTTCTAGAATACCAGAGATAAAATAGGGCTGGGTTTTAATACTAAAACTAATAAATCTGCTTCAAATGAGAGTCCACACTCAGATAAAGGGAGTGATGAAATAGATGAAATAGAGAAATGGTCCTATGAAAGGTTATTACATTTTGGCACACAGGACACCAACTATCAAGGAGAATGCTATGTACCTAGCTTTAAGGTACCACAAGATCTTCACACCCCTTTACTAGCACAACCTCACATTCAAGAGGTAGGAGACACCATAGCAACAATTACTCAAGAGACACCTTGACAATAGGATTTACATCCTAACTAGGGGAAATTGGTCACAATTTCACATGTCCTTGATCTACCACACTTTTATCTACAGATGGCTAACAAAGTACATCAGATAACCATTGCTAAATACTTAAACAGGTCTGATGATGATGTCACAAACACTCATGACTATGAATGGGAAGAGCTATTTGTCACCACTAAAGATATTGGAATAGATACAATTCACATGTTTGCAGCTCCCTCAGCTCCTAGTAAATGATCTGACACTCCTCCCAATGATACTGATCCTCCTGAATAAGAACAAGAGTTCCTTCCCCCGATCATTGATGGAGACACTGGTGAATACATAAGTCTAGAATAATTTCATAGGCTACAAGCAAGAAGCCTTCTTTTACAGAGAGATGATGATGAGATTTCTATTGATGAGTCAGTAGATTTTGGTCTACATATGACTAACAATGACCCTTTTAATGACGATCTCACTCTTATTGATCTAAATATTGATGAAATTAAATTAATAGATTGTGTCATGTCAGTTAATGGTCTTGATGCTAACACAATGTTGTCCTTCCCAGAGATTGATTCCCTAACATTCGTACTTCCTAACCTAATTTATTAGAGTGAAACAAATCCTACTCCTATCCTCAACTTTCCCAATGACCACACCCTAGCTTGTTATCTCAATGCTTGTGAACCTTACCCTTCTTCCACCAATGCAAGGAGTGAGAATATGTCATAGGAGGATATCAGGTTTCTTATTCAAAAACTAAAAAATAAAAGAAGTGGATTGATGGTGTAAAACACTTTGTGGCTGTATCAGATCCCAAAATAGTAAAGAAAAAAGATGTATCCAATGGTGAAAACCTCTCCAAGGTGCCAAAGGATGAGACTCTTGATATCCTCCCTAAACACTTTCAGGAAAGATCTTTGGTACTGATTGAACCAACACACCTAGTAAATTTGGGCACTGTTGAAAATCCTCAAATAGTACACCTTGCACAATCTTTATCAGAAGAAGACAAGACACAGTTCACAAAGTTCCTAAAAGAGAAGAAGATTAACTTTGCATGGTCTTATACTAATATTCTAAGGCTAGATCCTAATCTAATCATGCACCACTTATCTATATCTCCTGGGATCAAGCCGATAAAGCAAAAACTTAGAAAGATGCATCCTCATGTTGCATTATTGGTAAAAGCAGAGCTAGCAAAGTTGTTGAAAGTTGGGTTTATTCGAGTGATTGCCTATGCAGGATGGATCTCTAATGTGGTCCCCAAGTCTAAATCTAATAAATCTATTAGGATTTGTATGGACTTTAGAGACCTGAACAAAGCATGTCCAAAGGATGACTTCCCTCTACCAAACATTGACACGATCATAAATCTTACAATAGGCTTCTAGATGTATTCACTAATGGATGGATTCTCAGGCTATAATCAAATCAAAATTGCCCCTGAGGATCAAGAGAAAACTGCATGGGGCACATTTTGCTAGAACATCATGCCTTTTGGTTTAAAAAATTCCAGTGCAACATATCAAAGAGCCATGACAATAATATTCCATGAAATGATGCACAAGAACATGGAGGGCTATGTAGATGACACATTGGCTAAATCCAAAGAAAGAGGTACTCAAATTGCTGACGTAAGAAAGATATTGGATCAAATGGAATGGTTCCAACTCAGGCTCAACCCAAAGAAATGTGCCTTTGGGGTCCAATTAGGGAAGCTCCTAGGATTCATTGTTTCAGGGAAGGGAATTGAGGTAGACCCCGCTAAAGTTAAGGCTACACTAGAGATGGCTCTGCCATGCAACATCAGTAAAATAAGGACACTACAAGGGATATTTTAGTACATTTGGAGATTCATGTCACAACCTGTAGATAGGGCACAACCCTTTACTAAGTTACTACATAAAGGGGTTACCTTCAAATGGAATGAACATTGTGAAGAAAACTTCAGAGAACTAAAAGGATACTTGGTTACTCATCCTATTCTTATGATTCCTATTCATGGAAAGCCCTTACTCCTATACATTTCAGCTACAGCTACATCCCTAGGAGTATTACTGGCACAAGAAGATGAAACCAAGAAAGAAAGAGCTATCTACTACATTAGTATAACACTGGTCACCTATGAGCTCAATTATAGCATTATTGAAAAGCATGCTTAGTAGTCATCTTCACATCACAAAAATTAAGGCACTACATGCTCTCTCATACAATAAAGCTCATTGCTAAGATTGATCCTCTAAAGTACCTTTTAAGCAAAACAACATTAATAGGACATTTGGCAAAATGGGTCTTGATTCTAAGTGAGTTTGACATTGAATATGACAAATGAAGAGCTATCGAAGGACAGGTCCTTGCAAATCAATTGGTTGATTCACCACTCCACGATGATGAACCTTTACTCATTGAATTCCTTGATAAAAAAATCATGCATCTCACTGAATATCCATGGAAGATGTACTTTGACGGTTCATTCACTTAGAAAGGATCTAGAGAAGGGGTCCTATTCATAAATCCTCAAGGTTAGAAGATTCCCAAATCTTACAAATTAATGTTTCCATGCACCAACAATATTTTAGAATATGAAGCATTGGTAAACAACCTTAAGCTAGCTATGGTGTGGAAGATCATAGAGTTACACGTATATGGTGAGTCCCAACTAATTATCAATCAAGTCAATTGGGAGCACAAAATGAGGGATGAAAAGTTGATGCCCTACAAGGAACTAGTTGATGACCTAAAGAAATACTATCTTCGTCACCTTCCAACAGATACCAAGATCAAAGAACAAAGCTGCAGACGCTATGGCTACCCTAGCATCCATCTTACAACTAGAAGAACATCAATTCCACTATGAATTCTTGGTGGAAGAACTATCCTATCCTTCATTTGATACCCCTGAATACTAGGTAATATGTGCATTGAATACCCTAGACCAATCTCGATATACCAATATCATTGCTTACCTTTCGGACCAAACTATCCCTAATAATCTATCCAAAAATGAGAAAAGATCCCTGATTAGGACAACATCATGTTATGTCCTCATAACTAACAACCTATATCGATGCGGTCTCGATGGTACACTCTTAGGTGTTTAGAACTAGAAGATTCTGATCTAGCATTAAAAGAAGTCCACGAAGGTGTATGTGGATCACACTCGAATGGCTTTTCATTAGCCAAAAAACTACTTAGAGTGGGCTATTATTGGCCTACCATGGATAAAGATGCTATTTAGTTTTCAAAAGCATGTCTTAAATGCTAGACACATGGAAATCTTATCCATGCTCCTGCCAGAGAACTTATACCTTTCATAACACATTGGCCATTTCAGCAATGGGCCTTTGACTTGGTTGGACAAATATATCCCAACTCTTCAAATGGACACAAGTTCATCATTATAGGAACTGAGTATTTCACAAAGTGGGTCGAGGTCATACCACTAATCAAAGCCACTGGTAAATAGGTGGCTATGGTCCTTTTGAACTACATTATTTGTAGGTATGGGATACCCTCTTCAATTGTAACAGAAAATGGGGGCCAATTTAAAATACAAGACATTGATGAACTTTATGAACAGTTCCATATCACTCAACATTTATCCTCAATCTATTATCCTTAAGGTAATGTACAGTCTGAGGCATCCAACAAGAATATTTTCAAGATCCTACATCAAACTGTATGTAAGTCTGGCAGAGACTGGCATCTACAACTAAACCCGGAACTATGGGCCTACAGAACAAGCATAAGAACACCAACTAGAGCCACACAATTTTCTCTAGTCTATGGTGCTAAGGCTATACTACCCATTGAGGTCAAAGTCCCATCTTTGCAGGTATCTTTACAAGGTATTGTTACTGATGAGCAATACCGCATAGATCGGGTGAATTCTTTAGACCTACTAGATGAGCACAGACAACAAGACAAGAATTTGATCACCTCAAAGTGTACCAAACATGTATGTCCAAAGGTTACAATAAGAAGGTCAAACCACACAAATTTGAAGTAGGAGATCTCATCCTCAAGGAGAATCCTAAGAACCAACAAAATAGGGAGCAGAAAGGAAAATTTGAACCTAACTGGTTGGGACCATATGTTATCACTGCTACTTTTGGGACTAGAGCTTATCAACTGGCTACACCTTAGGGAGATGTTCTTCTAGATCCTATCAATACTCTACATTTGAAGTGGTTCTACGCTTGATATTCGGCTAGCAGAGCCTGTACAACAAAAAATTCTTGCAAAATACCAAAAAATTTCAAAAAATTGATCCTGAAGAAATCAAAAAATAGTGGAAAAGGACCTATAAAAAGGGGTATCCTTGGTGAAAACCTGGAAAATGGGCACCTTGATACTGCAAAAACATTCAAAAAAGCAAAAATAGCAAAAAAATTGAAAAAGAGAAAAGTGCCTTGATGAGCACCTAGTAAAGCAGGTATCTTGGTAGCAAAAAGAAAGAAAAAAAATCTTGCCAAGTGGTGAAAACCTGGCAATCAAGCATCACTTGTGTTCTGCACTCCATCTATCAAAGCACTACCCTTTTTAATTTCACCTGTGCTCAAACACTGACCTCATTTCCTAAATGTCTTATCCTCGCTTAGGATTCATCTATAGTTACATCTTAGGAATAGGTCATTCTACACTGGGGGCATCTTTGTTAGTATGGTAGGTTGCAATTGCTAGGTTGCTCTAGGATGGTTTGCCTCACAAACGCAATGTTTCTTGATACTTCCAAAACAAATGTCACTTTCCAAACCAAGGGTGTCTTTTCAAAAGTCACATATCCAAACATGACATTTACATTAAAAAAGTTCCTACAAGGCTATATTGGATTGCAAACATGAACGGATTATCTTATCAATGCACAGACATGGAACACCATATTTCTTGTCTTACAATTTTTTGATTGATGAATGTTTACTATGTTTGAGATATGAATGAACAAGTACTACTTAAACACACAGTTTGCTATTGGTTTGATTATGATTATTTCATGTCCTGATGATGTTTTCAACTAGGGGCATCTAAGTAATTATAAATTTTATTTGATTGATTCACAATTGATGATTTGTTATGTCTTCTTAGTTACCCAATGATGTCTACGCAAAAACAAAGAGTCACAAGGATAGGGGGCATACTATTTTCTTGAATTTCTATGTATGGTGATTTTTCCAAATGATCCTATAAATTTCACCTAACTTGCATGTTTATGGTAAGATTTTCTACTATGGGTGGATAGCGGCATATATCTCGATCTTTTTTATGTGTAAATTACAGTGAGGTTGAAATGATTTCCTTGTCTATTTTTTTCTCCGAATTCCCACTAAGGTATACAAATCATAATTTACCCAAAGATATAAATTTTCAAGGTCATTACGGGTCCAATATCTTACCTTGATCAGAATCTGGTATATTAAAAGGAAGGTGACTATTTTGTTATCCTGGCTCCTATGCCTTGATGCCTAAGTCTATTTCTGGCATTTCAATAAAACATAGTATTCATATTATCATAATATCAGTGGGTATTAGTGATGGTTGTACTATCAGGTGGTTTCCATTTTGAAGAGTGCCCAATGATGATAAAAAGATATACATTTGCATACCAGTGACAAAGTCCTAAGAGTCATCATATAGCTGCATTTAGAGATTGCATGATATATTTATAAAGGCAGTAAACACATAAAGACTTTTTGTGCTTGAAAGATGCTTTCTATCTTCTTCTGAACATCAAGTTAATTACATCATCCATATTATTGATATCAAATATCGTTGCACATCCATAGCATACATTTTTCTTTCATGAAAAGAAGCAATAGGAAAATACAAAAATAAAGCATCCATGTATTGAATTTTTACTTTTTCATCCTAAAGTGCATCCATACATCTTTTTTGCATATAGGGAAAATCAAAAGAAACATACATTTGCATTTTCATATGTGTATCATTTAAAAACATATTTATATCAGTAGTCACATCTAATCAAACTGATGTCATCATTTAAATTTATCTCATCAAGAGACCAAGATATCATCACATGTGCAAAATACATCTACCACATCTATCAAAGAAAAGGGAACTCATGAAACATGCAGAATTAGGAAGCTACATCAGATATATATATATATCACAATATGGTACAGATCAAAATATGGAACAATATGCATAAAGAGTATTATAGTATTAGTGAGGCCAAATAAAGTAGATATACATGTATGAATGTCATATACAAAAAGAAGGGATATCAGCAGGATCCAGATATACAAATATAATCTCTAGGTACACATGTCATAAAAATGGTACAAAATATCAACTATGCCCCGCCCTCTCTCCCTGATCAGGAGGAGGAGGAGGTGGTGGTACAAAAGGAGCTGCTGGAGGTGGCATGGCCCCCTCTAATTGCTGAGCCAATTGTGAGAAGGAAGGTTCTCTCTGGCCCTCCAGCACTACTACATGATATAGGGCATAGTAATATGTGGCCCTTTTCCCCTAGTGAACTACCATCTGGGAATGTGCATTCCTCTCCACTCTGAGCATCTCACCCTGTCTGTCTCTCTTTTCTCTTAGGTGCTCAAGCTGTGTATCCCTGTCTACTAATAAAGCATTAGCAGTGGTGACTTGGGCCTCTAATGTGGTAATCCTAGCTCCAAGAATCTCTCTCTCCCACTCACATCTGGAAAGAGGATCTCCATCCCTACCTATCTCCTAATCCTAGGACCTATCCTATCCTCTATCTAGTAGTCTGTCATGTGACCCTTGTCGCCTCTGTCACTACTCCTCTCGTGTAAGCAATGGACTAGTATCTCTCCAAGGAGCTACAAATCTAAACCTCAGGCACCTCCCCTACCCACTTCCACTGGCTCCACCTTTATTCATAACCTCACGACCACCACCCCTATCATCTCCATCAAGACCATCATCGAGAGGTAGACGCATGCCATCTCTACCATTCTTTCCACCATCATAACCTCCATGTGTGCCAGGAGTCCTGTCTCTCTATGCTCCTCCCCTACCTTTGACAAGTTGATCATCAGTATCATAATCTAAAGGCTCCTCTATGCAAGGAATGATCTCCTCAGGAACAGTGAAATGAGGGAAGGGGTACTGAAGCCTCTTAGTGGCATATCTGTCAGACACACCTACATCAGCAACATGAGGACAGAGATCCTAGTCTACTCCCACCATATCATGGATCTCCTGGTGAGTTGTCTCATACTATAACTGCACACCCCATAATGATGTCTCATCTCTAGTTTGGGAATATATAGTGATGTCCTCTATCCTACCCTACCAACAACCATATTGTCTCAGCACTTTGGCAATCGCAAACTGATCTACAAAATATCTAGTCCTGTCTATAAGATATCAGCTCTGACAAAGATAGGGTACCTGCTATATGTTTGAGGTCCACTCCTTGCAATCTAAATATGGTCTCCAAATGACCTCTGTCCTATAATCAAAAAGGTGGCACCAATACTCATCCTTGCCCAGATGGGCTACTGAATCAAGCCTATATATATATAAACATAAGGCTTCTCTGGTTTCCTCTATCTATCTATAATTAGTCATGTCACTGGGATGTGCTCCCAGGCCTAGATATGAAGTATAAGGATCCCAACAGTCATACTCTGTGTATAGTGGTGTACTATCTCGTGAAGCTCTCTATACATTTGAGATAAAATATAGCTACCCCATGCAAATCAACATCTATTGCTAACCATCTTCTCTACCATATCTACCCAGCCAACCATGAATTTGTGCTGACCCATGTCTGGCATCAGGATGCCGCCTACTAGACCTACTAAGTAAACTGATAATCAATCATAATGATCGACCATATAATCCCAAGACAAATATCTCTAATTGATGGTATCATCTTGCAAATATCTACGTGCGTCATCGATCGACACAGCCACCATCAACTCAAATATCACCTCATGCCCGATCATCGGCACCCAAAGTATCCGCCAGACATCTGTAGGAGTCACTATAATCTCACCAGTTGGAAAATGAAAGGTGTTGTGCCCTTAGCACCATCTCTCAATAAGAGCAGTCAACAACCCATGGTTTACCCTGATCTTGGGTAAACCCTTCAAAGAGAACAATCTGCATCAAATCACAGTAGTCTACTCATCATTTGGAAGTAGTCCAAACAATGCAAGCACATGACCAGGGTAAGTGCCACGAAATGCAACTACCTCAAACTGGGTCTATTTTGACAAAAATATCAATACATCAGTATCCTATCTACAAAAAAGGGGCAGACTCCTAATTAGCTAAATAATTCCAAGTTCACAACACGCAGATGGATCAAAAAGATTAAATTTCTAAGTCTTTTAACCAGATGTGATTCTGAAATAGAAGGGTGTGATCCATTTTACGAGATACGATATTGGAAATACAGGATGTGATTGAGTTTTCTAGGTGTGATCCCTAAAATACAAGACTCGACCCTAAATACTGGGTATGAGCCTAAGCAGACATGGTACAACACATTGATGAATTTCAACTCAAATAAAGGAAAAAAACAAGCAAAACCAGATACGATCCAGGGTATCATGGATGCGAGGCAAGAATCCAGAAAAATTGGATGTGACACATGATTTGCAAGTTGTGATCCAGAATCTTGGATGCGATTCAAAATGGAAGGTGCTGTAAAAGCTAAAAAAATGCATAAAATTGAAATTTGCAAAATTCACAAGGTAGTTTTTCAAGCACTTACCGGTAGTGGGTAGTTGGTCGGGCATTGATGTCGGTGGCTCATCTCAAAATGATGCTTCCTCATAGGAACTACCATCTTCTCTACAGAGCTCTCTGAATTACTATGGAGGAAAGTGAAAATGAATAGTGAAATGGTAATTTTTGAGGCTTATATTGGTGTTTTGAGCCATTTAGGAGTTTTGAAACTCCTCCCAGACATTTACACCTAAATTTATGTTCTCTTTTTGATCAATTGGGAATGAAATTGAAGGTGCATAAGATGTTTTCAGTAGCACAATCCCATTCTTATGACAATTTCAAAAACTACAGATTTTCTTTATTTGTTCCAAACATTGGTCAACATTGCACATTTTATCATAAATCTTGGTCTGACATCATGTTATCAGTTTCATCACGTACATTTTCATGTAATTAACTTAATAATCATGTTTTTATTTTAAAACACACCTTCTTTTCCACTTCTTCTACTCCATTCTTTCTTGTCCTAAACCGATTCCTACAAGTGATATGTTCTTTCAACTAAGGGATTTTATTCTTTTCCTTTGATTTCATTCCCGAGGGGGCATGATCACACTATCATCAATTAAATTTTTTCTCAAAACAACATTAAAAATGACTTCATTATCAAACAAACTAGGGGCATAATAGGTTTCTCGACTAAATTCAAAACCGTTGGATGGAAAGATTTGGTTCTCATAAGCTGGATATCTTGTGCTTCCTCATTTTAAAATATTTTTATTAAGCCCCTGGCAGCTTCATACTATCTTTTTGGATGAAAACCAAGTTAAAATCAATATTATCAATCTTTGGACGACAACCAAGTTCAAAATTGGTATCTTTAGAATCTTTTATTGATTTTTGGATGACAACAATGTTCAAAATCAATTCTATTAGTGTTGTTCAATCAAGCACGACACTGATCTCATCAAAATTTTGTTCGACAACCAAGAATGAAATTCTCAAACTTTCTAAAGTCAAAATCAAAAACTTTCTTTGAATCAATGCGCTGCTCGCACATCAATTCAAAGAGGAGCAAATGTAACCACCTGAATGTGGTCTGTTCCAACTATGGACCCTATTTTACCTAAATGTGATCATACCCCCAATTATGTCCAAATGACCATGTTACTGCTTGGCATAATTCTTTTGAAATCAATTTAATCTCCTAAAGTGATCAAATCACTAAATTATTTACTTTTAGCCAAAATAAAAATCAATCAAATACATGGCTAAAAATGATTAATTTGCTAGGATTTAAATAAACCCCTAAATCAATTATCCACTTGCAAAATAACTCATTCCCCTAGCATATTTAATTTAATTAAAATGCTATAGTCCCCTTAATTATTTAAAAGAAATTTAAATGCTTAAATAATTAAATCTTATATTTTAAATGAATTAAATAAGTTTAATTCATTTCATTTATATTCCCTTAAATGTTAGGAATAAGGTGTCTCAACCATAGATAATTCCTATTCTTATTATTTGTTTTGTAAAATGTATTTCTTGCAAATAATGTAATTAAGTATGAGTGTACATGTCTAGTTGGCATGTTGATGTGTCACTCCACTTGATGTGTCAGCATCTTGAATTGTGTGTAAGGAGATCATGGATGAAACGGTTATGACAGATTCCTATGACATGTAAGAGCTATTTGTAGGAGATTTCAATGATAGGTGATGACATGCAAGACATGTGGCAACTGATAAAGTTGAGTACTTTGCAGCTAATATGGTTATTCTTGGAAGTTGCCCTAAAAAGGAAAGTGCATGACATAAGTGTTTTTAGGGTTACAGGAAAGGATACAAAAAGAGTGTATTGTTGGTATGATCTGGTGCTACTAGATTTGTCTTAGAGTGTTGATTGTCTCCTGAAAGAACTTGCATTGCAAGTGTGTTGTAACCATTGTGTTGAAGATAATACATTGTGTAGGTTTTGGAGTACTGGGGTTTTTTACCGAAAGGTTTTCCCCAGGGTAAATCATTGTCTCATTCTCTATTTTCTATATGCATGGTATTTTTCTGAAATATCTTTGTTAAAGTAGTTAATGAATCTGAAATTGTAAGGATTTAAAATAATTTGCACAATACTTTCCTATAGAGATTAGTGTAGGAATCTATTTTTGCACCTGAGTTTCCTTACAAGTGGTATCAAAGCCTGATCAACTTTTGATCCTAGTTGTTGGGTAGGGTTTTTTGAGCTAATCTCAAGTTGAGTGGGAGTTTTTTGTACAGAGCATTCTAAATCTTATTTTTAGATTGAGATGGAAGGTTCCTCATACAGTAGAATGGAGGTGGATAAATTGAATGGCACTAATTTTGAGTTGTGGAAACTCAAGATGGAAGAAATGATTGAAGACCGTGAACTGTGGGAGGCTACTTTAGTTGATGTGAGACCTGCAGTGATATCTCAAGTGGATTGGGAGATCAAGGATCGGAAGGCTAAGGGTCTCATCAGACTCTGTCTAGTAGATGTCATTCTTCTGAATGTTCTTGATGAGACTACTACAAATTCTTTCTGGACATGGCTTGGGTCTATGTATCAAGCCAAATCTCTAGTGAATAAGTTGTTCCTAAGAAATAATTTGTATTCTTTAAGAATGGAGGAAGGTGGATCCATAACTGATCATCTCAATACATTCAATTTATTGATTGCATAGTAGGCATCATATGGTGCCAAGATCAAGGAGGAGGATCGATTTATGACGCTGCTTTGTTCCTTGCCAGATTCGTGTGACCATCTTATGATGGCTCTCAGAATTACTATAGTCACATTCTGTATGGATGATGTGGTGTCTTCGCTGCTATCTAAGGAGATGCAAAGAAAGACTTTGGATTCATCTAAGGAAGCCCTTACTGTTCATGGGAGATCCAATGACAAAGGAAAGAAGAATGACAATAAATCAAAGAAGGGAAGATCCAAATCCCATGGTAGTTCTAAGACTCTTGGAAATTCCAAGGCGAAATGTTGGAATTGTGATAAATCTGGGCACTTTCGGAGGGACTGCAAAGAACCAAAGAAGAAGAAGAAAGGCTCAGATTCAGCTTCTGAAAAATCTCAAGAAGATGGAGTTGCTTTTATTGTAGCTTTGGTAGCCCATGAATCCAATGATGTGTGGTTAGTAGACTCAGGTGCTTCTTTTCACATGACCTCTCATCAAAATTGGTTCTCAAAATATGAAGAGTTTGATGGTTGAAAGGTGTACTTGGGTGATGATTCTCACCTAAAGATAGTTGGACGTGGAAGGGTCGCTATCAGATTTCTTGATGGATGAGTAAAGGGAATCAACGGAGTTATGCACATTTCAGGTTTGGTACAAAACCTATTATCTGTAAGTATGTTGAATGATGTAGGTGTGCAAGTTATCTTTTCAAAAGATGGATGCAAGATGATGAGAGGTTCTATGGTGCTCGCTAAAGGTACTAGGAGAGGTTCTTTGTTTTAGCTTGATGCATGCATTGCTCAGTGAAATAGTTCTTCTGTTTCAAAGAAGAGAGTGGCTATCACTTCATCCCCACCATCTTAATGAGCAGTAAAGAAGACTATGTCAATGGGTTTTGATGGCAGTGCAGTAAGTGTACCTAAGGGTGCAAACACTTTGGAAGGCAAGCTTCCTGCAGAAAAGACAATGTTGTGGCATATGAGATTTGGCCACATTGGTGAGAAGGGTCTTAGGAGCTTGAAAAATAAAAATCTCATCAAGGGGCTAAATGATTGTAATCTTGAATTTGATTTCTATGAACACTATGTTTATGGTAAGAAAAATCATGTTCAGTTCTACTCCAGTTTTCACAAGTCTTCTGGTATTTTGGATCTGATTCATTCTGATGTATTTGGTCCTATAAATGTTCCTTCTATCTTTAGTTCTATATATTCTATATCTTTTATAGATTATTATAGTAGAAGGACTTGGATATATTTCCTAAAAAGTAAGACAGGTTTTCAGTCGGTTCAAGGAATTTAAGGCTCTCGTGGAGAATCAGACTGGTAAAAGAATCAAGTGTGTGAGAACTGATAATGGTGGTGATTTTTGTTCCATAGAGTTTGAATAGTTCTGTAAAGAACAAGGAATTGAGAGACATAAGACAACTCCTTACACCCCACAGAAAAATGGAGTTGCAGAGAGAATGAACATGACACTAATGGAGAAGGCTAGGAGTATGCTTAGTGGAGCTATTTTAGAACAAAGGTTCTGGGCCGAAGCTATGGCCACTACTTTCTATCTAGTTAATAGATCTCCTACATCATCTCTTATTTGTTAGACACCCATGGAGGTGTGGTCTGGTAAGAATCCTTCAATTAGACATCTTCATATTTTTGGTTGTGAAGCTTATGGACATATTCCAAAGGAGAAAAGATCTAAGTTGGAAAACAAAGTTGTCAAATGTATTTTCATTGGATATAATGTTGATGTGAAAGGATAGAATCTTTGGGATCCTGTGACTAGTAAGGTGTTGCATAGTAGAAATGTTATTTTCAGAGAGCTAACATCTTCTCCTATTGTGCTCCAACTAGATGAAAAAGAAAAGGAAAAATATGTTGTTCAGTTTCCTCCTACCCCTGAGAAGACTGAATAGAGAGACCATGTTGGGTCTAATGATGAGGAGAGCCTAGAAGCTATGACAGTTTGGAAGAAGAGATAGAAAAACCTCAACCTTAGCCCTTGAGGAGATCCATGAGAGAAAGAAAGTAACCAGAAAGGTTTGGTTATTCTATGTTAGATTCCATTTGTGCTTTTTCTTTGATTACTAACACTGATGAGCCTAGATCTGTGAAAGAGGCTTTTGGCATGGAAGATGTAGGTTCCTAGATTGAGGCTATGGATGATGAGATGGATTCATTAGAAAAAAACAAAACTTGGGACCTTGTACCTTTGCCTAAAGAGAGAAAATATGTTCACTGTAAATGGGTGTTCAAGAAGAAATTTTGTGCAGATGGCAGTGTTGAAAGGTACAAAGCTAGATTGGTTGCAAAGGGGTATTCACAGGTAGAGGGTATAGATTATGGTGAAATATTCTCTCTTGTTGCAAAGTTGACATCCATTAGATTTTTTTTATCTCTTGCTGCATCATATGATTTAGAGATAGAAAAGATGGATGTGAAGATAGCTTTCCTTCATGGTGTTTTGGAGGAAGAGATTTATATGTCACAGCCTGAGCACTACATTGTTAAAGGTAAAGAATCCTTAGTTTGTAGATTAAAGAAATCTCTATATGGTTTGAAGCAATCTCCTAGGATGTGGTACCTTAAG
>MU219181.1:465082-485058 GCA_018584345.1 Thuja plicata
GTAAGATCAAAATCAGATCATTGTGTTTATTTCAGAGTTGAAAATGATCGCCTTCTTATTGTTGCATTATATGTTGATGATATGTTGCTGTTTGGGAAGGGTAAGGGTATGATTTTTGATTTTAAATATTAGTTGTTAGCATAGTTTGAGATCAAAGATCTTGGGGAAGAAAGGTACATCTTGGGTATGGAAATTAGTAGAGACAGGTCTAACAGAAAACTTTGGTTGAGTTAGAGTAAGTATGTGAAGTCTGTGTTGGACAGGTTTAGCATGGCAGATTGTAGACCACTATGTGTTCCTATTTCAGTGGGAATAAAGTTATTTGTAGATGATTGTCCAAAATCTCCTAGTGAGGTGGAGGACATGAGTAGAGTACCTTATGCTAATGTAGTTGGCAATCTTATGTATGCTATGGTCTGTACTAGACTAGACATTGCCCAAGAAGTGGGAGTCCTGAGTCAGTTTATGGCTAACCCTAGATGGGTACATTGGGATGTAGTTAAGAGAGTATTCAAATATTTGAGGGATACATCAGATTACTCCATATGTTACCATGGTACCTCTTCTAGATCTCCGCATTTAGTTTTTATTTGTGGGTTTGTGGATTCAGAGTGGGCAGGTGATATTAATAGCAGGAGATCCACCAGTGCTTATGTGTTCACTATGTTTGGTGGTGCCATCAGTTGGATGAGTAAGCAAAAACCTATGGTTGCTTTTTCCACTACAGAAGCTGAGTACATGGCTGCTACTCATGCTTGTAAGGAAGCCATTTGGCTTACAAGATTGTGTTCTGATGTTGGTGTTGATGCAGAATAGATTACTATTTGGTGTGACAGTCAGAGCACTATTTGCCTTGCAAAGAATCCAACTTTCTATGCCAGAACGAAGCACATTGATGTGCAGTTTCACTTTGTGAGAGATATGGTGGAAGATGGAAAGGTAAATTTGGAGAAGGTAGATACTATGAAGAATGTTACAGATGCATTAATGAAACCAATGGGCACTGCAAAGTTTAGATGGTGTTCGAAGTCTATGGGCCTTTTTTCCTATAGTGGTTAGTTCCTATTATGTTCCTATTGCTCTTACAAGGTGTTTGACAAGTGGGAGAATGTTAGGAATAAGGTGTCTCAACCTTGGATAATTCCTATTCTTATTATTTGTTTTGTAAAACCCTAATACAACTATCCTTGGAAGTTGCCCTAAAAAGGAAAGCGCATGATATAAGTGTTTTTTAGGGTTACAAGAAAGGATACAAAAAGAGTGTATTGTTGGTATGATCTGGCGCTACTGGATTTGTCTTAGAGTGTCGATTATCTCCTGAAAGAACTTGCATTGCAAGTGTGGTGTAACCGTTGTGTTGAAGATAATACATTGTGCGGATTTTGGAGTGCTAGGGTTTTTAACCGAAAGGTTTTCCCTAGAGTAAATCATTGTGTCATTCTCTATTTTCTATATGCATGGTATGTGGCTAAAATATCTTTGTTAAAGTAGTTAAATAATCTAAAATTGTAAGGATTTAAAAGAATTTGCACAATACTTTCCTATAGAGATTAGTGTAGGAAGCTATTTTTGAACCTGAGTTTCCTTACATTAAACCCCAACCTAACCTATCTCAACCACTTCTACCCTAGGTTCTAACCCATCTCAACCCATTCCACCCTTGCTAATCTAATCCTAATTCTAAGTTCTACCCTAACCCACCTCCTAATGTTGTCACATTCCATCAACGAATGATTAACAACTCCGCCCACTTGAGAAAGTCAAGGAATCTCAAGATTCCTTCCTCAGGTTCACCTTCTCAAGCCACCCTCTTACACCCTTCCCATGCTTCTTTGAGGATTTCATTAATTCCTCATTAATAAAGATGCCTTAAGCCCATGTATCCTTCATGCCTCATTAATGCTCAAGTCATTAATGGCTCTTACACCACCATTAATGAGTCTATCAACTCATTAATGAGCCTTGTCTCCCCTCTCTCTCTCTCTCATTCTTCTATAAATAGTATGCATTTTGGAGCACAAAAGAGCCTTCATCCCATATTGTAAATGCATTTTTATACTGTTGGAATAGACTTAAGCTCATATTTCATTTTATAGTTTATGCTTATACATTGTTATGATGTCCATTTTTTGACTAATATGCATTGCTCATTGAATAATAGCTTGTTTTTAAACTAAATCTTTCATGCTAGGTTGTTTATGTCACTGGTATTTAGCATAAATCTTAGGGCTTTTATGTTACTTTCTACACTCATCCTAGTTAGAAAGTAATAAGTCAAAGTTATGGTTTAGATGCTCATTAACCCTTGTTTTTCACTAAAAGAATGACTTATTGAAGTGTTGTGTTGTAGGCAACAGGTGCACAAATATACACACACATTTCATCAATTAAATTTTTTCTTAAAACAACATTAATAAAAAGTTCATTATCAAACAAACTAGGGGCATAATAGGTTCCTTGACTAAATTCAGAACTGTTGGATGGAAAGCTTTGGTTCTCATTTTCAAAGATTTTTATTAAGCTCCTAGCAGCTTCATACTGGCTTTTTGGACGACGAACAAGTTCAAAATCAGTATTATCAATCTTTGGACGACAACCAAGTTCAAAATTGGTATCTTTAGAATCTTTTATTGATTTTTGGACGACAGGCAAGTTCAAAATCAATTTGATTAATTTTTTTTTATCAAGCATGAGACTGATCTCATCAACATTTCATTTGACAACCAAGAATAGAATTCTCAAACTTTCTGAAGTCAAAATCAAAAACTTTCTTTGAATCAATGCGCTGCTTGCACATCAATTCAAAGAGGGGCAAATGTAACCACTTGAATGTGGTCTATTCCAACTATGGACCCTATTTTCCCTAAGTGTGATCATACCCCCAATTATGTCCAAATGACCCTACTACAGCTTGGCATATTCTTTTGAAATCAATTTAATCTCCTAAAGTGATCAAATCACTAAATTATTTACTTTCAGCCAAAATAAAAATCAATCATATACATGGCTAATCATATACATGGCTAAAAAAGATTAATTTGGTAGGAATTAAATAAACCCCTAAATCAATTATCCACTTGAAAAATAACCCATTCTCCTAGTCTATTTAATTAAATTAAAATGGCTATAGTCCCCTTAATTATTAAAAAGAAATTTAAATGCTTAAATAATTAATTCCTATATTTTAAATGAATTAAATAAGCTTAATTCATTTCATTTATATTTCCTTAAACCCCAACCTAACCTATCTCAACCACTTCTACCCTGGGTTCTAACCCATCTCAACCCATTCCACCCTTGCTAATTAAATCCTAATTCTAAGTTCTACCCTAACCCACCTCCTAATGTTGTCACATTCCATTAAGGAATGGTTAACAACTCCACCCACATGAGAAAGTCAAGGAATCTCAAGATTCCTTCCTCAAGGCCACCTTCTCAATCCACCCTCTTACACCCTTCCCATGAATCTTTAAGGCTTTTATTAATTCCTCATTAACAAAGATGCCTTAAGCCCATGTCTCCTCCATGCCTCATTAATGCTCAAGGAATTAATGACTCTTACACCACCATTAATGAGTCCCTCAACTCATTAATGAGCCTTGTCTCCCCCCCATCTCTCTCTCATTCTTCTATAAATAGTATGCATTTTGGAGCACAAAAGAGCCTTCATCTCATATTGTAAATGAATTGTTCTGTTGTTGGAATACACTTAAGCTCATATTTCATTTTATAGTTTATTCTTATGCATTGTTTTTAATGTCCATTTTTAGACTAATATGCATTGCTCATTGAATAATAGCTTGTTTTTAAACTAAATCTTTAATGCTAGGTTGTTTATGTCACTGGTATTTAGCATAAATCTAAGGGATTTTATGTTATTTTCTACAATTGTCCTAGTTAGAAAGAAATAAGTCAAAGTTATGGTTTATATGCTCATTAACCCTTGTTTTTCACTAACAGAATGACTTATTAAAGTGTTGTGTTGCAGGCAACAGGTGCACAAATATACACACATAGGTTCCACTAACCACCTACCACTCCTATGGTGTCAATCTCTTAAGTATTGTTTCCTCAATTCCCCTTAGGTATAATTCCCTCTCTAAGGATCCAATTTTGTGAGTTCCCCATTCATTTTCCAAACAGGTTGTAAAATCAAGCCTTTTAGGCCTTGTAGCCTTTTTAGGCCTATAAGCCCTCCAAAACATAGAAAAGGTGATTTCTCTCCTAAAATACCTTAACAAATCTAGAAAAAAATTCCATATTTTTTGTGGGTTTTTCTTCCCCTTTCATATTTTCTAGGTCTTTGGTCTCTCTACTGTCTGTACAATGGACTTTTGCCAAACCCCTAAAAATAAGGGTTTCTAGGGCATGAAGACTGGTCTTTCTCCTTATTCTTCTTTCACTGATCTAGTGAACTCCTCTGAACTCCTCCTTCCATCAGAAGATCTTCACCTCATGCCCCTACACTCCTCTAACATTGATTGGCACATACCAGTCACCCTACAACCTCCATTGTTGCTACACTATTCAGGAACCCTAACCACAATGACTAACACTCACCCAGGGCCTAATTATTTTCAAGCTTCCCCTGCAGACACACACTCCAAAATCCATATGTAAAATTTTTATACAAGGCTCTAATGGATTCCAAGTGGTCATGGATTTTGAACCACGCGAACACCAAATAAACCCATTGTTTACATGCTGGACCAAAACTGGCCAGTGAACTTGCAAAACACAATAAATTTAACAAAGATTAACCATAAAGTATAATATATTAAATTAATGCCACAAATAACTTAGAAACTACATTTTAGACACTAACAAATCCTTAATTTAGTCCGTTGAAACCACTAAATTGGTGGATGATGGCTCTGTCACTTAATTACAGTGTAAAATCCTTCTTCTCAAACACTAGTCCATATGAAATGAACTCTAACTATCACATTAGGGTTGGAAAAACCTTATATACCTTTATCCCCCAAAGTTTAGACCCTCTGGTTTGGATTTGGGCACCATAAGTGCCAATTCCTAAAAACTAGGAAATGTTGTCATGACAACTTTAAAAGTTTCTATGACAACTTTTTGTCAAAATAGAAATATTCACATTTGAGTATCCTAATTGGTTTCAAACCTTACCAATTGACCTCAAATGACTAGAAAGCAATGAATCCTTAAAAATCTCCCCACTTTGGGACTTTGGTTAACCTTTTGACTTTTGAGTTGTCTTCTAGGTCTTAGACCCCTAGAATCAACTAGACTTACCAACGTCAAACCCTAACCTTCCCAAGAACTTACCACACCTCAAAATCACACTAGGGACTTTATATATTATTCCTTATTCTTGGATGGTTGGCCAAACCAACCTACAAGCCAAAATTTTCAAAGATCTAGTTAAAGACCTTAGGGTGCTCCTGCACCACTTTTCCTTTATCTCGGTGCTGGAATCTTGGTTGTAGCCTTAGACTTCCTTGTTTGATAAGTATATTTTGGTGAGGTTCAAGTCATTTTAGCAACTCCTTTCTTCAAAGTTGGCAATTGTGTTAGCACCGATCTTTCTTTTTTCCTTGGTAGAGTCTCAGCCTTTGTGCCTTTTCCCTTCTTGGCCTTAGTTGTTTCTTCTTGTATTTTAGATGTAGATTCATCTAATGTGGTTCTCTCTATATCCTTTTCTTCTCATTAAATAATTTTAGGATTCTCCTCAGTGTCATCCACTGATCTATCAAGTTCTTCATCAGTGATAGAAAATTTCCTTTTCAATGTCTTGACAATTTTGGTCTTCTTTCTTCCCATGTTCTCTACTTGAATTCCAATCTATATTCTTGTCTTAGATGCATCGTATGTGCCAAATCTCATGGCATATTTGTCAACTGGTTCATTAAGTAATTTTACTATAGTCTCAAAAGCTAAATCTATGTCAATTTCATAATCCATAAGAGGTAGCCATGATATCCTAGGTTCTACTTCTTTGATGAGAGTTGTTTCAGTGTCAACTACAAAACATATATCTTGTTTATACATTTATATCAAATGGATTGGTATTCTTGTTCTTTTCTCCATTCTCTCCTTGAACTTCATAAAATAATCATTCATAATAGGTTTAAAATTTTCTCCTAAATTCTTAATGAGTTCACCAAATTGCATAGTGTTTGGTCGGTTGGTCTCCCAAGTTATATTACTGATTGAGGGAAAGATGTTTTACAGATAGAAAGTTGTACACATTAGTAGAGAACCAAACTTACATGTATTACACATTAGTAGAGAACCAAACTTACATGTATTCGATCTTATTGTTATGATTGTCCTCATGTTTTCTTCCAGTTGTCTTTGCAATAACTCGGGTAGTTCAAGTTGCAAACCCTTCTTCAATAATTATTTATATGATGTCAACTGCTCCACATGTGACGTTGTTAGGTCTTCTCGATTGAAATATTTTTTATCCAATATCATATGCTCCCAATGTTAATTCATGATTGTTGATGGTGTTGATCCTTAGACCTCTACCATCCCACTCGGCTCTTGTTAGATTCTCAATTTATGATTTGGGCAAGTACCTTAGGGATTTTGTTTTGTCGGTTATTAGATACCCAGTTACTACATGTATAACATCTCTACTTATCTTATTTGATTTATCTAGCCATAGTTTCCCATCATGTATTCAGCTCAATACAATGTGTATCCATTCCGTCTTGAATTCCTTTGGTAAATATAGGGCATTAGTTAACCCTTGTACTTCTAGGTGTTGTTGATCATCATCTAGTTTCCCATTAGTGCTAAGCACCTGATATGTTGGAATGAGCTCAAAATTACATATTTCACCAATTTTGCAATGGATATATGCTCTTACTCATGAACCAGTAGAACCCTAGGTGGTATTGCAGAGAATGCACCTTTTTTGTCAAGTTGAGAAGAAACCTCTGGGTGAAATTAATAGTTGGATTCAGGGCATGTCAAATTCTTGATCAAAAACACCTTCTTGCCCTTGTCATTATTTTCTTTCATGGTTCAAGATGAAGGCACCATTGTGTATTCAAAATTAGGGCTTCCAACAAAAAACACAGATAGCTTGGTAAGTCCAAATGCTTACTTCATATAACCTTGAACAACTCAAAATATGCTTTGAATCTCTGAGAAATGTTTCAAAATTCTCCACTATGAATTCACTCTTAATCTTTCTGCTTTTCTCTTTGATCGCTATGTGAACAAATGAGTTCACTTCCCTCAAATTTATACCAAAATTCTTTAGTGTGTGCAATAAATGCCTTCCAACAACCTCTAGGTTGACAAAAAAATCAATTAGTTGACACTAAAGATAGCTCAGCTTGGTGAGTACAAAATATGCTTGATTAACTCAGCAACTCGGTTCTCTCTCACACATTCACCAAATTGAATTTCTTACTCAGTACAAATTAACCAACTCAACTAGTTCAAAGTTATCAAAATATAATACCATACTACATCTTAATTTATGGTAATTTGGAATTCGTACAATGAATCTAAGGAATTGATGTATGATATAACTTTATAGAACATAGTTCCATACCCTCTTGTATTTCTTAGGTGGAGGTGGTGGAATCACCCAATCCATCAGATGAGGTGTCACCGACTGTTGTGCTTGGCCCAACATTTTCATTTGATGCTCTCCTCCACATTGTATTCCTTATTCTCATGATTTCTTTGATTGTTTTTCCATTTCCTGTATCTGTTAATCAGTTTCCACAATCTTTGCTTAAGTGACCAACCTTCTGACAGTGTGTGCATGTCATTCTAGAGTTTGACTAGTTTCTAGATTTAGTTCTCCATTGTCTCATACAGTTAGCTGGAGTACGTCAATACCTACCACATGATGCACAACTAGCCCAAGTGTTATAATACCAAGCATATGTATTACCTTTTCTCCTTGGTTGAAATTCTTTTTCTTGTCCTTTTGGTTTCCAAATATGCTTCATATTTATGCTAAAATACTTTTCCCCTTTTATCATAAATATTTCTATATGTACATATGGATTTAGATAGACTTATATTATTATTCATAAATTGTAATAAAATAAGTGTAGGTTATTACTTTTAATTCAATTTGTATTTATTACCTATAATATATTAAATGATAATAATTCCTTGAATTATGGGTTTAATAAGTTCTTTACAAATATCATGCATATGATTTATCATCCTCATAATATATAAACACATTTTAAATTATTTTTTTTTAAATAAAAAAAAGTACCTAGTGAACTTTTTAATGTGAGCATGCTTGTGATGTATAAGGATGCATGTTGCAAGTGCGACAATGTTTTTCCATTTAGGGTTTCTTTTGTGTTTTATTAATATTATACCTACATTCATGTGCTTGATGTCCATGCTTGTTATAGTTATATAAATTAACGTTGAATTTAGCAGAGTTTCTAGAAATACCTTTTTCTTTTCTTTTCCAAACATTGGATGTATGGCCTTGTTTTCCACAATGATAGCATGTGGGTTTGTTAGGCTTTGGATTTGTGTAAACATGACTCTATTCAACTTGATTTTATGATTCTCCATGCTTGGTATACCCTAAAATGACATTGTTGTTAAGTCTCCTTTGATTGTTTGGAAATTCATCCATCCTCTTGGTACTTTCTTCAAATCTCTTAATCACCTCATTATGTTATTTTAGAAACTTAACTTCATTTCTTTGTTTTTTAGTCTCTTCTTTTAATTCACCAAAATCTTCCAATTTTCTAGAAAGTTTAATATTCACTTGGTTGGCCTCATGACTCATAGAAACCATCTAATTGGTGATCTCAAAGTAATGTTCAGTAAGTCTCATTATTTCAGATTCTATCTCTTGTATCTTTTCATTCATTTGTCTTGTGTCATCAACAACCATGTTTCTATCTTGTTCGACTTTATTTGGATCTTTCAATACTTCAAGCATTCTAACCATTTGTGTATCTTGATTGATCTGCAGTGCTTTCACTTGTTCAATAAGTTGTTGATTTCTTTCTCATAGCTTTGATATGATTATTTCAGATGCATCAAATATGCTACCAGATTTAGATCTAGATGTATCAAATAGGTGGTGTATCTTTTCTTCCTGATAATCAGTCTCATTATAGTGAGATGACATGTCTTTTCTCTTAACCAAAATCTCCTTTAGTTTCTCCTTCATTTCTTTGAATTGTTTAATATAGATTTGCAACTAGAGTTTTTGATTCTCAATAGTACTATCAAGCGTATACCTTTTCAATGTAATATCTTTTCTCTTCAGTGATTAAAACTTCTAAATAATAGAAATAGCTTTGATACCAATTGTTGGAATGATGGAAATGTTTGTACCAAGAGGGGAGGGGTGTATTAGTACCCTTAAAAACTTTTCAAACAAATATTTGTAACCATAAACTATAATAACCATCTGTGTAGTTTTCTTTCACCATACATGTAATGTCATTACTGAAATGTAAATGCATGTAAACAAAACAATAAAACATTCATGTAACTTAAATACACATAACACATGTATTTTGGTATCACAGAAAACCCTTATTAGGAGGTAAAAACCATGGTGGGGATGAGACCCACAAAGCTTAACTACTATAGTAATAATGTAGCATGTTAGAGCTTACAAACATTTATCACTTCTTGTGACCTTAACCTGTTAGTCCAGTAATAGTAAGATTGATTAAATCTACCTTGTGTCAGGATTTTGCAACACAATTTATGTGTGCACTATGTTAAGAGATTTAGGCAAAGATGGTTAAGTCTACTCTATTAAGACATTTTGGGTCTATTAAAATTGTTAGAGAGTAACAAAATTTGTGATGTGAAAAAATACAATCTGAATATTGTGGATAGTAGATCCCTTAAGTATAATAAACTTATGACCTTGTTGTGACTGATAATACCTTATGTATTGTTTGATAGCCTTGCCTCTGTTCTAAAAATGGTTGCTTCAATGAAATCCTTGTGCTATTTAAACCCTTTCTCTAATCTTCTAATGTCCTTAGTGTGGTGGCTACTTGATGATAATTCTATCATAATACTTGCAAAAATCACATCTTATCCTTACATATATTAAACCTCTTGACCTAATTAAGGTTTTACAATATCTTAGATAACCTAAGATCAATGGTGTACAAAATTTAACTTGATCATCTATACATATGAAACATAAACAATTAATGAGTGCTTGTGTAATTAATATCCTCCTCAATCATTGTAAACCATTCTCCAGCTCAGCAAAAAGTTCTTACCTAGATTGATCTTTCATTTCAAAATTTTATGTAACTCTTAGTTTACTCGTTAAATACTATCTCTCGATGCTTGATGTATCTCAGTGCTCAACCTATATACCTCTATCTAAGTAATTTTGTTACTCGATGATCATTGCACTCGATTAATTGTGGACTCGGTTAACTCTGCACTCAGTGATCATTACTGTAGCCACCTGAATTCGGTATGTTCCAACTATGGATGCTATTTTCCCTAAGTGTGATCATACCCTTGATTATGTCCAAACGACCCTGTTACTTCTTGGCATAATTCTTCAAATCAATTTAATGTCCTAGGTGATTTTTAATCACTAAATTATATTAACTATTATAGCCATACAATTTAAATCAATTTCGACCAATTAAATCATACCAAAATCAAACATGGCTATAGTATTTAATTATAAAAGAATTAAATAAATTCCTAAATCAATTACCCACTTGAAAATTAACCCATTCCCCTAGCCTATTTAATTTAATTAAAATGGCTATAGTCCCATAATTATTAAAAAGCAATTTCATTGTTTAAATAATTAATTCCTATATTTCTAAAAGGATTAAATAAGTTTATTTCATTTATTAAATATTCCCCTAAACCCCAACCTAACCTATCTCAACCACTTCTACCCTGGGTTCTAACCCTTCTCAACCCATTCACCCTTGCTAATCTAATCCTAATCCTAAATTCTAGTCTAACCCACCTCCTAATGTTGTCACATTCCATTAAGGAATGATTAACAACTCAACCCACTTGAGAAAGTCCATTTTCTCAAGCTTGACCTCCTTAAGGTCCACTTTCTCAAGCCATTCTCTTACATCCTCCCTTGCCTCTTTAAGGCTTTCATTAATGACTTATTAATGAAGATGCCTTAAGCCTATGTCTCTTCCATGCCTTATTAATTCCTTGGGAATTAATGGCTCTTACATCTTCATTTATGGGTCTTGTAATTCATAAATGAACCTTGTCCCCCCTCTCTCTCTCCCATTCTTCGATAAATAGAAGCCTATTTTGAGAGCAAAGAAGCCTTCACACTAGATCAAAATTACATTGTTATATTGTTGGATTACTCTTAGAATCATATTCCACTCTTTATTCCATGCTTTTACATTGTTTTAAATCCATCTTTTAGAGCTAAAATACATGCTTTTTCATTTTTTTTTTAGTTTAAATTTGAATCAAATCCTTCATGCTAGAATAGTATTGGTCACTGATTTGTAGCATATTCTGAGGGCTAGTATGTTATGAATTACACTCTTTCTAGTTAGAAGGCAATAGGCCGATATTAGTTGTTTTCAACATTTTATTTAACCATTTGAACTAATGCAATGACCTATTGAGTGTTTGTGTTATTTTCAACAGGTACCCAAATACACACACACACACACACACACACACACACACACATCTTTGGCACCCACAGTGGCACAAATTTTTAATTTAGCCTCCTTTTTAAAATGTTTTTTGACCATTTTCAGGCTTCGGAATTAGTCACATAATCGCATTTAATCTTGCAGGCTCGCATCCCAGATACACCCTTGCATCACATAAATTCTGGATCACATCCAGGATTTCCTGGATCGTATTTGGTTTTGGATCATATTCAGTTGGCAAGGGCTCGTATCCCAGATACTATATTGTATATGGTGAAAATTTAGGATCATATCTGGTTTTGAAGCTTGTCCATTTGATTTATCTAATCCTAACAAGTTTGACAAGTTGTGCTTTCTGTATTTTGTAGCTTAACAAGTGTTTACAGGTACTTTTTGGCAATTTTCATGGAGTTGGATTAAAAGCATACTAATGTGGTTTTTATAGGTTACCAAACCCCCTCCATCTTGACTTCTATTTATCTTCTTTTCAAACACTTAAAAACCATTTCTTCATACTTGCTAAAACAACTAGATATTATGCTCTTTTCCTCTTAAGGAAAATCAGAAAGTCAGACGTTGTTTTATCATTTGTGATAAAATTGGGGATAACTGAACAAGAAAAAAAACTATTTAATTCATTTTGAATAGAAATTGAACAAAACAAAGCACTAAATCATGTGGGTTAATTGAACAAGTTCAATCATTTAATTGATTTTGGATTCAGTAATTGAACAACTCAAACTCATTAAATCATTGTGGTAATTGAACAAGACAAATTTCCCTTTTTCAAATCTTTCTATTTTCTTTAAAATAGGAATCATTAAAACAAGCTCAACATAGCTTGGGGAAAGAACATTGTTTATAGTGCTTAAGGAGAAAATGACATAGACTAGGAGAGTATGCTCTTCTTCTTTTGAAGAATCAGAAATCTAGAACTCCTAAGCTCACCAATCCTGGTTACCAATTTTCTTAACAGTAGAGGGCCTACTAGTTGAGGAAAAAATCTCTCAGGAATGACCCAAGTGAGGACAGGTCTTACGCCGACCCTTAAAACTCACTATAAATAGTTGCTTCCTTATAGGCCAAAGCCTCAAAACATGGAACTGGTTTTGTTCTTGGAATTTTGACATCATTCCTTGAACATATCAGGATATATATAGAGCGGAGCCGCTTGAATCTTTCTTGCGAGACTATATATATTCAGGTACTTATAGGGCTATATGCCTTAATTTTGCCTTGTGCAATTCTATGGGGGACAGTTTCAAATGGATTGCCCAATAATCTACAACACATTCAACTGAAAGAATTCTTGATTCATCCCTGAAAGGGTGATAATCTTTGTGCAAGGGAAAAAGTAATTACCCTAAGACACTCATCATATTGTGCCCTCACTTGCATTTGGATTCGGCTAATACAACATCATGACTAGAGCCATTGCGTGCTTGGTGATGGCTATATTCTGATTAGCATTTGAGTGTGTACCTAAGTCAATGAGCAAAGATTTTCATCCTCCACCTAGAGAATAGGAAAAGATGCGTGTTTGATTCATCCCTTTAACAATGCAAAACTGTCTGATGTGTCAGAAAGATCACTAAAAAGATAAATCTCCTCACAATAATCAATAAATTTCATACCCTGGAGTACAATTGTTTTTCACGCTCTACAGTACCTCTTGATGCAATTTGGAAACAAACAACTTCACATTCCTCAAAAGAAAATTTTTCAAAATGGACCAAAACTGACAAAACCATCATAAATTTGCATCCTATTTTTCCTGAATCATATCCTGTATTTAGGATTGTATCTAGTGCATTGGATCGTATTTGGTCAAACATATAGTCACATCAATTTTTAAGGATCGCATCTAGGATTTAGGATCACATCTGGTTCCGTCAGAGGATCGTATCTAGGAGCTCGCATTCAGGACATTGGGCATTTCTAGCAGATTTTCCTAGGAAGTCTCAGTTGTTTTAGGTACCCTTTTTTCTCTTTAGTTGGTCCCTATTGTCTCTTCTGGTCTCCCTGCTATTATTTTCAAAAACTTTTGAAACATCTACCTTGCTTGCTCAGTCAGTCTTTCATGAACAGTTCAATACATGTGGTCTACCCATTCTCTATCAACAAACTTGGTTCCTAGCTCACTATTAGGGCATTCTAACCCTCTAACACTGGAATCATTTACATCCACCAACAAAAAAATAGTTACTTCTACCAAGACACACCCACTTGAATGATCTGGAATCCTTGCTTGCACTATTGGGAAACATTGATGAAGTTGAGAAAAAAACTTCATGGTTAACACGAGATGCAACAATTACACAACTGAAGGATCAGAAGTGCCTACTAAAACATCACACTTCCAAGGAGAAACTTCTCACAATTCCTTGTTTGATCTTGATTCACCTCAAATGGGTAGCAACATTAACGATTGGAGTAAGGCCTTTGAGGGTTATGATGATGGCAAACAAGCGCAATCCATAGGGAGGGAGGAGGAAGAAAGACCCAGGTTTGAATGTAATCTATTTGGGTTAGATAGTGATGAAGAGATCCCTGAAGATGAATACGAGAAGCTTAAACAAAGTAAAAGAGTCCACAAGCTATTGGAATGAATAATTGGAGATGACAAGGAAAAATACTTCCTCCATTTAGCATCCACGGGTGTCAAATTACCCCAGCATTATGATGTGAATGATCTCAATGAAAATGAAGTACCAAACCCCATATCCATCGTTACTAAATAGCTCAATCAAATGCAAACAAAGCTCACAAACCTCAAATAAGAGAAGGATAAACCAAAAACAAAATACTCTTTGGACGCCATTTGTCCATTTCCTTTCGACAAAAGTATCACTATGGTCCCGTTTCCTCCTAATGTGGCAAGAACAAAATATGACAAGTACACAGGGGAAACCGATCCACATGATCATGTGAGAGAATTTTGTGCTCTTAGCATTGAGTACATGCACTAACCTACTTACCTCATGCAACTATTTCCAAGAAGTCTAGGGGGAAATGCCATGGAGTGGTTTTCAAAATTGAATCATAAATTCAAAACATTCGAGGTGTTAATGCAACGGTTCATTCAAAATTACTCCTACAACATTCAACATGACATCACCATGATGGATCTATGTAACACCAAGCAGAAAATGGAGAAATCCTTACACACTTCCTACAAATATGGAGGAAGATCTTTGCACGATATTCAAGAGTCATCCCTGAAATAGAAAAGATGGAGATCTTTGTTAATAATCTCATACCTAAACTGAGCTATACTCTACAAATGAAAGATTCTCCTAGCTTCGATAGGATGATAAAAAATGCCCTCTGTATCGAAGAAGTCATGGTAAAAAAGGGGGAGATCACCCTTTAAAATGAGAACAAAGGCAGTAGCTCCAACTCCAAGCCTAAATGGTGGAAGCAAAACAAAAATGTTGTTTATGATGGAGTAGTTGATGCCTCTCACATTAATTCTAAACCTGAAGCATTCAATCTAACCAATGGCATGCAAGCAAGCAAGGAGGCTAAAATAACACCTCCCGTTCCTAAAACCAACAATGATAATGACAAGGGATGAACATGGAATTCAAAACCCCAAAGAGAATTCACACCTTTGGGAGAACCTCTTAAAACCATCTTAAAGACATTATTGGATAACAAAGTCCTTATGATTCTTGATTCTAAGCCTTCGGAACCAATGGTCAAACCTAGATGATGCGATGATAACTCCTATTGTGTCTTCCACAAAAACAAGGGACACAAGACAAATAATTGTCTCAAGCTCAAGCATGTTATCCAAGACCTCATCTAAGGGGGTAAAATAAAGGTGGATGGACACACTATGAATGAAGATCACACAACATTTAATAAACCATTCCCTAATTATAATCAAGGAGAAACATCTAAAGGGAAAGGTAATGAGATAAACTACACCTATTCCAAGAATGACAATGTGATCAATATGTTCAGCATTAAAAATGAGTTTTTCAACATGGTCACCATCAAAGGAGCCTCATCCTCTACAAACACTGTAACCTAGAGCCAAGCACAAGTTACGATCAAGGGACCTCCAAAAATGACATCCACACCCAAGATTCGTATTGTCACTATTCCTAAACCAGGAGCAAAACATGTGGTCATTATCCCTGGAGAAAAATATGACTTGGTAGACCAATTACAAAGAACTGCTGCCAAAATTTCCATCTTCAAATTACTCAAAATATCCACTATGCATAGAGAAATCCTATAGCAAGCTCTACATGCTGCTAATGTTCCAAAGGATATAGATATAGAAAAATTCCAAGTGATGGTCAATCACATCTCAGCACCACATTACCTCTCCTTTTCTGAGGAGGATGACAAGTCATTGACCCATCCACACAATGAACCCCTCCATATTGAAGTTCTTATTCATAAATCTTGTGTTAGATGCATATTGATAGATGGAGGCACCAGATTGAATATCTATACACTGGATCTTGTCAGGAGGTTAGGCCTCTCGGAGAAAACAATTGACTCTAGAAATGAAATAACCATCAAAGCATATGATGAGGAAGAAAGATCCTCCCGAGGTATTATTTGTCTACCCATCAGCATTGGACCGATTGAAAGAGATGTTATATATCAAGTTCTAGATCTACCACTAGCCTACAACATTCTACTAGGGAGACCATGGATCCACGAGATGCAAGCTGTACCATCCACTTATCATCAATGCATCAAGCTCCCACATAATGGGATAGAGGTGACAATTCCTGCGAATGCCAATTACACTTGCAACAACATCAAAGAAAGTAGCATAATCCCACACAACAAGGAGGCTATGGACACAGTTACTCCTAAAACTACCAAGGACATGGTCCTGAAGGGCTTTAGAAAAACATTGAAACTTCAAGAAACTGGTATGGGAGAATATAAGTTGGACCTGAATCCCTCCCTGACAGAGCTTCCAGTATCACCAAGATCCTATGGAAAACCATCATCAACATTCACACCTCTTGTAGTCCAGGAACTAGAAGTACACAAGGCTACTGGTATGATAAAGGCATCCATGTCTTCTTCAGATAACACAAAAGAGTAGGCAGTCTTGAACTGGCTTTACAAAGGAGAACCAGTGGACTCTAAGGTAAAAAATGTAAAGATATCCCCAGAGTAGTATGGAAAGGGATATGATTTCCTCAAACAAATTGGATACAAAGGAAAAGGGCCTCTAAATTACATAGGAAGAGGGATCATTGAACCCATACCCATGGAGTTTCACCTCAACAGAGATAAAATAGGACTAGGCTTTAATACTCAATCCAACAAACCTACTTCAAAAGAGAGTGCACCTTCTGAAGCAGAGAGTGATAAAAAAAATGAAATAGTATCAAAACCATGGCTTTATGAGAGATTTCTACATATTGGTATAGAGAATCCTGAATATTAAGGAGAAAACTACGTACCTAGTTTTGAGGTACCACAGGATCTTCATACTCATTTACTAGAATAATTTCCCATTCAAGAGGTAGGAAACACCATAGATACAATCACTGAAGAGGAACCCCGGCCACAAAATTTACATCCTAACTGGGGGCAATTGGTCACCATTACACATGTCCTATATCTAGCTCACTTTGATCTACAAGCAGCTAACCAAGTCCATCAAATAAACATTGCTGAATATTTGAATAGATCTGATGATGATGTCACAGACTCTCATGACTATGAGTATGATCGGTTATCTATTGCTTCTGAAGAAATTGGGATAGACACAATTCACATGTTTGCAGCTTCTACAGCTCCTAGTAGATGACCTAACATCCCTTTCAATGACACTGATCCTCCTGAAGCAGAAGAAGAGTTCCTTCCTCTAATCATTGACAGAGACACTGGTGAATGCATAACTCTAGGAGAATTTCATTGGCTACAAGCAAGAAGCCTCCTTTTACAAAGAGATGATGATGAGTTATCTACTGATGAGTCACTAGAGTTCGATCCATATATAACTAACAATGATCCTTTTAATAACGATCTTGCTCTTATAGATCTAAACATCAAAGATATTAACTTAACAGACTATGTCATGTCGGTTAATAGTTTTGATGCTAACATGATGCTATCCTTCTTAGAATCTAACTCCCTAAAATTGGTACTTCCAGACCTAATTGATTGGACTTAAATAGATCCTACACCTATGCTCGACTTTCCCAATGACCACTCCCTGGCTTGTTATCTTAATGCTTGTGAACCTTACCCTTCTTCCACCAATGCAAAGAGTGAGAATATGTCATAGGAGGATATCAAGTATCTTAGTCACAAACTGAAAAATAAAAAGAAAAAGTAGACTGATGGTGAAAACCACTCTGTGGCAGTATCAGATCCCAAAATAGTAAAGAAAAAATATGTATCCGATGGTGAAAACCTCTTAGAGGCGCTAAAAGATGAGACTCTTGATATCCTCCCTAAACACTTTTAGGAAAGATCTTCAGTATTAATTGAACCAACATAGCCAGTGAACATGGGCATTGTTGAAGATCCTCACATAGTTCATCTAGCACAATCCCTATCAGAAGAAGAGAAGGAACAATTCACAGAATTCTTGAGGGAGAAAAAGATCAACTTTTCCTGGTCCTACACTAATATGCAAGGGATAGATCCCAATCTCATTATGCACCACTTATCTATAGCTCCTAGGATCAAGCTCGTGAAACAAAAAATCAGAAAAATGCATCCTCATGTTGCATTACTAGTGAAAGCAGAATTAGAAAAGTTGTTAAAAGCTGGATTCATTCGAGTCATTGCCTATGCATCGTGGATATCCAATGTGGTCCCTATTTCTAAATCTGATAAATCTATTAGGATCTGCATAGACTTCAGAGACCTCAAGAAAGCATGTCCAAAGGATGACTTCCCTCTACCAAATATTGACATGATCATAGACCTTACAGCTGGCTACTAGATGTATTCATTAATGGATGGATTCTTAGGCTATAATCAAATCAAGATCACCCCTAAGGACTAAGAGAAAACTGCATTCACATGTGCATGGGGCACATTTTGCTGGAACGTCATGCCATTTGGGCTAAAGAATGCCAGAGCAACATATCAAAGAGCTATGACAGCCATATTCCATGACATGATGCACAAAAACATGGAAGACTATGTCAATGACACACTGGCTAAATCCAAAGAAAGAGGTACTCATATTGCTGATTTAAGAAAGATATTAGATTGAATGGAATAGTTCCAACTCAGGCTCAATCCAAATAAATGTGCCTTTGGGGTCCAATCAGGCAAACTCCTAGGATTCATAGTATCAGCAAAGGGAATCAAGGTAGACCTAGCAAAGGTAAAAGCTATTCTAGAGATGAATCCTCCACGTAATATCAGTCAAATGAGGACACTACAAGGGAGACTCTAGTCTATCAGGAGATTTATGTCCCAACTTCCAGAAAGGGCACAACCCTTTACTAAGCTACTACATAAAGGGGTTACATTCAACTAGGATGAACACTGTGAAGCAAACTTCAGGGAATTAAAGGCGTACCTAGCTGCTCCACCTATTCTTATGGAACCTATTCATGGAAAACCTTTCCTCCTATACATTTGAGCTATAGCTACATCCCTAGGAGTATTACTGGTGCAAGAGGATGAAACAAAGAAAGAGAAAGCTATCTACTACATTAGTAGAAATTTAGTCTCTTATGAGCTCAATTATAGCATTATTAAGAAAGCATGCTTAGCAGTTGTCTTCGCATCACAAAAATTAAGACACTACATGCTTTCTCACATAGTCAAGCTCATAGCTAAGATCGATCCTCTGAAGTATCTTTTAAGTAGAACAGCATTAACAGGCCGCTTGGAAAAGTGGGTCCTAATTCTAAGTGAGTTTGACATTGAGTATGTTGAATGGAGAGCTATCAAAGGACAAGTACTTGTAGATCAATTGGCTGATTCACCACTCTAGGATGATGCACCATTAATAATTGAATTTCTTGATGAAACAATCATGCATCTCACTGAACATTCATGGAATATGTACTTTGACAGGTCATTTACTCAACAAGGATCTGGAGTCGGGGTTCTCTTCATTACTCCACAAGGATATAAGACTCCCAAATCTTACAAATTAATGTTCCCATGCACCAACAATATCTCAGAATATGAAGCGTTGGTCAATGGCCTCAAACTTGCCATAGAATGGAAGATCATTGAGTTACACATATATGGTGACTCCCAAATAGTTGTCAATCAAATCAATGGGGAATATCAAACAAGAGATGAAAAATTGATGCCCTACAAGCAACTAGTTGATGATTTAAAGAAATACTTTGTCTTCGTCACCTTCCAGCAGATACCAAGATCAGAGAATAA
>MU219181.1:485455-496615 GCA_018584345.1 Thuja plicata
TGTGGATCACACTCGAACGACTTTTCATTAGCTAAAAAATTGCTCAGAGTAGGCTATTATTGGCCTACCATGGAGAAAGATGCTATTCAATTTTCCAAAGCATGTCTTAAATGCCAGACACATGGAATACTCATCCATGCTCCTACTAGAGAACTCATACCTTTTATAACACATTGGCCATTTCAGCAATGTGCCTTTGACTTGGTTGGACAAATATATCCCAACTCTTCAAATGGACACAAGTTCATCATTACGGCCACAAAGTATGTCACAAAGTGGGTTGAAGCCATGCCGCTAATCAAAGCCACTAGCAAAAAGGTGGCTATGTTCATTCTAAACTACATTATTTGTAGATATGGGATACCCTCTTCAATTGTGACAGACAATGGGGGCCAATTTAAAAACCAAGACATTGATGACCTCTATGAACAGTTTCACATTACTCAACATTGCTCTTTGGTCTATTATCCTCAAGGTAATGGATAGGCCAAGGCATCAAACAAAAATATTCTCAAAATCCTACACAGAACTATGAGCAAGTCTTGTAGAGACTGGCATCTACAACTAAATCTCGCACTATGGGCCTATAGAACAAGCATCAAAACACCAACTGGAGCCACGCCATTTTCTCTAGTCTATGGCACTGAGGTAGTACTACCTATTAAGGTTGAAATCCCATCTTTGCAGATCTCTTTACAAGGACTGGTTACTGATGAATAGTACCACATAGATAGGATAAATTCTCTGAAACTACTAGATGAGCGCAGACAACAAGCGTTTGATCACCTCAAAGTGTACCAAGAAAGAATGTCCAAAGTTACAACAAGAAGGTTAAACCATGCAAGTTTGAAGTGGGGGACCTTGTCCTGAAAGAGAATCCTAAGAACTAGCCTAACAGAGAGCAGAAAGGAAAGTTTGAACCTAAATGGCTGGGACCTTATGTTATCACTGCTACTTTTGGGACTGGAGCTTATTAGTTAGCTACACCTGAGGGAGACATTCTTCCAGATCCTATCAACATGCTACATTTGAAGTGTTTCTATGCTTAATGTTTGGCTAGCAAAGCCTGTACAACAAAAAGTTCCTGAAAAATACCAAAAACATTCAGAAAATTGATCCTGAAGAAATCCAAAAATAGTGGAAAAGGTCCTACAAAATGGGTATCCTTGGAGAAAACCTGGTAAACAGGTGCGTTGATACTACAAAAACATTCAAAAAAGAAAAAATAGCAAAAAAATTGAAAAAGAGAATAAGTGCCTTGATGAGAACCTAGTAAAACAGGCATCTTGGTAGCAAAAAGAATGAAAAAGATCTTGCCAAGTGGTGAAAACCTGGCAATCAGGTGTCACTTGTGTTCTACACTCCATCTATCAATGCGCTACTGATACTAGGCCTTCATAATTTTTCCTGTGCTTGTACATTGACTTCATTTTTTTCCTACATGACTATCTTATCCTCGCTTGGGATTTGTCTATCTTTACATCTTAGGAATAGGTCATTCTACACTAAGGGCATCTTTATTAGCATAGTCAGTCACGGTTTCTAGGTTTCTTTAGGTTGGTTTGCCTCGCGGACATAATATTTCTTGGCACATACAAAACAATGTCACTTCCTCAAAACAAAGGTGTCTTTTGACAACATGGGACATGACATAACATTCAAAACATTGCTACAAAGCCATATTGGATTGCGAACATGAATGGATTATCCTATCAAGGCAGAGACATGGAACACCGTATTGCTTATTTTCTCATTTTTTGATTGACGTATCTTTACTGTGTTTGACATATGGATGAACAAAATACTAATTAACACACAGTTTGCTCATGATTTGAATATGATTCTTTTATGTCCTGATGATGTTTTCATCTAGGGCATCTAAGTAATTGTAAATTTTATTTGATTGATTCTCAATTTATGATTTATTATGTCTTCTTAGTTAGTCAATGATGTCTGCACAAAGAAAAAGAGTCGTAAGGATTGGGGGCATAATGTTTTCTTGATTTTCTGCATATGGTGATTGTTCCATATGATCCTATAAATTTCACCTAACTTAGATGTTTATTGTAAGAGCCGCCACTATGGGTGGATAGCCGCATATATCTTTATCTTTGTTATGTGTAAACTACGGTGAGTTTGAAACAATTTCCTTGTCTATTTTCTAGATTCTCACTAAGGTATATGAATCATAATGTACCCAAGGATATGAATTTTCAAGATCATTGCGGGTCCAATATCTTGCCTTAATCAGAATCTGGTATTTTAAAAGGAAGGTGACTATTTTTATCCTGGCTTCTATGCCTTGGTACCTAAGTCTATTTTTGACATTTCAATAAAACATAGTATTCATACTTTCATAATATCAGTGGGTATTAGTGATGGTTGTACTATCAGATGGTATCCATTCCAAAACTACCCAATGCTGATAAAAATGTTGCAATATTTGCTAATTAGTGACAAGGTCCTAAGAGTCTGGATATAGCTGCATTTAGGGATTTCATGGTACATTTATAAATGAAATAACATCATAAGGAATTTTGAGCTCAAAAATGCTTTCTATCTTCTTCCAAAAATCCAAGTTTATTACTAATACCCATGGTTCCCAAAATCTTTGATCTATCTGGAACAAAATCAAACTCATATTTTCAATGTGATTAACTTGGTACTTGTGTGTTTACTCTTAAACACACCACCGCTCCTTCACTTCTTCTACTCCATTCTTTCTTTCCCTAAGTGCTTCTTTTAGGTAATACGTTTGTTCAAATAAGGGATTTTATTTATTTTCCTTCGATTTCGTTCTTGAGGGGGCATGATCACACTATCATCAATTAAATTTTTGCTCGGAACAACATCAAAGTGACTTCATTATCAAACAAACTAGGGGCATAAGAGTTCCTTGACTAAGTCAGAACTGTTGGATAGAAATCTCTAGTTCTCATGAGCTAGATATCTTATGTTTCCTCATTTTTGAAGATTTTTATTAAGCTCCTAGCAGCTTCATACTGGCTTTTGGATGACAACCAAGTTTAGAATCAGTATTATCAATGTTTGGACGACAACCAAGTTTAGAATTGGTATTTTTAAAATCTTTTATTGATCTTTGGACAACAACCAAGTTCAAAATCAATTCTATCAGTTTGGTTCAATCAAGTGCAGACTGATCTCATCAACATTTCGTTCGACAACCAAGAATGGGATTCTCAATCCTTCTGAAGTCAAAATCGAAAACTTTCTTTGAATCAATGCGCTGCTTGCACATCAATTCAAAGAGGGGCAAATGTAACCACCTGAATTTGGTATGTTCCAACTATGGACCCTATTTGCCCTAAGTGTGATCATACCCTCGATTATGTCCAAACAACCCTATTATTGCTTGGCATAATTCTTCAAATCAATTTAATGTCCTAGGTGATTTTTAATCACTAAATTATATTAACTATTATAGCCATACAATTTAAATCAATTTCGACCAATTAAATCAAACCAAAATCAAACATGGCTATAATATTTAATTATAAAGGAATTAAATAAATCCCTAAATCAATTACCCACTTGTAAATTAACCCATTCCCCTAGCTTATTTAATTTAATTAAAATGGCTATAGTCCCATAATTATTAAAAAGAAATTTTATTGTTTAAATAATTAATTCCTATATTTCTAAATGAATTAAATAAGTTTATTTTATTTATTAAATATTTCCCTAAACCCCAACCTAACCTATCTCAACCACTTCTACCCTAGGTTCTAACACTTCTCAACCCATTCACCCTTGCTAATCTAATCCTAATCCTAAATTCTACTCTAACCCACCTCCTAATGTTGTCACATTCCATTAAGGAATGATTAACAACTCAACCCACTTGAGAAAGTCCACTTTCTCAAGCTTGACCTCCTTAAGGTCCACTTTCTCAAGTCATTCTCTTACATCGTCCCTTTCCTCTTTAAGGCTTTCATTAATGAATTATTAATGAATATTCCTTAAGCCTATGTCTCTCCCATGCCTTATTAATCCATTGGGCATTAATGGCTCTTACATCTTCATTTATGGGTCTTCTAATTCATAAATGAACCTTGTCCCCCCTCTCTCTCTCCCATTCTTCTATAAATAGAAGCCTATTTTGAGAGCAAAGAAGCCTTCACATTAGATCAAAATTACATTGTTATGCTGTTGGATTACTCTTAGAATCATATTCCACTCTTTATTCCATGCTTTTACATTGTTTTAAATCCATCTTTTAGAGCTAAAATACATGCTTTTTCATTTTTTTTAGTTTAAATTTGAATCAAATCCTTCATACTAGAATAGTATTGGTCACTGATTTGTAGCATATTCTGAGGGCTAGTATGTTATGAATTACACTCTTTCTAGTTAGAAGGCAATAGGCCGATATTATTGGTTTTCAACATTTTATTTAACCATTTGAACTAATGCAATGACCTATTGAGTGTTTGTGTTGTTTTCAATAGGTACCCAAATACACACACACATGGCTAGTATGATATGAATTACACTCTTTCTAGTTAGAAGGCAATAGGCTGATATTAGTGTTTTTCAATGTTTTATCTAACCATTTGAACTAATGCAATGACCTATTGAGTGTTTGTGTTGTTTTCAACAGGTACCCAAATACACACACACAATTACCAACTAGTCTATCTTTGACTCTGTTACCGACTGGGAATTTGAGCACTTGAATACTAGTGACAACCTTCAAGCTCATATGGTGTATCAAAAAATTAGTAGACCTTGGAGTATCAAGGGGATCATTATTTATTTTATCACTATTGGAGTTAACGACAAATCCATATCCTCCCACATCTATTCCCATAACTCCCTTAAAGTCTAACCATATAAAGGAAAAATCATAATTCTCTTTCCCTTTAGCAATGTTAAGATCAACAACCACCCTATTCATAGTATCCACTTGTGATTCTTTCTGTTGTGAGTTAACTTTATAAACATGTTTTCCTTCCTCATTGTTTTTTTCCTTATTTTTATTAGATGTTTATTGAATTAAGGTGCAAGATGTTTCTGTGGGGATCTCCCCTATTTCCAAATCATACTAAAGGATTGGCTGAGGAAAAGAAGTCATCAAGGCATCACTACACATATTATTATTAGGAATGAGGGGCATTGATAGGGAACCAGTAGGGGAGGGATCCCTCTCAATAATCTTCGTATCCACCTTCCCATCTAAAGCCAAAGCGGCCTGAGCCCTCTCATTAACCTTCAAATATTTCTTTCCATCCAGGGTCATTTTCTATTTATTCCTACCTTCCCTAAACTTGCAAACATTACTAAGGTGTATGTATTTCTTACAAATCTGACTAAAAATATAGACATTCTCATACTCTAGGTGTTGTTCCCAAGATTTGTACTTGTATTGCAGGGTGAAAAAGGAACAAAGTATTGTATTCACCCCAATATTCACACACATGATAGAAAAGAGAAGGTGGGATCTTTGTTGGGTAATCCTATCCACTGCAAGGAGATCACTAAAACACTCATCTATACCTCTAAACACCTCAAAATTCAAGAAATCGAGAGGAAAACTAGTGTGACCAACCCAAGTAGGATCTAAGGAACCGAAGTCCTCCATTGAAAGTAAATCTCTTTGAATGATACCATATGTCCAATTCCCATTAGTGAGAACATAAATAAGATCTTCCTTATTCACAAAGATAAAAAAGAATAAGCTATTAGCAAAAACATTGATTTTAACACTACCTTTTAAATTCCATTAAGAGTAAACCCATTTCCTTACTTGGTCAATAGAAGGTCTAAAGGACAAGAACTTACCAACCACAGAGAGCTCAAACTCAACCATATTTTTATTAACTATTTCATCAGGCACATGCAACATTGAACCATTGATTTTGCAAGAAATAACATGCATCTTCTTTGGTTCAAAAATAATATTCATGGTTGGAATGAAATGCAACACTTTATCCAATAAGGAGCAAGGTTTGTCATATCAGTTAAAAGAATCTTTTGAAGAAGCAAATTTGTTAGGACCATCTTGCATATATGTAGCAGGGATCTCCGGGGTAGAAAATATGAACCCCAAGGACCTGGCAGAAAGGCATTGGCCTACCAAAATAATGGAGGAATAATGGGAATCCACTCTTGGATACCACTTCACTATCCCCATAGGGGCACAAAGAGAAGTTGAAAAACTTAGAGCAAAACTAAAACCTTAGCATAGAAAAGCCCTTTCATCTAGTTTGTTTTATAATTATAAATGTTATCTCTAAATAAATCATCTGTTTCAAGAATCCTTGTAATAATATTAATTTAAGTATTATAATATCCCTTTTTTTGTTATACTAATTGTAGAATAACTCAGATAAGTACTCCTATTTTCATTCTTATAGTAAACTCTATTATTTTTCCCTTTACCATTTTTGTAATATCTTAGATGTTATTTTTTGTGGTATTATAAGAATGAACTCAATTTTGTCATGTTTTTTTGATGTTGTAATTTTTTTGATTATTTTTCATATTTTTTAGTGAAACAAGAAAGCACTTCTTTTTTTGTTGCACAAATTTGGTGTAAAAAAACATTGTTGTGTGTAAGAATATTTTCCTTTTAGTTGTTCAACTCTTTGAGGCTGTGTTGAACTATAAATCTTTATGTTTTGAGGAATACCAAACAATTCACATGCCTTTTATATGTTTCCACATTTTGCATACATGTCTACTATACCTATAAAAAATATAGTGGATGGACCCTCAATGAAGGATTAGCATGGAGGTCGTGGTGTTGGACAAAATATTATTCCAAGATCAAGTGGTGCTACAAAGGTATTTAGTTTATCACTTTGTTTCAAGGATGAAAGTTGAATAATGTGTATGGACATTAATTATTATCAATAGAAACATGCTCAATGAACTTAATTATGAAAGAGTAATTATTTGTGTGGTTTTTCCATGTCATCAATTCCCTTTATTTTATTTTCTTTCTATTTGATCTACCTGCATGGATTAAATTATATAGTTGGTTTTTGAATATGCTCATTAAGTGTTTTTACATGTTTCCCTTCATTTAAGTAACAACCTCTCGGATTTAGAAAAATGATAATAATATTTATGTGAAATATAAGAGATTTAATAATGACCTATTAACTTGAAGAGAACAACCTATAGTCGCTAATAAGTTCTTTCTTTTTCTAGCCAAAATCAAGACCAAAAAAGGCGAGTACAACAAAAAGATTGAAATGGTTTTCTCCCAACACTAATATTCTTTTCTATTAAGGAAATTTTATTAACTCTGAAGAAATGAAAATATTTGTATTTGCACTTATGACAACAGTCATTTAATCTCCAATTTGACACTTGATTCACACATGTCACTATGTTTATTAAATATAATCATTTGGCACTCTTTGGTATCACTATTTTGTTGTCTAGCTACTACCTTAAAAACCACTATTCCTTATACCAGTTATAATTTTATTTTAACATTAAAAACTATCCTCATTCATATAGAAGTTTTAGCATATATTACCACTCTTTGTTTATGTGGTTCTTTCTTGATAATGATTACATCTTTCATACTCTTCAAAGTGAAAACTTTTTTAGAGTGAGAGGTAATTTTGTGAATTAATGCTTAGAGAAAGTTTTGACCCTTGAGAATGGATAGCTCTATAAACTATTTTTTTCTTTCCTTCAAGATGTTATTTTCTTCATATCTATCCTTATTTTCATTTAAAATTATTTCTTGGAACAATGTCTTTAATACTTGTTCCTCAAACATACATCTCTATTTTTAAACATTAATTATTACTACTAACCATTCATGTCCACTACTTTGATATATCACCGGACCATCATTAATTATTATATACCTCTGCCATGCTCCCAAGAGTTAGCATATTGATCTTGGTAGTTTTCCTACTATTTCACACTCCTTAATAGACCATGTATTCATCATCATGATATCCCCATGCTACTTTCATTTCCTTCTTGCTTTCTATTATAATTGGATCATCTTATTTTGAGATATGATAAAATTATTGTGCTTCACTTCTCTTTATGAAAATGCATATCAAATCATGTATCTTAGCTACAACACCTCTTATTTTCTTCAATTTTATCTTATTTGTGTCTTTGTTGGAAATTTTGAAGGTTGACATAAGATACATTGTATGATTATTCTTTAAAGGGACTAGCTCAATGGAAGAAAACCTTCTTTCAAGTAGGAGCAAGGTGGGTTGATTCCATCATTTACCTAATATGACTAAGTATATAGCTAAATAAATGACCACCTAACAATAATCAATGACTAAACAAATGACTAACATTACTAAATAAACGCCTAGTCTACAACAATCAATGACTAAATTAATGACTAAATCAATTACTAAGTCAATGACTAGATCAATAACCAAATTAATGAGTAAATCAATGACTAAATCAATGACCAAATCAATGAATAAATAAATGGCTAAAATACTTTATTCATAAATTTGGTCGCGTTATAAATGACCAGCAAAAAAATACTAATGGTCACAGGACCAGGATTAGTCATTTACATACAATTTTTAGTAGTTTAATTGTCATGTGTATTGTTGTTTTTATAGTAGTGATGTTGCCACTGCCCTAATAAGTGAGAGATTAATATTTTGGAAGGTATTGGATTGTTTTAAAGAGGAAAGGTGAGTTGGGAGAAATATCTACCTTTGATAAATCAATTTCATTTTTGCATTTGGTGAAATTATGATTTGATATTGTTGATATTGCCGATCTTTGCATCGATTGGTATCATATCTTAGAAGGTCAGGAAAAATAAGAGTTTGTGTGTTTGTTTGTTGTCTTGTGTATGTTGAGAAGAGAACATTTTTCCAAAAGATTAGGTAGAGAAGAGAAAAGACCTAGGCGAGTTAAAGACAAACTAGAAGCAAGGTTATAGTGACTTTCTTTAGGGAAGATGGATTTGTTTAAGAAGTACTTGCATGGTGATGGTTCATCAAAGAAGAAAAAAGAAAAAAAATAGAGGAAAAGAGAGGAGGATGAAAGAGGAAAGATGAAAATAAAATGAAGGTTGAGAAAGAGATAAAAGAGTTGAGGCAAATTTTGGAAAAGATGAAAGAAAGAACATATCAATTTATCAAACAAGCCACAAGTTGACATTTGAAAATTAAGAATAAAGTTGTGTGGCCTATTCAAAGGCCGATGAAATAGAGTAGAAAAATGAAAGCATTAGAACCAAACTTGGAGAAAAAATAATATTTAATGAAAAAGGTAATGAACATAGGAAGAGGAAGGAGAAGATATGGAACTCATAGTCATTGCTAAATAAGAGGACACTAGGATAGAAGAGTGGAAGGATGAACTCCTTATAAAGACTCAAGAGGTGTTGAAGATGCATTATGGTATTGTCATTGGGAGAATGCTTGGTCTATTGGTTTTAAAAGAAAATATAGTTAAATTATAATATTTCATTTTAAGGTTTAAAGATTTGATCAGTCAGATGTAATTGGATAAAAAACATGAGAAATGATGTGAACACTAAAGACTAAGATATCATTTTAAATTGAAAAGGAAAAAGGATAAGGAAAAGAAGTATCACTTCATTTTTGTGATAGAAATATTGAGGAACAAAAAAAAATTTAAAAGGAAATGAGGAGAAGGTGTTTAGGTAGAGATTGTGATACAACAAAGCATGATGGATTAGATTCTAGGCACAACAAGACAGTTAGAAGGCTAGTTGAAACCAAAAGAGAAAATGAAGACCAATTGGAGTTGTTTCATAGAGGAAAAGGGGATGTGCATATAGGACATCAAATAGGATCATACATAGGATTAAAACCTATTACTACCCTCAATCCAAGAGGGTTTAAAATTTCTTTTTGGATGGGACTATGTTGTAGGGGCACCTAGCTTTATTTTATGAATGTGTTCAAATGATTAATTTTGGTGGCTTGATCCATATTTGGATGTAGTAAGTTCATGATAGACAAAGTGTGAGTTAGTTAAGTTCCTTTTTAGGTCATATATTAAAATATTGAAAAACCTGGCATAGTTGTCATGTTGCAAGAAAAATTATGAAGAAACTTTTATTTCAACCAAGTTGTCATAGGTGTTTGGATTTTATTTGTTGGGTGTTTAAATATTAATTTTATTTAATAAGTCCCAAGGAGGTTGTTTTTCAAGCTGTTGGATCACTTGGGTAAGTTTTTGAATAAGTTTCTCAAACTACCAAAAAGTTGTAAAAGTTGTCATTGCAAAATTGAAAAAAAAAATGTAAAAAGAGGGGGATTCCAGTGGTCATGGAAGTTTAAAATTGGTTGTAATTTTTTTAGAAAGAGGGAAAAGGCTTGATACAACCTTGGATGATCGAGGTGAAAGGAGGTGGTCAGATAAAATCCATTGTACATAAAGAAAATCAATAAAAATATTAATTGTTCCCACAAATTATTGTTTCTTTGTTGTTACAAAGTTTGGCACAACCATGTATGGATTCTTGAAAATCTAAAAAGCATTGGAATTTCAAGTATTGTGAGTTATATTTAAAATGGATCTGGTCCCATGGATTTTGGTGTAGAATAAAGAGAGATTTAGAAGTTATTCCATAACAGGGTGAGCAACCCATTCCCATGAGCATTCGTATACACGTTTGATTATCTCTATTTTTCCCACCATTGGAATTTCTTGCAAATTGATTGGATTAATGTTTAAGGATTTTAGTTTCATATTTTTAATTTTGTAGAAATGGAGAACATGGTATGCGAGTAAAAATAATGATGCCTTGGACTATTAGTCTTGGGCATTTTTTTCTAGTTTATAAGGCTATAATAATTATTTCATAAAATAAGAAAAGAATGATCATTTATAATAATAAAACTTGTGGTTATGTTTTTTATGACCTATTTTGACTCTTGGAATATTATTTTTTGATCACTAGTCAATAATCCTTATATATGCTTTGTAAAACTATTCTAATTAGGCCTAGACTGTAAATTACCAATCTATTTTGAATCAAGTGTTTGAAAGGAGTCCTATGAATGTTTTTTCCAAATGGGTATTTCAAAAACTATATCTCTTGTGGATATCTACCCTAGGTCAAGAATTATATCTTGTTTTGCCACTATTGAGGACTACTAGAATTAGAATAGTTTATGTGGAAAGCATACGAGTTGGAGTAACCAGTGATTT
>MU219181.1:510548-529726 GCA_018584345.1 Thuja plicata
ATGAACCCAGTAACATACCTACAACACAATTTAAGAAACCAGCTAGTATTGATGAGGTATGTGACACTTTGAGGAATTCAACAGGGTTAGCAACTTTCAAGTTCATTAAGTATGAGAAATTGAATAATGTGGATAAGAAAAAAGTTCAGGAAGCACTCTTGGATATGATGAATACTTCCAAGTTAACTCCTATAGAGATAGGAAACCATGTGCCAAATGAACTATATGATTTTCTGTCAAGAAAATGGAAATTTGCACTTAGCATAGAGAGACAAATCAGGGAAGGAACTCTAGGCAAGGTAATACCTAAGTTAACTTCAAAACAAAGAGCCAAATTCATTAAGGAATACAAGAATAGGTTTGTTCCTAAGCTTAGAGGTTATGCTATTCTAAAAAATGATATTGAAGGTGTAGTACAGTAGAGTACAAGGATTTGGAAGGAAATCTTTGGACTGACCGTTCCAAAAGATAAGAAATCTGGTGAGGGAACATCTAAGAAAAGGACAAAAGAAGTTGAAGGGGAGACTACCCCTGAGCCTTAGATGACTCAAGGTCAGATTACTACAGAACATGACAAGACAAAAGTGCATTAGACTCAACAAATTCTATTGATTTGACTGTAGATAGTCTTATGGATTTCTTAGTTGATGATCCAAGAAATTTGAATGTCGAGGAACAAGATATGCTGAGTGGTACATACACTGATTCACCTATTAAGAAAACTGATATTGAATAAGGAAAGAACACAGTATCTGATGAGATAATTGAAGTTGTCACTGATCAGAAAGGTGAAGAGAAACAACAAACAAATGCACAAGAGGTAACTTCATAGAATCCACCTATTTTAGAGGTTGTCAAAATAGTTTTAGATAGTGGAGTAGTGATGAAGGATACTATTGATAAGCCTAAGGAAGAAGAGGCAGTACAAGTGTTGGTTGATCTACCACACTCTGCATCATCCACTCCCATAGGTCCTAAAACTGGGAGTATGCCTAATCCATAGATAGTACTGACAATGTTAAAAGAGGCAATGGACATTGACACTGTCACAGGAAAAGGTATTATGTAGCAGAGCATAAGTTCACCAGAGTTGAAGAAAAAGAAAGTTATGAAGAAGAAGTATCAAATTCTAGATGTAAAATTAGATGAGGTAATTGTGATTCCACAATGGGATCCTAATGAATTATCTTTTGAACAAATAGGGAATCTTCAAGAATTGCTTAAGAGAAAGAAGAGTCGGGAAGAGATGAAAATAGAACAAAAGCAAAAGAAGGTGTTGCATGACATCAAGGATATATTTGCAAAGGCTTTTTACTTAGAGGATGAAATGCCTCAAGCTCCAATTATTGATCAATTAGTTAACATTGTACAGAAGATAACTGATGATGATATTAACAACAATGAAAAAATTATACAATGTTCTGAGAGGAGATTTGAGAGAAAAGTTCTCAAGAAAATCTCATAAGACATTGCAACAAAACAGGTTGATCTTTCTACACTTGTAGAAGTTTTGGAGAAAGTTATAGAAAATGTTTATTCTTTGTATCGGAAACTATGTGATGTTGAATTATTCACAAAGGATAATCTATAGCTTGTTGAGAAGCTACAGTTAGATTTGAGATCAAATGACACTACTTTGGGTAAGGATACTACTTCTAGTTCTTTACATCTTACTAAGTTGATCAATGCACAACGAAGAATAGCAGAGCTTATGGCTGAATATGGTCAAATTAGGGCCAAATTGATAACTATTCAGACAAACCTGTTGCCTCACTTGGAGGTAATATAGAAGGAACTTTCAATTGCAAAGGAGTTATCACAGAGAAATGCAAATCTCTCAACTGCAGAAAGTTTAGTGAGTCTAGCTACCGAGATAGAAATAAAATTGGAAGTTATGAAGATTGCTAAGGAAAGCTAGGATACTAAATTTGAATCCACCCTGCAGCTTCATAAACAATTTTTGGATAAGTACAACTTAACCCCACCAGCAGTCAATGACAAAAACAAGTGGGAAATTGGTAAGGAAGTTGGAAAGGATACAGTATGATACATCAGTACAGAACAGGTACACTTGTATGTATTTTTTTGAAGGCATGTAAACTTTTTTCATGAATAATTCTGAGTATATTCCTAGGGGGAGTACTTTGTATACTTAGGCGACATTTTGATAAAATGAATAGAAGTAATGATAAGTGTGTTTTTTCCACTAATATCAAAGGGGGAGATTGTTAATCTCTAAGTTCTGTTAATGATTAGTGGCCAACACTTAGTCATTCACTTACGTAGTTTTAGTTGGCTATCACTGTGGCAAAGCTAAAAATATGCAAGGCTAAGCAACATTGCCGAGCAGTATTCAGATTTCCTAGTTACATTGCCGAGTCAAGTTGTATTATGCCACGCTAAGTAGGATACAGAGATGTTAAGTGCCGAGAAGAATAGTTTTTTGTATACATCTCTGGAATTATTCAAACTTCAAGGATAAGTGATCTAGCTTACTTGTATAAGCTTTTTGGGCTGACTTATATATACATTTAATATTCTTCTACGGAGTTAGTTATGCATTTAATTGTTTTATCATATGCATGATCTATTGTAAACATTAATTGTAATACCTTGATGGTATAGGTATTAGATCTTGATCGTTGATCTAGATCTCACTATCATACTTGAACAGATATATTAGATTGATTCTAAACCCTATTTTGTGTGTTTAAGAAGAGAGAAGATGAAGTGTGTCATGACTACATTTTGAAGTAAAATGCACAGAGGGTTATTTTGTTAAAAAGCAAAGATCAAGCAGAGTGACAACACAGTGAACAATAGAGTAAAGTTATATCAGATTGTGAGATCATAGAAGGTACTGGAAATAGGAGATCCATCATCAGCATCTAAGTGCATAACAAAGGATCAATACTTGAGACATTCTAATCATTGTATTAGGTGAAAATTTCTTAACAGAGTGGTTCTAGTAGACCTTTCTAAATCTCCTAATAGAGTGATTAATTTATTGTAAGTTGAAATCCTTTCATAGGGTAGATTGTAATGATCTTTAGCTCTTAACCAGGTAGACCTTTAATAGGGTAGATTACATTTTGTAATCAACTTTTGTAGCCTTAATAGGCACACTTTATTACTGTAGTAGTGGAGAATTTTGTGGGTGTCATCCCCACCCCAGTTTTACCTATTTGGGTTTTTCGGTTACCAAGTTCTTGTATTATGAGTTGTTTATTTCATTGTGTGGATGCTATCTGATATTACATTAGATTCATATATGCATGAATGTGGATCAGTTTGTTTTAAGTGTTTAATTTTGAAGATCTAATTCACCTCCCCTCTCAATATCTTGCTTTCCCATTATTGTATTTCCAACAATACCTATCTATATATAGATGTAGCTTTGAATTTCATTTCTTTTCTTGCATCAACATGAATGATATTCTAATAATATGTAGGCTGATTCAGCCTTTTAGTCAGCTTACTGACCAGTAGACAAGGGTCTAACCCCTAGTCTCTTTCTTAAGTACTCAAATTCATCCTTGGTCAGTGTCTTCGTGAAGATATCAGCCAATTATTCCTTTGCTTGCACATATTCAAGTATCACTTCCTTTTCCTAAACTTGTTCTCTCAAATAATGATACTTGATGCTAATATGCTTTGTTTTAGCATGCATGACTAGATTTTTTGAAATGTTTATTGCACTTGTATTATCATAGTAAATAATTACTGGCTCTAGAATTTCCATATGCATACCTTCCATAACTGTTTGATCTATGCAATATTTGAGTAGTTTGTAGCAGCAACAACATACTTTGCCTTTGCAGAAGATTGTGAGCTGCATCCTTGTTTCTTTTTGATCCATGTGACAAGTCTATCACCCATGAAGAATGCTCATCTAGTTGTTCTCTTTTGGTAATCAAGACTTCCAGCCCAATCAGCTTCGCTAAAGACATTAAGATCAAATTTGCCTTCTCTTCTATACCATAGTCCATATTCCTTGGTATTCTTCAAATATCTTAGGATTCTTTTCACAACAGTCATATGTGATTCTCTGGGGTTAGTAAAAAAATATAGCAACAATTCCTACTACATGTGCAATATCTGGTCTAGTGTGTACAACATACATGAGTTTTCCAATCATTGATTTGTACAAATTCTGATTTACCTCTAATGACTTGTCCTCCTTTTTCAGTTTGCATCTAGTTTCCATTGGTGGTCCAACTGGTTTGGATTCTTACATTTTGAATATTTTCAGCACTTCTTTGATGTACTTGGATTATATAATAAAAATACCTTCTCCTTGTTGCATGATCTGTAGACCAAGAAAGAACTTGATCTTTCCAAACATAGACATCTCAAATTTTTTTCTCATCTCATTTGCAAATGATTTGCATAGCATATCATTGCCTCCAAATCTGATATCATCAACAAATATCTCAACAATCAAAATGTTATTATCAACATCTTCCTACAAATTAAGATTACTGTTTTCACTAGTTCTTACAATTCCAATACTTATAAGATAGGAATGAATACTTTCATACCAGGCTCGGGGTGCTTGTTTCAATCCATACAGGGATTTTTGAAGTCTACATACCATGTGACCCCTCTTCTCTAGATCAACAAACCCTTCTGGTTGTTCAATGTGTACCTCTTCTTCAAGTATTCTATTCAGGAATGCAGACTTCACATCTATTAGATATACCTTGAATCCTTTATATGCAGCATAAGTAAGTAATATTCTTACTCCTTCTAGCCTAGCAATGGGTGCAAAGGTTTCTCCATAGTCAATTCCTTCTTCATGTGACTTCTAGTCTTTTTTTATTTCTTGTGACTTCTCTATTTTCATTCATCTTATTTCTGAATATCCATTTAGTACTGATGATATTCTTTTCATCTGGTCTTGGCACAAGTGACCATGTCTTTTTTTCTCAATCTACTCAATTTGATCATTCATAGCACTTATCCATTCTTCATTATCAAGTGCAACATTGACAGATTTTGGCTCAAACTCACAGATTAAACTACTTGAGTTTAAAGAATTACTTCTTGTTCTTGTACCAACTTTCTTATCTCCTATGATCTAGATCTTAGATGATTCCTTCTTAAATATCTTTCAAGTACGGGTACAGCTCTTTGTCTATCATCTTGATCATTATTTTATTCTTCATTTTTTTCTTCATCACCTTCCACATTATTTTGATCATTATCCTGACTGTCGGTATTTGCAGCCTGATTGTCAGTTACAACATTCTGTTACTCTAGAATTAAGCATTGTTTCTCAAGTACAGTGTTGGGTTCCTCATTTTAAGTAAATCTATTGCAGTCCATTGGTTCTTTAGTGCTTTCCTTTTCATTGTTCTTTGCAAATTCATCTATCTTGACATTTGCACTTTCAAGAATTTTTTTAGAGGCTTTATTGAGACATTTATAAGCCTTGCTCTTGGTAGAATACCCTAGAAAAATTCTTTCATCACTCTTGGAGTCAATTTTTCCATTTCTATCATCTTTTAAGATATAACTTTGACTGCCAAAAATTTTGAAATAACTTACATTGGGTGTGTATCCATACCATAGCTCATAAGGTGTATTTTTGGTGTCTTTCATTAATTGTAATCTGTTCAATGTGTAGACAATAGTACTAATAGCTTCCCTCCAAAAGAGTTGGGTGATGCCTTTCTCTATCATCAGTGTCCTTGCACAATCAACTATGGATCTATTCCTTCTTTTAGCAATTACATTCTGCTGTGGTGTTCTTGGTGTAGAGACCTGTCTTTTGATTCCATGCTCATTACAAAAGTTAGTGAATTCATCTGAAATAAATTCCCCTTCTCTATCTGACCTTAAGCATTTTAGCTCCTTACCACTTTGCTTCTCAACCATTGCTTTGTACCATTTAAACATCTTAAATGCTTTTGATTTATCTTTTAGAAACATGTCTGTCATCATTCTAGAGTAATCATCAACAAAGAGAATAAAATATATATCTCCATAATAACTCTTGGTCCTCATAGGTCTACATAAATCAGTATGGACTAATTCTAGAATTGCATCAGATGTATGGGTTTTTTCTTTTAAAACTAGACTTTTTCATTTTACCTTTTTGACAATTCTTACACATGATGTTGTTGAGCTTAGTCATCGTCGGTAAGCCTTTGACATTTCCTTTTTTTCTAATATTTATCATGTTGTCAAAATTCACATGACACAATATTTTGTGCCACAACCATATGTCTTGATTTGTAGCAATCAAACAAGTGGATTTAGTATCATTCAGATAGAATAAGTTACCTTTTGTCTACTCACTTGTACCAATCATATTTCTAGATTTATTGAAGATCTTTTCTTTCTTATTTTCAAATGCTACTCTGTGACTTGAATTATTCAACTGAGAAACACTCAATAGATTATAATTCAATCTATTTATTCAATAACAATTTTCACATTTTATCTAGTTATTCAACATTATGTTTCCTCTACCTTCAACTGGACAGGGTGTGTCACTACCCATTCTTACTAAACCACCTTTGTAGTATTCAAAAGTATCAAACTTTTGCTTATCACCGGTCATATGGTGAGAAAAGCCACTATCTATGATCCAAACATCATTTTTTCTAACCTTAGATATGAGAGTTGTTTCTACATACCTTTCTTCATCATCATCTGAATCATCTTTTAATACCACAAATAGCATCTCGATGTCTTCATCAGATTCAGTGTCAGTATCATCATTTTTGCATTTTTCTAGGTAACTGGCCTTATTTCCTTTTTCCTCATAGTCTCGGGTATCTCTTCTTTCTGATTGTTGGTAGCTTCTATAATCACCTCTGTCAGACTTCTTTTCAAATAATCTTACATTACTTCTTTCATCTTTTCTTATGTTAGTACATCTTGCAGCAAAGTGTCCAATCTCTTTGCAATTTAAACAAATAAGTGGTAGTTTACCTTTGTATTTACCTTTGCCTGTCTACATTCTTCTAGCCATAAGTGCTTCAATTTCATCAAGATCATCTTCTTCACTTTCACTATCACTATCTTTTCTCGTAGTGTTTTTATGACATGATTTACTTATTGTCATAGAAGTTTTGAATGTAGAATCTATATATGGTAAGAGACTATTATCAAAGTTATTCATCTCAAATGAAATCAATCTTCCAATCAAACTGTCTAGAGTAACATTTATGTTTTCTACTACTCTCATTTCATGAATGGAAGATACTCTAATAGCTAAGTAGGAATCAAGGCTCTTAGAATTTTTCTTACCACTATATCTTCTTCTAGTACACCTCCAACTCCTCGGATAGAATTTACTACCTCTTTGATTCTTCTGCTATACTAAGTGAATTTTTCACCTTCTTTCATTTTGAGATCATCAAAATTTCCTCTAAGGCTTTCTCCCTTTTCTCTTAAAACATTCTTGTCACCACCATGTAAAAGCTTCAATTTGTCCCACATCTACTTTGCATTCTTTGACATCTTCAAATTCAGCATCGGAGAGTGAGGAAGCAAGCTCTATCATCATGCCATCATGTTCATACTTCTCTCTCAATTGTTAAAATGTTGGTACTCCTGTGGGAAACACATATTTAGTTTCTAAGTATTGAGTAACATCATTACCAATACCTGATAAGTGGAGTCTTATTCTGCTCTTCCATGAAGAAAAATTATCTTTGTTCAACTTAGGCACATATCGTCTCTTCATCTTGTGATCTTTATCTTAGGTCTTGAAACCTTCCTTTCTAAGCACACAAGATCTAATACCAATTTTTAGTAATAACTAAGAGGGGGGGGGGGTGAATTAGTGGCCTCAAAAATTAATCCTTAAATCAACCCTTTAAACTTATAACCACAAATTATTTCTCATGTTATCTTCTGTCCTACAAGATGAATACCATGAAATACTTATATAAATTTACTGCTTGTCGGATTGCTCTATCAAATCTTCTTCTATATATTTATTGATAAGGAGACATCAATTTACCAAAATACAGTAAATATGCAGAGTATACCGATAAATCCAGAATCAAATATGTAAGATACAAAACATTAAAGAAATGAATCATACACACATAACACATGGATTTTTAATGTGGAAACCTTGTTACGGAAAAAAACCACTAGGATTGATACCCCAAATTTTCACTCTTTTGAAGTGAACCCTGTTAAGAGCCAACCCTATTAAATGTTACAAACATATTGTTAAGTGCGACCTTGTTAGAGGATTTTATACATATAGGTTGTCACTTAGTATCAGGCATCTATTGCTACCATCCTTGAATCAGTCTCTTTCTTAGACTATTGATAGGTATTGGGAAAGTCTATTACTACTTTCATGAATCAACCTTTTTGGCACTCCTTGAGATGTACCTCAATATATAGAATATTGTTATGTCCTACTTGGTTAAGAGACTTGGTGCTTCAATGGTTAAACTGAAACATTATGACCTGTTCATATTGCGAATTGAATTGCAGATTTTTAGATCTATTTAAGTACATTATCTCTCTGACCAATGTATCAATTAAATCCTTTGTGCTCCATACTTTCTACTCTATGATGCTCTGCTCACTATTTGTCAGTGTCTATAGAATTTCTTAGTTCTCCCTTCATCTTGTTTGATTAGTACTGCATGAAGTTTTTCTTTATCCATTTCTCTCCAGCATCCTCTATTTTTATTCACTCCCCTCAATACCTTTTTTTGGAAATGAAATAAGCTTGTCTCTTATATAGACATAATATTCATTGTTTCTTGGTTCTTGATTCTTGGCATAATAAAAAATCCAGCCAATTAGATTTAAAGAATAACTCCTGATTTGTCTCGTAGATATCTTCTTGCCAACTGTACAAATTAGATTTAAATCAATCACTTATATATGGTCAAATAAAACAAAGTAGACAACTAGTTAAGTCTATATTTAGCTCTGCTAGCTAGATATTTTGTCATTTTTTGAACTCTTTGTTCTGGCGGTCACCAATTCAGTTAGTCATCAGTGACAACTAACTAAACCATCGGTGAGACATCCGTCCATCGGGAAACACTGTGACTTTTCTTGTTGGTAATGCAGTTAATTTCATCATCGTGCAACACTGTGACTCTATTCTATTACTCTAACCATTGGGTGCGCTCCATCGGTGTATGTAGTCTCTTAGTGAATACTTGACTTATATGTATCATTGATAGCATAGCCTTTGATTTATGAGTTCTTTGAAGTCTTTGGAAGTATCTCCATGACCATACATATTATATCAAGTTGACATCAATGACAATACAATACATTAACTGATTTAATGCCTTGCATGATCATCAACTTAACATCTTCAAATATATTGTCACTGCTATGATGGGTCAGAGATTAAGATTTTTTAAGGTCTCAAAATGTTTCAAAGAGGATAAGTGAGTTGGGAGAAAGATCTCCCTTTGACAAGTCAATTTCATTACTTCATCTGGTTAAATTTTGATTTGATAGTGTTGATGTTGCCTACCTCTACATCACAATTTCATTAATGAATAAATTATGTCTGCAACTCTGTGTTAATAATCATCCTTGTCAAAAATGAATAATTGGAATTAATAGGATATTAAGTATGTTTTATGTGCAAACATTATATCAATATCTTTTAAGTTGGTGTAAATGTTGATATGGCTAGTATATTCCTAGGGTTGTAAATGGTCGTACTAGACGTTAAGGATTATTGTGTATCTTTTCTTGTTTAATTATTTTATATTCTAAATGATTTTTTTGAACCATCTATCATTACCAGAGACTAGGAAAATGTAGTAACACTTTCAATCTTGTGTATCTTTATTTGTTTCAATGTCTTTGTGTTTCATGGTTAGATTTTTTATGTATGTATAAGATGCTAATGAGTCCAAGTTGTTTTAAGATGTCTAATGGCATATGGAGGGTGCCTTATATAGAAGGTATCATGTTTTATTCAGCAAGCCTAAGGATTTGAATCCTAATGATTAATATGGTTTTGTAATATGTATCGATGTGAATGTGGTAACTAGATTATGATAGAAAACCAATAATTGTCCCTGCTAGTTCAATGATTTATCAATTTCTATATTGAGGTTAAACAATTGGGAACCTAACATTGATATGAGATTATTTATTATGCTCCAAATAAATTATTTTGTGGCCTTCCTGATTTTATGAATTTATGACAAGTCTCTTGTGATAATTAGTTTTCCTTTCTCTTTATATTTTTAGTTGGGGAATTAGTTGTAGGTTATGTAGTAGTGTAGTAGGGAAGTGGCTCGCAATAGGTGCCAGAGCCCTCAAGTGGTCATCTATGGTAACCCATTATGAGTAGTTTAAAATTTGATAACTTAACAAAATTTACTAGGTATAACACTAATAAGATCATAATAGTGCCTTTCCCATGCCTTGAGCACTAGTGCAGGATAAGGATGGCAGTGGCAGAAGATGCTTGTCATTCTAGGGGACATAGTGATCTGGCATGATTGGATTCCTTATCTTAATGAAAGGAGTATATGATTCTACATATGATTGTACCTGGGGTCATAGGTATAGAGAGACCATCATGGGTAACCCAAGATTTAGAATTATGTGATGACCCTTCCCTATATGTTTTCTATATTTTTTAGGAGTGTTTTGGCACCTTTAGTAGTCTGTCTTGATTATACCATTTTCATAATTGTGTACCCTTTGCAACCAATAAACCCTTGCATTAACCTTCCTTTCTTTTTGGATGTCTATTTCAATGGGCCTAGTGTCAATCTCCTCAGCACAATGTGGTGGGCCTCTGGGTTTCACATGGTCAAGCGGTAGTTATTATTCTACCATCAAGGTCTAATATATGTGTTCTTGCACATGGTTTCTCATTTATGTTATTACCATATTCACTACTTGACAAGTTTCTTTTTGTTACAACAAGATGTTATGATAGATTATATAATGTATTGTATTGAGAAATGCCTATTGGAATTGTATAAGTAGATTTAATTGTAACTTGATTTATTATTTCCATCTCTTTAATATGTACAAAGAAGATGTAATCTTATGGATGACATTGATGTATCAATTGTATCTTTTAGAATATATCATTACTTGACATGAATATTGTGAACACTCCATTTTATATAAATGTAATATATGCTTAGTTTAATTTATGATTTTTTTACTTTATATTATGGTAAATGAAATGACAGAGGCAAGGGTGGTAGACAAATGACTTAACAAATATCTTTGAAAAGGTGACATATCCACATTGTTCCCAAGTGTTCCTAGCACACGTAATGCCTATTTACATATCACCACTTATCACCACCACTTACTATTTACAAAGGCTTATAAAGCCTTATTTTTACAAAATAACATTGTTCCAATAGGTTACAAAGTTCTGTAGAAAGATCTTATATCCAAGTCCACTTCTAGGCCTTAACTCTACTAGCGCTTATCAGAATATTTTTCTCAGTTTCCTCCCAAAATCTCCAAAACACTTTGAAAAAGATTAGATATTTAGATACCCTTTACTAAGACCCACTACACACCCCAAAACCAACTATGTTTACTTTGGACAATCTGTATGGAAAATGGATAATTGACAAGTTTTAAGGGTAATTTAGCCCACTTTTACAAAGGAAGTACCTTTTATATTTTCTTCTTCAATAACCCATTGTTCAAAGAGTCTTGCAATGGTATAAAAATAAGGATTATTCAATTGTTTTCCCAAGACAAGGTTTCCCTATGGGATTTCTACCAAACCCTCACCAAATAAAGCATAAAACTAGGGCCTTCTTTTTTTGACAGTTACCCTCACTTCCAGACACCAAAAAAAGGTCGTAAAAATTTTATACCACCTATAATTTGACTATTTTGTGCATTAAAGTGCACCCTCCTTAAGACCTATATATTCCACTACAATACGTCTGGCACCAATTTTGTGCCCTTAACCTGCACTCTCCAATGGTGTACACCCATATTTGTTAGTTATCTTGAATGTAAAAGGATAGTAACATATGTTACATGTTAAAATGAGTCAATTCTATGAGAATAAGAGGGAAAATTCATCAAATAACTCTAAACATAATGAAAATCCTCAAAATGCTCAAAAACTACTACTAGTTTGTGACAGTTAACACAAGTAGTGTATGAATAGATTATTGAATTCCAAACACAACTTAAGATATCATAGATATAAATTTATTTAAACACTTGAAATACAAACAAAAACCTCAAAAAATGAATCTCCATTCAAAATGATGATGAAAATACTCAAATTTGTAGAAAATGTAATTTATTTCCAGAATTATTCTTTTGTACGAACTATCCTCTGTCATACAATTGCCTCATAGGACGTTATATAACCTCTAAAATACTTTACCAGATGAGTAGAATAGTTTTATCCCTTAATAAAACTAATTACATTTGTTTTTGGTATTTTCGACCAAAATGACAACTAGTCGCTTATTTTAAAATTTTTGAATTAAAAACTCTTATTTTAAAATTTTTGAATTAAAAAATCTTATTTAAAAAAACTATATTGACTTCTACCCTAGATTAATGACCTCTAAAGGATAAAAAATATTTCTTAAATATGCCTAAACACTTTAAAGACCCATCCCAATCCTAGACCCATCAGGTCCATCATTTGTTCATATGGTCCTATTGGGAACATTAGGACAATTATACATTACATTTGAGATTTGAGCCTATTAGACCCATACACATCCCTAGCATGATTCTACAGTGTCTTTAAAGTGATCTTCTTATCAGGTTCTCCTACATCAAACTCCCCCATTTTGAAAAATCTATTTTCCCAAGAGACAAGTGGCTTTCTCCTTGCTCCATATATCCCCATTGAAGGTGTGTGTCCCTTTACTTTTGAAGGGGAATTTTGTTGCAAGAAAAAAATCCCAAAACTCTCTCTAACTCATTTCCAACCTAAATTTACCTTACAAGAGAGCTTAGTACCAAGAATTTCTTTTGCAGCCACTTGCATGACACAATCATGTACTTGTCAATTCTCTATCCTTTCCAAGTGCCTTATATCTTCTCAATAAGGTTCCCCTGATTAATTATCCTCTCCTCTATTTTGTAACTTTATAAGACATTCAATTTCACCAATAATCATGTTTTTTTTACCGCAATGTATGTGCACTTTATGACTATCCTTCACCCCTATCATAGCTAGTCCATGTTGTTGTTCATTTTCCTTTCTCTAACCTGTATCCTCCTTCTTCCAAACCTGCACACTCACTATTGGGATTAATGGGAAGTAGTACTGAGAGGGGAGGGGTGAATTAGTACCTCTAAAACTTTTAACACTTTTCACAATTCATCATTAGTAATCATTCATTACTGCATTACTGACCATTACTATTGTTCTTTCTTATGCATGTAGTATTATTCCATAATCTTTAATTTTTTGTAACATTCATAGAAACATTCATGAAAATGATAAACACATAACACAAGATATGGTATCATAGAAAACTCATGCTAGGAAGAAAAAACTACGGTGGGGATGCCACCCACAAAAATTCACTATCTTAAAAATGGAAGAGAGCTAGTAAAGGCTTATAATTGATCACTTCTAATCATCAACCCTTCTAGGAGTATTTAAGTGGAGACCTGTTAAGGTCTACTATGTTAAGAGCTTTAGCAACACTAATTTAAGTGTGCACTCTGTTAAGAGATTTACAATAAGACTATTAAGTCAACCTTTCTTGAAAGGATTTCTTATGTGTACTACACTTCTTAGAATGAGTACAAATGTTGACTTGACTAGATGCAATCTACAATTTATGATTACAGATCCATTAAAGCTCTAATAAGAATAATATCACCTTAAGTGACTGATTAATACATTTCTCTGCTCGTCGGTAGCCTATGTTCTCGTTCTTGAAACTGAATATATTCTTTCCTATCCTTCTGCATGAATTCTCTTGCCTAGTCTCCAAATGCTCTTTGTGGCTACAATCTTCATTGAAAAAAAACTATTCTCAATAGATTGAGCATCTATTTATACAAGTATTTTACCTATATTTGAATCACACATTACAATGTTAACTCTTAGATCCAAGGTTTACAACTTGACTTTGATCTTTAGTTTGCATGTTTTAAATCAGTAAAACTAATTAAAATAATAATAAATACATTTATTCCTCCACACATAATAGATTTAAAAACAAATAAAGAAGTTATATATACAACTTTAGTGATTTATCTCACATGGAAAGTAAGATCCACTTTTTGCGGGATGTAACTGACTGTCGATTCTTGGTCGTCAGGTTGAACTGAAAGTCTATCGGTGTTCCTTTGTTGAACTAATCGCCAAGTTCCCTTTATCTGTTAGGTTCCTCCCTTAACAAAAATAATTACATTTGTTTTTGGCATTTCACACCAAAATGACAACTAGTCACTTATTTTGAAATTTTTGAATTAAAAACTCTTATTTAAACAAAGTCTATTGACTTCTACCCTAGAATAATGACCTCTAAAGGATAAAAAATGTTTCTTAAATAGGCCTAAACACTTTAAAGACCCATTCCAATCCTAGACCCATCAGATACATGATTTGGTCATATGGTCCTATTGGGAACATGAGGACAATTATCATTTACATTTGAGATTTGAGCCTATTTGACCCATACACATCTCGGGCATGATTCCATAGTGTCTTCAAAGTGATCTTCTTATAAGGTTCTCCTGCACCAGACTCCCCCATTTAAAAAAATCTATTTTCCCAAGAGACAAGTGGCTTTCTCCTTGCTCCATATATCCCTGTTTAAGGTGTGTGTCCCTTTACTTTTGAAGGGGACTTCTTTTGCATGAAAAAAAATCCCAATACTCTCTCTAACTCATTTCCAATTTGAATTTAGCTTACAAGAGAGATTAGTACGAAGAAATGTTTTTGCAGCCACTTTCATGACATAGTCATGTACTTGTTGATTCTTTGTCCTTTCCAAGTACCTTAGATATTCTCAATAAAGTTCCCCTGATTAATTATCCTCTCCTCTATTTTGTACATTTATAAGAAATTCAATTTCAACAATCATCATGCTTTCTTTACCGCAATGTTTCTGCACTTTGGGACTATCCTTCACCACTGTCATAAGTAGTCCATGTAGTTGTTCATTTTCCTTTCTCTAACATGTATCCTCCTTCTTCCAAACCTGCACACTCACTATTGGGATTAATGGGAAGTAGTACTGAGAGGAGAGGGGTGAATCAGTACCTCTAAAACTTTTAACACTTTTCACAATTCAGTATTAGTAATCATTCATTATTGCATTACCGACCATTACTATTGTTATTTACTATGCATGTAGTATTATTCAATAATCTTTAATTGTTTGTAACATTCATAAAAACATTCATGAAAATGATAAACACATAACACAAGATATGGTATCGCAAAAAACTCCTATTTGGAAGTAAAAACTGCAGTGGGGATGGCACCCACAAAACTTCACTTTCTGCAAAATGGAAGGGAGCTGATAAAGGCTTAAAATTGATCACTTATAATGATCTAACCTATTAAGAGTATTAAAGTGGAGACTTGCTAAGATATACTATGTTAAAAGCTTTAGCAACACTGATTTAAGTGCGTACTTGGTTAAGAGATTTATAATAAGACTGTTAAGTCCACCTTTCTTGGAAGGATTTCTTATGTGTACTACACTTGTTAGAATGAGTAAAAATGTTGACCTGGCTGTATGCAATCTAAAATTTCTGATTACAAATCCATTAAAGCTCTCATAATAATAATATCACCTTAAGTGACTGATTAATACCTTTCTCTGCTCGTCGATAGCCTGTGTTCTTGTTCTTGAAACTGAATTAATTCTTTTCTATTTTTCTTAATGAATTCTCTTGTCTGGTCTCTAGATGCTCTCTGTGGCTACAATATTCATTGAAAGACAACTATTATGAATATATTGAACATCTATTTATACAAGGAGTTGACCTATATTTGAATCACGCATTACAATGTTAACTCTTTGATTCAAGGTTTACAACTTGACCTTGATCTTTAGTTTGCATGTTTTAAATCAGTAAAACTAATTAAAACAATAATAAATACATTTCTTCCTCCAGACATAATGGATTTAAAAACAAATCAAGAAGCTATATATATAAATTCAATGATTTATCTAACGTGGAAAGTCAGATCCACTTTTTGTGGGATGTAACTAACTATCGGTTCTTGGTTGTCAGGTTGAACTGAAAGTTTGTAAGCATTCCTTTGTTGAACTGATCATTAGGTTCCCTTTATCTATTGGGTTCCTCTTTATGTTGTTCCATCAGTTTTCACTATTGTTACTGTCGGGTTTCATTAACCTTTTTTTCATCAGATATGCTTTGAACTTTGTAGTATCGGGTAACCTTGGCGTCTGGTGGTGTTGTGCCCTATCTATTGGTGTACAGTAAACCAATGGTACAGATCATGTTTTTCCTTGTATATACTAATGGAAAAATATAATGCCTTAAATATCCCCCTTTAACATTAGTATCCAAAACTAATATGTGCACAATACTAAAGTGTTTAGTATGTATGCCATGTCTATATCCTTGTCATTATATGACCCCCTAACTGTATGCATCATTATAGTATAAGTATATATGTATACTTTCCTCTTTACTATACATTCCTTGTTCTTTTCTCTTTCAGTTCTATGACTGTACATGTCATTTCTTCTATTCATTTTCCCTTTTATACTAACTGAACTATACATATCATTTCCCCCTTTATTTGATACTCATGACAAAAATGTTAAAATTGTAAGATGCCAACAATTGTTAAAAAAATGTGTAACTCACAATGTATCAAGAATATGAGAATGGGTTGTCTTGATGTCTTTGAGAAATTTCTCCCATTTTTCTTGTAGGAGTTCTAGGGCCATGTGCTCTAGCTCTAGCCTCACATGCATGTCATAAATGTTGTCTAGGACAGACATTTCAGGGGTGTCAATTAGTGTGTTTTCCTCTGCAATATGTTGTTGTAGTAGTAAAAGTGTTGGTAAGTGTTGAGCGTGGAGCTCATTTACCTCATCTCTGTATTTTGTCTCTGCAATCTGTATGTCCTGTCTCAATTTTTGAGCCTGTTTGATTTTTTCAATGTGCAATTTAATTGCTTCTTCATTATTTGTGAGATTTTGTGCCCTTGTCTTAAGATCAACATCAATTTGTGCTATCTTGTTGGTATACTCTTGTGAGAGTTGATCAAGTGTACATAATTTCTATTAAAGTAATAGCTTCTAAGATTATTGGATCTATTGTGGTAATCAATTTAGAAAGATTTACCTTTTTCAATGTCACTTCCTAGCTTATCTTCTCAGCTAGCTTGAACTCATACTTCCATTCAATTCTTTCTTTCATGACCTTCTCAGCATCGATGTTCTATGATGTGATTTCCTCTATAAGAACCACTAGTTGATCAAGCATCAGGGTTGTTTGATCAACATCTACATCCGGTACTATTTGCTGAAGTATACCTTTGTCTACTTCCAGTCCCTTTTCTTCTTTTGTTTCTTTCCTTAGTTTATCTTGCATTGGTTTTCTCTCATAGAGTTTTGCATATTTGGTCAATTTAGTTGGATCAAATGTCCTCGTATCACAAACTAGTATCTCAATGATTTCATCCAGAGTTACTGGATTCTTATGCTTGCCCTTCTTCTTCTTTGAGATTTGTGGGGATGCAGATGTATGAACTACCATTGCTAGTTCATATGTTCTCTCTGAAGTGCTTGGTGAAGGCTTTGTAGAAGATGTTTCTTGTGTTTTTTTCTTGGGGTGCACCTGCCAGTTTGGTATAGACATCTCTCCATCCACCTTGGGTGTCTCTACATATTTTTATTCTATTTTTTTCTCTAGCTCATCCTTATTTTTGTCTTCACTCCAATTTTTTTTCTTGTCGTCCTGTATCTTTTGTTTTTCTTCTTTATTTTGATCAGTAGAGTTATCTTTTTGATCGTCGGTAGCAGCTTGATCTGCAGTGGTGTCCTTTGTAGTATCTGTAGTGTCTTTTTCTTTAGCATCACCCTTGTCCTCAGGTGTGCTTGTGTCCTTTATAATAGATCCATCATTACCCTCTAATATATTGATTTCCTTCATTAATACAAGAATATTGCTTTGAGTTGTAGCTTGGGTTGTATCCATAGTGGTTTCCTTCTCATCGGTTTGATCTTTGAGAGCAGTGACATCCTCATATTTTTGTACTTGGTCTGTAGGGTCTTTTTCTATTAAGTCCATGATTGAAGTTTCATGCAGTATCTCACCAACAACATTAATTTCCTTTCCATGTGATGTCTATAATTCTTGTTGTTGTCCCTAATCCTTAAGTGTTATCAATATAACATCATCTTTCTTTTGTGGATCTTTATCAGAGTCATAATTTTTGATGTCTTGAATGTCAAGATCATCCATTACCTTGTCCAAATTAATTTTTTCCATATCTTCACTGTTGTCCAATGAAATGTGTTAAGGACGTGCCTTGTCTTTCTCCTCCTCTCTATGAGGTGTTTGAGTGAGAAGTAACAGATTCTCACCATTTGTTGACTCTGTCGGTAGATTTAGGAGTTGTCTCCATTTTGTTTCATTCATTATGTCTAGCTCTATGAACTTGTCTTCAAGTACTTTGTAAGCCCTTATCTTGGCTACAAATTTACCTGAATGCTCCTTGATTATCCCTTTGATTTCTTCAATCTTAGATTTGGGATGCATTAGTTTGACAAGTACCCTCTCCCTTGCTTCTCTCTCGGTCTGTTAGGGTTTTTTCTTGCTAGGCCTCTGAAAGATACTTGAAATCTTAAACAACTCCATGACCCCTTAATGCCTTTTCACACTATGACTCAAGCAAGGGAAAAATACTAGTTGATGAGGTTCTTGATAACACTGGGGATACCTATTACCACCTCCTTATTTTTTTGAGATCCAATGACTCAGGCAGGTTTTACCTATGAATGATTACTGTCTTAATAGTATCTTTAGAGTGGATTGAACCTTATATGTTGAATTCTCTATTTTAGATGGACATGTATATAAAAATGCAGATGACTATGATTATTCTGAGGATAAGCTTGACAATCCAAATCAATATCTTGATGATAATAGACAGCAACATGATTAGGAAATACATTCTTGTTTCCTTTTGCAATTCTTGTGAATTTAGGAGGAATAACCTATTTGATTTTCTCTTCAAGAAATCAACA
>MU219181.1:557416-568554 GCA_018584345.1 Thuja plicata
TATATATATATATATATATGTATATATATGTATATATATATATATACATATACATACATACATACATACATACATACATATGTATATATATATACAAAGAGAGAGAGTAATTGTATATTTTCTTTTTTGTACATACAACTCTCTCTCTCTCTCTCTCTCTCTCTCTCTCTCTCATTTTGTCATTTTGTGTGTCTAATATAGTGCGTATGCCCTACACCCTATAGTGCTTATAGGGCATACGCCCTCTAGGGTGTACACACTATAGGGAATACAGCCTTTGAATGACATTGAAGTTTACCAAGCCTAAGGCTTGGATTTTCCTTGTAGTTACAACGCAGAGGCTTGGAGGATTCAAATAGGTTTGAGATGTGTTTTCGAGAAAAATTACATAAAAATAACATTTTTCTTGTGTGATCCTTGCCAGGTTTGCACATGGTTCTATAACGATAAAATCAGACGACATGATATTGTTGATCTCTCTGATAGCTATATAACCATGTATTTTATTTTGAAATCTCATTATGTTAAGCTTTTCATCTTTAATTTCTTTTCTAAGTATGTCCAATTTTTTTCAAAAACCAACATGTATTCATTTTGGCTTATCTTTTGGCTCCTTCATCGAATTTTTAAAAAAAATACATTTTAAGAAACTAGACTCCATTCTACCCACTTTAAAAAAAAAACTTTTGATTTTCAATTATTTTTCAATGATTTCTAGGGGGAGCACACAAAAATTTTATGTTTTCAGGATGTGTCCACTTCGGAAAATGGAAAAACAAATCACAATTTCATGAAAAAATTAGTAGAAAAATCCGGGATAAACTAGGTGGTGTTAGCTAATTTCTCACCAGAGAGATTTTTTTTTTTTTTAAAGTTAACATTTTAAGGGTAGCACACCAGACTCTATGTTATGTTTTTTTCATAAAAAATAGGAGTACTTTTTGTGCTCCCCATTTTTGAGGGCCTTAATCTCCACCATTTCTAAAATAAATTAGTATTTTAGAAACTAGATTTGGAGTAGAAAAATTCTTTTTTTGTCACATTTCTAAAATTTTGAGTGTAACTATCCTGAATTTCTCGTTGAAGTTGAGATTTTTCTGATTTCACAAAAAGTGGCATCTTATACCCCCTTTTTTATCCCCCATATTTGTGCACTTACCCTTAGTTTGAATTGAAAAATCAGATGGCAAAAACTAAGTTTTCCCCATAGCCTTCATCGTCTCCCAAATAGCAACCTTGTTCAATCCTATAGCTGCTCTCTCGATCTGGATACTAGTCCACCAAGTTAATGCAGTTCTCCTTATCGTATACTTAGAAAATTTTACCTTCTTCTCATCCTCCATATCCTCTAATTCAAAGAATTTTTCAAGGGCTTCCAACCACCCTAGCACTTCTTAACTCTTCATCCTTCCTTGGTAAATTGGTAGGTCAACATGACCCCTAACTCCTCCACTTTGAAATTCATTCAGTAATCTTACCAACCTCCTCTCCTCAAGATCTTCTTCTTCTTCCTTGTGCTCTTCATGTATTCCATTCTCATCATTGTGTTCTTCCTCATTTTCATGGGTTGCTTCTCTCCTAGGTTCATCCCTCCCTTTCTCAAGGGTTTAAATCCTTTCTAATAGTTGTAGTCTCTTTCTCTCCTACCTTTCCCATCCTCTCTATCCTTTTATGCTTCAAGTTCCCACTTCTCCCTCTTCTCTCTTTCAAGGGCTTCCTTCAATTCCTCAATCTCACTATCCATATGGTTATTGGTACTATCATTCTCAATAAATATAAGTACTTCCCTCAAGAACATGCTTTCTTCTCAAATAGCACTATGATTTTGAGGTAGCGGTGGTAGACCAATGAATTAACAAATATCTTGGAAAAGGTCATAGATCCATGCTGTCCCAAAGTGTTCCTAGCATACCTAATGCATCCACAACACCTAAACCACTTCTCACCACCACCTACTATTTTCAAAGGCTTATAAAATCTTGTTATAAAGTTTTACAATAAGTTACAAAGTTTTCCAATAAGTTACAAAGTTTTGCACCAAGATCTTCTATCCAACTCCACTTCTAGGCCTTAACTCTACTAGCCCTTCTCAGACTATTTTTCTCATTTTCCTCTGAGACTCTCCAAAATACCTTCAAAAACTATTATATATTTAGATACCCTTTACTGATATCCACAACATACCCCAAAACAAAAACTATGGTTACTTTGGATGATCTGTATGGAAAATTGATAATTGACTTATTTTAAGGGCAATTTAGCCCACTTTTACAAAGGAAGTACCCTATATATATTTTTCCCTAGTACCCCACTTTTCAAAGAGGCTCAAAATGTTCTAAAAGTAAGTATTATTCAATTGGTTTTCAAAGATAAATTTTACCTATGGGCTTTCTACCAAACCCTCACTTAATAAAGCATAAAACTAGGGCCTTTTTGGTTTGTTGCTTCCTTTCACTTATAGACACAAACCTAAGGTCCTAAACCATGTATTACACCCATAATTTTAATTTTTCACATAAAAATGCACCCTCCTTAATACATATATTCCACTATAATACTTGTGGCACCAATTTTGTGCCCTAAACCTATACTCTCCAACAATGTACACCCAAATTTGTTAATTATCCTTCATGTAAAGGATTTGTAACATATGTTAATTTTAAATGAGTTTATTCCATGAGAATCATAAGTTACATTCATGGAATGACTCCAAACATGATGACAATCCTCAAAATTGTCAAAAACTACTACTAGTTTATGATAGTCAGCACAAGCAATGTATGAACAGATTATTGAATGCCTAAAACACCTTAAGGTATCTTACATATAGATTTAGTAAAATACTTCACATCCCTAAACAATATCAAAGCATCAATCTCCAATCAAAATGATGATGAAAATAGTCAAATTTGTAGAAAATGTAACTTTTTATTGATTTGCAAAATTATTCTCTAGACATCCAAAAATGTCTCAATTTCTCTATTAATTAAATTATTGATCTAATTAATTCACTTAGCCTTTTTAAAATTAAATAAACTTTATTTAATTGATTTTAAGCATTTCTCTCTATATTATTTAAATAACAATAATTATTTATTTAGATAATTCATTAGCCTTTTATCTTTTAAAATAAATAAATTTTATTTATTAAATTTTGTGTCATTTTCTTCTATTTATTAAACAATTTTTTTTGTTTATTTTATAAATTCACTAATCCTCTTCTTACACTTTAAAGTCAATCATGTGCATTCACATGAATCAGCTCGAAAATGTTGAGCTTGTGACAGTTGTCACTTGTCTCTTCAATTGGCATTTTAAAAAGTCAACCCCCATCTCTTTAGCCACTTAATCATATCCACTCATTTCTTTTGCCTCTTAATCTCCTTCACTCCCAGCAAAACCCTACCTAACATTTAATCTCATCCAATACTTTTCCATCTCTTAATTCTAGCCCTCCATTTTCATAAGTAAATCCATAAAGGGAGGCCTCACTCCTCATTTTGGAACTAGTTAGAGAGAGTAAAGAACTTATTTAGAAAATTGAGCATTTTGCATACTTGAGCATTTTTAGTACTTGAGCACTTCAGTACTTTAGTCTTCATGTTAGTTCAGTATTTATTTCAAAATCTAGATATTACATGCTAGGTGATGGAATCAATCTTAGTTTAGTTGTTGCATTTTCATTCTAGATTTCTATTGCATTTTCATATTCATCATGTGAAGCTTGGGGAAAGTTCCTCATACTTGTTCTCAATCCTTTCACCATCTTCTAGCTTGCATCATAGTTGGATTTATTACATTGTGTTGGGAGAGCACACCCACAAATTCTCTAAGAGAAAATCAAACAAGTCTTGGGTGCACTTGTTTTAGCTCATCAAAGGTTGTAGTGAAAATCTAGTTGTATTTCAAGTTATTTGCATGCTTTGATTTCTTTGTACTTATTGTATTTTCATGTTCTAGCTTGTTGTGTAGCTAAAGGTATTCTCATTGCATACATTTTGGCATGTACAGTGGGACCCACATCCTATAAATTTATTTTTTTTTGTAGATTTTTTGGACAGATTGACAAATAGGCAGCTCTGCTTCTAAAGAGGCTTGTCCACCCATAGGAAGCTCTACACACAGGGAGCTCTGCCTGTACATAGGCCTCTATGACAGAAAAGAGAGTTACCTTTTTAGTCTAGCACTCTAAGTTGCTTAGCCTATATATTTTAGTCATTTTAGTGTTAATTTATTATTGCATTTTGTCATTAGGACTATTTTTCTGTATTTGCAAGCATGTTAGGTTTTTAATCTTGCAACTTCTAGTTGTTATTTTCTTTCTATTTTAGAGAGGCGTCTCTTCTTATACACAAATGACTCTGACAGAAAGACTTCATCTTGCACATTGCATCAAAATTTAGGGATTTATATACATTTGTAGGAGTCTTTAGGTTAATTTTCATTCTAGTTTCCATAATAGACGTCATTTTAGAAGTCTTAGCTCTTTTGGGTGTTAGTTTTTTGCAAAGCTTGGTGTCTTTTTTGCATTCTATTCTAGACAGGTGGCTCTAATTGTAGACACATGGCTCTGCTTGTAGACAGGTGTTTATGCACATGGGCATCTCTTCCTTCAAATCGAAAACTCTTCTTAATTTAGTTTCTTTTCATTATATTTTGCATTCTAGGATTGGCTAATTTGTTTTTCTTGTAGGGTTTTGGTGTTTTCGGTATTTTAACAGTGGTTTTGCAAAAATTTTCACCAACATCAAAGTGATTTTAAACTACTATACTATTGTTTTGTAGGACGCTTGTAGAAGGGTTGCACATTGGAACTACTAATTAATTTGTTTTGTAGGTTTCCTTGGAGATATAGATAAACTTTGTGTTTTTTATTATCTCACATAGTTTTATTAGGAGGATTGTATGTTTGTTGAAAATGGTGGTAGGAATATGCTCTCACCCTTCTTCGGGTGATCAAAATACCAAACCCATAGAATTCGAGCTAGTTATAAGAAGCCCATGGATTTAATCAAGTGACTTATGGGTGAAGGATCACAAGTAGTAGGGATATTTTCTCACCCTTTTAGGGTGATCAAAATACTAGACCTCTTTGTGCCTCCTTTTTTTTCTTTACTTAGGATTGTTGTACCCTTTAAGAGTGGCTACCTTCTGCGAGCTTTATCATATCCGGTGAGGGGTATTTCCCAAGTGGGGAACAAGGAGGACCTGACCTCTTCGAACCCACTATAATCAAATGCTCTTGAGACTAATCTCTCAAGGGACATAGCTATTGTTGAGAATTCATTCTCATCCTTGATATTTTAGTGTTGCAAGGCCTAAATATTGCGTGTGGGACTATAATGTCAAGGACTCATAGGGATATATTCCTTAATCATGCTTACCAGACTATGGGAGGTAGTTGTGAATGGAAGTTTCACTAGACACTTTTATATAGAGGCCTAACCGGTTTACCTCTGAAAGTATCATAATATTTGTGCAAGGATCGATCCAAGTGGATTACCTAGATCACTTGAAGATTACCCAGATCACTTAAATTTGTATTCCCAAGGGCATTCTATAACTTGAATGCGACATGAGGGAGGCTATGCGATTTGAGCATTGAGTCTCTTTTGAAAATGTGCAAAGTGTATAGTCTTGGAAAAAATATAAAATCACTTTGTGAGAGGTGAAGGAATATCTAATGTGGGGAAATATTTTGATACTAATATATTCCTTAGGTATCTTGTGTTTGAAGTGTCTTTGATTGTGTTGAGACTCATGGAAATATTGGGCTTGAAAAAGATATCAGAATATACACATTGCACTACAATCTCCCTATCGTTTTAGAATTCACAATTATTTATACTCCCAAGGTTGCTTTTTCCCTTGTTGGATTGTCTAAAGACAATTTTTGTTTTCACATCATGTTTGACTTTGATTTTTTCTTGAATCATTCTTCCCCATGGATAATTTGACTACAAAATCCTTCTACATCATTAGGCAAACCAGGTCAAATCAGTTTCTCAATATTTCAGATTCAAAAAATCAACTTTATGTCCAAATCCCTACATAGGTAGATCTTCTTTTAGATGTGTGTCTTTGCACATGGGTGTCTCAGCCTCCACATGGGTGTCTCCACCAAAAAAAATTTAATATTGAAATTTTATAGATATTTTCCAACTCCAATCTCCTATGGGTTCTCAAAGTTCTTTGTCTAAATCAATCAGTTTCTTATTGAAACACTATTTGTTTCATCCTTTTAATCTCTCATCCATTCTCTTCATTTAACTAATCTTGGTAACTTGGAGCATCATCATCTATATTGGAATTTATCAATAAATATTAATCCTTATCTTTTGTACCTTCATCAGATTATCATCTCAAATCAAAGGTAGAAAGATTTATCAAAGTGCTAGAAGGATCCTTATCATTAGCAAACACATTAATCTTATTACTTGAGAACATCAGTCTGTCTTGAGTGATCAATCCAATCATAACTTTCTCAATATCATAAGTCTATCTTTGAGTTGGAAAATATCAACAACATTAATCCTTACTGTTTCCACTTCATTTTATCCTATTTCACTAAGATTTGTCTTAAACCTTCATCATCGATCCTTATCAATCCAATCTTGAGACATTATCTCTTAATCCAATCAATCAATTTCATATCCAGTCAATCAATCAATCCTTTTACCAATCATCATAAAATCAAAGAAACCTTTTAGGCCATGCCCTCACATCAAAAATCTAAAAACATTTCTCCTAGTCTAAGATTATTTCCTCATCACTTTCTTTTTCCAAACATCTCTCATTTTTCTTCCAAATTCATCCATCGCCTTCAATCCTAATCTTCATCCACCTCATATTCTTATCTACTTTTAAATCATCCCATTCAATCATATCGATTGGTTTCATTAAATAGTTGAGGACTTTCAAATGTCATACTCCAATCCTCCAACCATACCTCAAATTAAACCAATCTATCAAACACTCTCGTCAACCTCATATCTTTCTTAAACCTATTCACCTCTTAATTATCCATATTTTCCTCCTCAATACATCACATCTAATCCCACCTCTTCTTCAATTGCTTACCCTTTGTCCACCTTTGAAAATGGAAATCCTTCTCACTATCCCCCTTATACATATGATCACCTTTCACAAGAGATCAAAGAGTTTAAAAACATTATCCTCCATCTAATCCTATATCTCCATACCATCAAAATCCTCCTAAGTACTTGTCATCTCCTACTAAATTTTTTGATTGGGCTGATCAAATAGAAAAAAAAGTACACATCTCCAAATCCAAACAAAATTTTCCAATCCCATGTCCATCTCCATTGCATGAAGACATACCCATATCTCCTAAGCCTCCTAAATCCTTAGTTCCCACAAGCTTCTTTGGTGATTCGGTCCATGAAATAGAAAAGAGGCATCAATCCTTATAAAATCCAAGAGAAGTCATCCAATCTCCTGAAGTAATTAACCCATGTCCCAAGCAATTTCATCAATCTCCCTTGAATGAAAATATATCCCCATCTCCTAAGCCCCATGTTTCTTCTATCCCTCCATCAACCCAAACTAGGTATCTTTCACCTCTCTATTCTATCAAATATAAATCTTCCACTCCATCTGCCACACCATCCCCACAAGTCCAAAAACATCAAGAACCTTTTCCAAATAATGAAAACATGGATTACTCTCCTCCTCTAGATCTAATAATTCCCACATCTAATGACCTCTCTCCATCCTTTGACAGTTTTCCAGATGAAGATCCTATCCTTCCATATCAAGATCCTTTTTCCTTTCTTAATCCAACTCATGACCCTCTTCCTAATCATGAGAAATACCTCCTTTATACCTTCCCAATAAAATATTTTTTCCTTCCATCCCAAGATTCCCCTTGTGATCCCATCCCTAATCAAGATCAAAACATCCCCTTTATCTTTCTATTTGAAGATTCAAGCCTTCCACCTGAAGTACCTACCCCATACAATAATCCCACTTTATCAAATGATCCCTTTCATATCCTATCCAATAATCCCTCTCCATGTCAAGATCAAGTAACTTCATCTCCTGGGTCCATCTCCTTTCATGATACCCTTCCATTCAAAGATCTCATCATTCCTTCCAATTCACCACATAATCCTCCATCTAGTCAAGATCAAAGTCCCCTTTCACTTCCATTTAGTCCTAATCCATCTCAAGATCCTAAATTATCCCTCCCAATCCTCCATATGATCCTAATACTCTACAAAATGCCATCACATCTATAAAATCCATCCATGAAGCCCATACATCTCAGCTCAGTTCTTCCACCTCTATACAACATGGCTTCCTTCAAGATCCTATCATTCCTTCCACCTCTTCACCCCATTCACATGGACTCGCATCTTATTTTCAAAGTAATGAGTATTCCACTGAAAAAATAATTTATCAAGATGTTGGTATGCCTTCCACCCCTTCCATATCAAAAATTCCTCCATCTACATTCAAATATTCCCAACACCCATCCTCCAAATCTATTTTGGGCCCTTACATTCCAAACACCATCCCTTCCTCATTCACATCCATTTGGGGTCCTCATATCCCAAAATAAATCCCTTCATCCCTTCCATCCATTTTGGGTCCCTACATACCTCCATCCCCTCAAATACCCAAGAAAGATCAAGCAAGGCACATGCCTTTTCATTTCTTCCAATATTCATCCTCCATTTTTCCATCCATAAACTCACCAAACCATCTATCCTTATCCACCCATACCATATCTAATGGAAGAAAATTTGATGCAAGTGTTAAAGTGCAAAAAGTTCAAAATCCACAAAAATCAAAGGATCAACATGTCACATCTAAAAGACATGCTCAAAAAAAAAAAATGAGATCCAAAAGAAAGAAAAATTCAAAAGGCCACAAAGACCCAAAAATAAATTCATGTGGATTCCTAAGCTACTTATTGAAGCAATGCATATAAAAGAAAAATCACAATTTGGAATCCAAAATTGCTAACCCAAAATCTTTATCCACTCATAAGTCTTCAATTCCTCCATTTTCCAAATCCATTTTGGGTCCTTACATATCAAATTCTACATTTTATCTTCTATTTCCTTCATAATATCCTCCCCTGCTACTCCACCACCATTCAAGGTGTGTACCAATGATGATCTTTCCAACTCTTTCATCCATCTATTCTCCATTCTTCAAACCTTCCATCCATTATCCACTAATCCTTCCCCATCCTCCCCTCCCATTAATCCAATCATTTTCATATATCAAGGGATATTGTCCATGGAACTAGATGCTTGAATACTTATACCACCTTCCTCTCACATATCCATTGTCTTCCAAATTCTCATTCACATATCGTCATCCCCTTGCATTCTACACTTGGGGCAAGCTCCATCCATACTATCCTACCAAATATACCTTCCATACCATGTATCCCACATCCATCATCCTCTATTCATGCATCCTCTTTTTCCCATATTTAATCTTGACTATCATATTCACTCCCTCCATCCACATTATTCCTTTTATTTAGTCATTATCCATTATCATACATAATTTCATCCACTTTATCCATATTTGATCTTGACATCATATCGATATCCTCCATCTCATAGTCATTTTCTTATTCTTTTCCTCCATCCACCATCCATAATCTTATATTAGTCCATCATCCTTTCCATCTCTTTTATATTGGTTATCCCATGCATTTCCTATATATATTATCTATTATCCTATTTCACCTATATCCTCCCTATCATATCTCATATTTTATTCCTATCCTCCATCCCATATCCCTTATCCAAATCCATGTCACTTTCATGTCATTGATCTTGCTTAAAATCTAGTGGTATTACAATATTTATTAATACTTTGGACAACACAAGTTTTTCTCCCCTCCATGCACATCCTTTATATACTATCCATCTCACATAGCATTTATCCCCCATCTCTCCATCCCTCATCCTCGCACCTCTAGTATGGGGGCATCTTTTGCAACATGGTCCTTGAATCCTTCTCCCCTTATTCCCTATCCTTTAGTCTTCCACTCACATCCCTTACATGTTATCCTTTCATTTCACACATCCTTTATCCTCCATCTTTCCACCTTTCACTTTCATACCTTTACTGTGAGAACTTTTAACTCCTTTTCCACCTAGTTCCTAGATTTATTTCATCCATATCCCCATGTGATAGGCTTCCATATCCTACCATTATCTATTCATTCCATACATCTCCTACCAAAATTGTTTCTCTATTTTTCCATCCTTTCATATACATTGGCTCTCCCTTGTCCTTGGTGTTTATCCATTTTCTCTTTCATTCATTCTCCTATCCAATCTCATCTACTCCATTTGTCCTTTCCACCTCCTCTTATCTTTTCATCACCCTTTCATCCTTTCATCTTCTTCAAATCATCTTGCCTATTAAAAATCTTTATCTTCTAGTCCAATCTTCCTCTCATCTAATTCAATCTATTTATTTTCTCCTCTCATTTTTCCTTATCTGTGTTGTCGTATGAAGCTTAATTAGAGTAATGGTTTCTATGTCCTTACTTCTCTCGGTGCGGTTTTTCCTCAAAAAATGTACTTAAAAAAAAATCCTCCTCTTCAGCTATGTTGCCTGTTTATGGATGGGTAGCTGTGCCCACCCATATGTGGCGGTGGAGCCGCCATCTATAGATGGGCGGCTGTGCCCACCCTTGCACAGGGGCGGAGCCGCCTGTCTACGAATGGGCAACTGCGCACGCCCCTTTGTGGGGCAGATCTGCTTGTTTACTGATGGAAAACTATGCCCACCCTTGCATGGAGAGAAGCCGCCCTTATGTAGGGCAGGGCCACTCATTGAAAGATGGTAGAATTGGCTTCCCCTCCCCCTATTCTCAAAAATTAAAAATCTTGATTTTTTTATCAAAAATCATTAAAAATCCAAAAAAATTTAAAAATATAAAAAATACAAATAAAATAGAAAATCAAAACATTCTTAAATTTGCAATAAAATCAAGTGCGATCAATCTGATGGGGAGGTCACCTAACTCTCTGAAATTCCTACTCTCTTCTAGGAATCTCAACTGGAATCCTATTCAATTCAGGACTCTCTCTAGACTCACACTTGAGTCTCTTTAGGGCTACTCTCAGACCCTAACCAGA
>MU219181.1:582334-594823 GCA_018584345.1 Thuja plicata
TATATATATATATATAGTTAAACACGAACGAACAATATGTTAACACCTCATACCTTGGTGCATATCGTCAAGTACCATAATGAGATATATTTTGCAGCGCATTTTAGATAGATTGAACTTTGCATAATGGGATATATTTTTTATCCCCTCCACTCCTTCCCTTGTTCGTATTCTCCTCAAATATATTTTGAGAGCACATTCATGTTCTCCAAACCCGCATGTCCTCTTGAGGGGACATCATCCTTCCATATATCCTACATTATTTTCATCCATCTTTGTCCTTCCATGACTGGGGCATCTTCATTTTTGTTTCTTTCACGCAATGTCCATTTTGACATTGCATCAAACAGGGGAAAAATGTAGACATCCAAAAATGTCTTACTTTTTCTATTAATTAAATTATTTATTTAATTAATTCACTTAGCCTCTTTAAAATTAAATAAATTTTGTTTATTTAATTTTAAGCATTTTCCTCTATTATTTAAATAAATATCATAATTTACGGAGATAATTTATTAGTATTTTCTCTTTTAAATTAAATAAATTTTATTTATTTAATTTTGAATCATTTTCTTCTATTTATTAAATAAACCTTTTTTTGTTTATTTTATAAATTCACTAATCATTTTCCTACATTTTTTATCCAATCATGCGAATTCACATGGATCAACTCCAAAATGTTGACCTTGTGACACTTGTCACTTGTATCTTCCTTTGGCATTTTGAAAAGTCAACCCCTCTATTTAACCACTTAATCCTAGCCACTCATTTCTTTTGCATCTTAATCTCTTTCACTCCCACCAAAACCCTACCAAACCTTTAATCTCAGCCACTCCTTTACCACCTCTTAATCCTAGTCCTCCATTTTTATAAGAAAATCTATAAAAGGAGGCCTCACTCCTCATTTTGGAACTAGTTAGTGAGAATAAACAAGTTACATATAAATTTGAGCATTTTACAAACTTGAGCATTTTGAGTACTTGAGCACTTTAGTTTTCATGTTAGTTCCGTTTTCATTTCAAAATCTAGATATTACATGCTAGGTAATGGATTCAATCTTAGTTTAGTTAATCTTGCATTTTCATTCTAGATTGCTATTGCATTTTTATCTTCATCATGTGAAGCTTGGGGCAAGTTCCTCATACTTGTTCTCAATCCTTTCACCATCTTCCAGCTTTCATCATACTGGTATTTATTGCATTTTGTTGGTAGAGCACACCCACAATTTCTCTAAGGCCAAATCAAACAAGTCTTGAGTGCACTTATTTTATCTCATCGAAGGTTGCAGTAAAATCTAGTTGTATTTCAAGTTATTTCCATGCTTTGATTTCTTTGTACTTATTGTATTTGCATGTTTTGGCTTGTTGTCTAGCTGCAAGTATTCTAATTGCATACATATTCTACCATACCAATTGTCCTTTGTCGTACAATTGCCTCATAGGACTTTATATAACCTCAAAAATACCTTCCCAACTGATCAAAATAGTTGGATCTCTTAACAAAACTAATTACATATGTTTTTGGTGTTTCCAATCAAAATGGTAACTAGCTATTTATTTTCAATTTTTTTAATTAAAAACTCTTTTTTAAACAAACTCTATTGACTTCTACCCCAAATCAATGACCTATAAAGGATAAAAATGCTTTCATAAATAGGCCTAAAATATTTTAAGACCCTTCTCAATCCTAGACCCATGAGATTCATCATTTCACGTCATATGGTCCTATTGGGACCATTAGGACAATTATCCATTAAATTTTTATTATTATAGTAAAATAACATTATTGGCTTTAGGACTTCAAGACTGAGCCTATTATACCCATATAAGTCTCTTACATGCTTCCATGGTGTCTTGAAAGTGTTCATCTTATCAGGTGCTCCTGCACCATGAAAGAAGTAAGAACACTTAGTTTTGGGGTTAAAATTAATGTAACCTTGATCACATGATTATGAATTTTATAAATTTAATAATGTAGTTAATTTTTTTTAATGTAATAATGCCTTGGGAGCCCGAGATAATTTTTATTGGATTTAAAATTACTTTAATTTAGTGAATTAAATGTGTTAATAATAGTATTCAAATATAAGGTTTAACTTGCTTCCACATTTCATATTTATTTAATGTAATCGTTAATTCCGTGTGTATGTATCATTTATGTTAAAAAAAAAATAGCGCCAACATTAAGACTAGTTAGGTTATATTCTCATGAGTTCCCAGGTCGTGCATTAAATGTGGTATCACATCCCAAATTTCTACACTGGGATCTCTGGAAATTGTACACCCATTAGGTGTCTAGTAGGTAAACTTGGTGTTAAAACCTTTGACACTAATTTACTTTAGAATCCATAAACATAGTGTTTCAAACTAAATATTTTTGCCTTGTATTCCCCTAATCCATTTTAGAATCTTGCCTCATGAAATTGATTGTCTACTAAAACCCGACCTATTGCTAGAGTTTGAGTTCACACACTGCAAGTCTAACATTGTGTGTTTACTATGCTTATGTAAGTGATTATTAAGGCATGTTGTGTACATTTGGTTGCAATTACTCTATGTTATGTGGCAACTTGTAGCTACTCAGTTATGTGTAAATTATTATGTGGATGTATTTTATTGATTTTAGTGAACTATTTTTGTAATGAAAGAGATACCATTGGACTTTTAGAACTTTCTCATGTGGAACTGGCCACCATAATTCTCCTTTTATTTATCTTGGGACCCTTTTCACAGTTTATTTGTTTTATCATTACCAAAAAATTTATGGTTTGCATTAAAAATTGATAAAAATTTACCCACTTGATACTTTTCTTTAAATTTTCTTTGTGGTGACTTAAAACATTTTCTATTGTTAGTCCTTCATGATGTCAAATTTTTTTCCTAATAGAGTTTATGTAAATCCCCAACTATGTTGTAAGGGATTAATTTGCATATGATGTGTCATAATTACCTAATTGATAGATGGATATAGGTATCTACTAGAAAGATTCCTTTGTCTGATTTGGATATAAGGTTTTGGAACCAAAATGATTAGTCTCCAGCGGCTTGTGAGGTTGCTTTGAGATGGAGGGACTCATATCCCTATTTTTTGTAGGCTTGTAGGAGAAAGGCTAATCTTAACGTGCGAGGATGTGATACCCACCCGTATGTTGTTCAAACCTTTTTGGACCTTTTTTATGTGTGTGTAAGAATTTCATTATGCTAAGGATGTTACTTTGGTGCTATATTGTATGTCATGATGATACTTTGAATTTGATTTGAGTATTGTGCATATTTCTCATGTTTATGTTTATAAGATGTTCACTGATGACATGTAACTGAGTAAATGTTTGAAGATGTTAAGTTGATGATCATGCATGGCCTTAAATCAGTTAATGTATTCGATTGTCATTGATATGAACTTAATATAATCTATATGGTCATGGAGATATTGCCAAAGACTTCAAAGAACTCATGAATCAAGGCCATGCTAATCAGTAATGCAGACAAGTCAAGTATTCAATAAGTGATTGCATACACCAACAGAGTGCACATGACAGTTAGAGTAAAAAAACAAAGTCATAGTTTTGCCCGATGAAGAATTACACAAAATTACCGACGAGCCGAGTTACAATGTTTCCCAACGAGAAAAACACAGAGTAACCCGACAAAAAAAAAAATTTAGTGTTGCCCGACGAAAAAGACAAGGATGGGGATCCCGATGACAACTGAAGTCACACCAATGGAACATTCAGTTATCATTGATGACTAACTAAAGTATTGAGCAATAGAACAAAGAATTCAGAAAATGACAAAATGCTTAGCTAGCAAGAAGCTAAAGATAGAGTTAACGGATACTTATCATTGTTTTAATCATCCAGATAAAGCCAAAGATAAGCAACTTATTTAAAGATAATTTGTACAGTGGGAAAGAGGATATCTATGATAAAAATTAGGAGTTATTATTTAAATCAAATTGGCTAGATTGTTTATCATGCCAAGAATCAAGAGCGAAGAGACAGACTTAATTCATTTTAAAAGAGGGATTAAGGGGAGTGAACAGAAAGAGGATTATGAAGAGAAACTGATGAAGAAAAACTTCATGCAGTCCTAATCAAACAAGCTAAAGGGAGAGCTAAGGAATTCTAAAGACACCGATGAACAGTGAGCACAACATCATAGAGAAGAAAGTGTGGAGCACAAGGATTGAATTGATACATTGGTCAGAGAGGTAATGTACTTAAATAGATCTAAAAATTTGCAATTTAAGTTGCAATATGAATAGGTCATAGTGTTTTAGTTTAACCATTGAAGTATCAAGTCTCTTAATTGAGAAGGACTTAACAGTCTTCTATATATTGAGGTACATCTCAAGGAGTGCCAAAAAGGTTGATTCATCAAAGTAGCACTAGATATGCCCAATGCCTATTGACAATCTAAGAAAGAGGCAGATTCAAGGATGGCAGCATTAGATGCCTGATACTAAGTGACAACCTTTATGTATAAAATCCTCTAACAAGGTGACACCTAATAGTGTGTTTGTAACCTATAATAGGGTTGGCTCCTAACATGGCTCATTTAAAAAGAGTGAAAATTTGGGGTACGGGTCCCAGTGGTTTTTTCCCTTAACAGGGTTTACTTTTTAAAATCTATGTGTTATGTGTGTATGATTCATTTATTTACTATTTTGTATCTTACATAATTCATTCTAGATTTATAGGTATACTCTGCATATTTACTGTATTTTGATAAATAGTTGACTGCTTATCGGTGAACACATAGAAGAAGGTTTAATAGAGAAATCTGACAAGTAGAAAATTGATATAAGCTATTCAATGTATTCATGTTGTAGGATAGAAGATAAATTGATATATAATTTGTGGTTATAATTTTAAAGTGTTGATTTAAGGATTAAATTTTGAGGCCACTGATTCGCCCCCACCCCCCCCCCCTCTTAGTTATTACTAACAATTGGTATCTAAGCTTGTGTGCTTAGAAGTAAGGTTTCAAGACCTAAGCCAAAGATCACAAGATGAATAGACGAGATGTTCCCAAGTTGAACAAAGATAATTTTTCTTCATGGCAGAGCAGGATAAGACTCCACTTATCAGGTATTAGTAGTGATGTTACTTAATTCCTAGAAACTAAATATGTGTTTCCCACAGGAGCACCAACAATTAAACAAATGAGAGAGATGCATGAACACAATGGCATGATGATGTAACTTGCTTCCTCACTCTCTGATACTGAATTTGAAGATGTCAAAGAATGCAAAACTGCAAAGCAGATGTGGGACATTTTGAAGCTTGTACATGGTGGTGAAAAAAATGTTTTGAGAGCCAAAGCAGAAAGCCTTAGAGGAAAGTTTGATGACCTCAAAATTAAAGAGGGTGAAAACATCACTCAATACAACACAAGAATCAAAGAGGTAGTCAATTATATCTAAAAAGTTGGAGGTATACTAGAAGATGATAGAGTGGTAAGTAAAATTCTAAGAACCTTACTACCTACTTATGCTATTAGAGTGTCTTCTATTCAAGAAATGAGAGCAATAGAAAATAGCAATTTTACTCTAGACAATTTGATTAGAAGACTGATTTCATTTGAGATGAATAACTTTAATAATAGTGTCTTACCAAACATAAAGTCTGCATTCAAAACTTCTATGAGAATAAGTAAATCAAGTCATAAAAATACTATAAGAAAAGATAGTGACAGTGAAAGTGAATAAGATGACCTTGATGAAATTGAATCACTTATGGCCAAAAGAATGCAGAGAGGCAAAGGTAACTACAAAGGTAAATTACCACTTGTTTTTTTTAATTGCAAAGAGATTGGACACTTTGTTGCAAGATGTACTAACATAAGAAAAGATGACAGAAGTAATGAAAAATCAAATGAAAAGAAGTCTGATAGAGGTGATTACAGAAGCTATTGACAATCAAAAAGAAGAGATACCCAAGACTATAAGGACAAAGGAAAGAAGACCAGTTACCTAGAAAAATGCAAGGATGATGATACTGACATCGAATCTGATGAAGACATCGAGATGGTGTTTGTGGCTATAAAGAATGATTTAGATGATGATGAAGAAAGGTATGTAGAAACAAATCTCATATCAAAAATTAGAAAAAATTATTTATAGATCATAGATAGTGACTGCACTGACCATATGACCAGTGATAAGAAATTTTTTGAGACTTTTGAATACTATAAAGGTAATTCAGTAAGAATGGGTAATGACACACCTTGTCCAGTTGAAGAGAGAGGAACAATAATGTTGAATAACCAGATAAAATGTGAGAATTCTTATTGGGTAAATGGATTAAATTATAATCTATTGAGTGTTTCTCAGTTGAATAATTCAAGTCACAAAGTAGCATTTGAAAATAAGAAGGCAAAGATCTTCAATAAATCTAGAAATTTGATTGGTACCGGTGAGTAGACAAAAAGTAACTTATTCTATCTAAATGATATTGACTCCACTTGTTTTATTGCTACAAATGAAGAAATATGGCTCTGGCACAAAATATTATGTCATGTAAATTTTGACAACATGATAAAGATTAGCAAAAAGAGAAATGTCAAAGGCTTAACCGATGATGACCAAGCCCGACAACATCATGTGTAAGAATTGTCAAATAGGTAAAATGAAAAAGTTTATTTTTAAAAGAAAAAATATACATCTGATGCAATTATATAATTATTCCATGCTGATTTATGTGGACCTATGAGGACAAATATTTATTATGGAGATATATATTTTATTCGCTTCATTGATGATTACTCTAGAATGATGACAGACATGCTTCTAAAAGATAAATCAGAACCATTTAAGGTAGTAAAATGGTATAAAGAAATGGTTGAGAAGCAAAGTGGTAAGGAGATAAAATGCTTAAGGTTAGATAGAGGAGGGGAATTTATTTCAAATGAATTCACTAAATTTTGTAATGAGCATGGAATCAAAAGACAGGTCTCTGCACTGAGAACACCACAACATAATGGAATTGCTGAAAGAAGGAATAGATCCATATTTGATTGTGCAAGGACACTGATGATAGAGAAAGGCATCACCCAAATCTTTTGGAGGGAAGTTTTCAGTACTATTTTTTACACATTGAACATAGTACAATTGAAGAAAGACACCAAAAAGACACCTTATGAGCTATGGTATGGATACACACCCAATGCAAGTTCTTTCAAAAAATTTGGCAGTCAATGTTATATTTTCAAACATGATATAAATGGAAAAATTGACTCCAAGAATGATGAAGGAATTTTTCTAGGGTATTCTACCAAGAGAAAGGCTTATAAATGTCTAAACAAAGCCTCTAAAAAATTTGTTGAAAGTGCAAATGTAAAGATAGATGAATTTGTAGAGAGGAATGAAAAGGAAAGCACTAAAGAACAAGAGGAAAACAATAAGTTCACTTACAATGAGGAACCAGACACTCTACCCTACCAAAAATTTAGATCTCTCGAGAAACATATGATTGCACCCGATGATCAGGATCCATATACCGACGATTAGAATATTTCTTAAGATGATGCACAAATTGAAGAAGAACAGAATGAAGAACAAAATGATGATCAAGTTGATAGACAAAGAGATGTACATGTACTTGCTAGATATGTCAGAAGGAACCATCCAAAGGACCAGATCATAGGAGATAAAAAGGCTGGTATGAGAACTAGAAGTAACTCTCTAAATACTAGATGTCTTATTTGTGATTATGAGCCCAAATGTGTCAATGCTGCACTAGATAATGATGAATAGATTAGTGATATGAATGAGAAGATTGAACAGATAGAGAAAAACAAGACATGGACACTTGTACCAAGACCAGATGACAAGAATGTCATGAGTACAAAATGGATATTTAGGAATAAGCTGAATGAGAATGGAGAAGTCACAAGGAATAAAGCAAGACTTGTATGCAAGGGGTATTCACAAGAAAAAGGAATTGACTATGGAGATACCTTTGCACCCATTGCTAGGCTAGAAGGAGTAAGAAAATTACTTTCTTATGCTGCATATAAAGGATTCAAGGTATATTAAATGGATGTCAAGTCTGCATTCCTAAATGAAATACTTGAAGAAGAGGTATACATTTAACAACTAGATGGGTTTGTTGATCCAGACAAGAGGGACATGGTATGTAGAATACACAAAGCCCTGTATGGATTGAAACAAGCACCTCAAGCATGGTATGAAATACTTCATTCCTATCTTATAAGTATTGGATTTGTAAGAACTAGTGATTACAGTAATCTTGATTTAAAGGAAGATACTAAAGCTAACACTTTGATTGCTGAGATATTTGTTGATGACATCATATTTGGAGGCAATGATATGCTATGCAAATCATTTGCAAATGAAATGAGAAAAGAGTTTGAGATACATCTATGTTTGGAGAGATCGAGTTCTTTTTTGGTTTGCATATCATGCAAGAAGGAGAAGGTATTTTCATTACACAATCCAAATACATCAAAGAAGTACTGAAAATATTCAAGATGGAAGAATCCAAACTAGTTGGAACACTGATGGAAATTGGATGCAAACTAAAAAAGGAAGACAAGTCATCAGAGGTAAATGAGACTTTGTACAGATCAATGATTGGAAAACTCATGTATGTTGTACACACTAGACCAGATATTTCACATGCAGTAGGAATTGTTGCTATATTTTATTCTAACCCCAGAGAATCACATATGACTGCTATGAAAAGAATCCTAAGATATTTGAAGAATACTGAGGAATATGGCCTAGAGTATAGAAGAGAAGAAAAATTTGAACTTAATGTCTTACCAAAACTGATTGGGCTGGAAATCTTGATGACTGAAAGAGCACAACTATAGGATAATTCTTCATGGGTGATAGACTTGTCACATGGATCAGAAAGAAACAAGGATGCATCTCACAATTTACTACAGAGGCAAAGTATGTTGCTGCTACTGCAAACTATTCAAATATTGCAGTGATCAAATAGTTACTGGAAGGTATGCATATGCAAATTCTAGAGCCAATAATTATCAACTGTGATAATACAAGTGCAATAAACATTTCCAAAAATCCAGTAATGCATGCTAAAACAAAGCATATTTCAATCAAGTATCATTATTTCAGAGAACAAATTTAGGAAAAGGGAGTGATACTTAAATATGTGCAATCAAAGGAACAATTGGCTGATATCTTCACCAAAACACTGCCTAAGGATGCATTTGAGTACTTGAGAAGGAGACTAGGGGTCAGACCCTTGTCTACTGGTCAGTAAGCTGAGTAGAAGGATGCATCAGCCTACATATTATAAGAATATCATTCATGTTGATTCAAGCAAAGGGATGAACTTCAAAGCTACATCTATATATAGATAGGTATATATCATCACCAACCACCAGAGCATATTGTTTTATTGTTGATGGATAAGGGAAATTCAAGGAATATATTATGGATGGAGAGAAAAGATTGCTTGACATTAATGACAAATATTTGTGAGATATTTTTTTGGCATTTCTATCAAAGGGAGAGAGATTATCCATATTATCACATCCTTCTGGAAAGGGAGAGAGATTATCTATTATCACATTACTCCAACAGGGAGAGATTATATCCTTAGGGAGAGAGATTGTATGGAAATATTATACAACGAGAGAGTTGCTATTATAAAGGGAGAGTTGTTGACAAGAGAAATAGTTACATCAAAATAAAGGAGAACAGTCAAAGGGAGTGAGTTTGACACAGAAGGAGAACACATCAAATTGGAGAAAGAAAGATTCTACATCCATCCAGTCAAGGGATTGAAGATAGATAAAAAAAAACCTGCAAGAATCAAATCAAAGCTACTTGAACTTACCAAAAACTAGACATTTGTAATAGTTACATTAGGAAAGCTTGATGAAACTTTATATTTCATATTATATTAGCAATTGTATAGTATGATAATATAGTATGTTTCCATCAATGTCAAAGGGAGAGATTGATGACATGTAACTTATTAAATGTTTGAAGATGTTATGTTGATGATCATGCAAGCCATTAAATCAGTTAATGTATTTTATTTTTCATTGATGTCAACGTAATATAATCTATATGCTCATGAAGATACTGCAAAAGTATTCAAAGAACTCATTAATCAAGGCTATGCTAATGAGTAATGCATACAAATCAAGTACTTACTAAGTGGCTGCATACACCAATGGAGTGCACCTGATAGACATAGTAAAGGAACAAAGTCATAGTGTTTCCTGATGAAGAAATACACAGAATTACCGATGAGTAGAGTTACAGTGTTGCCCGATGAGAAACACACAAAGTAACCCTATGGATAGAATTTCAGTGTTGCCCGACGAAAAAGATAAGGATGGAGATCCCAATGAAAACTGAAGTCACACAAACAGAACAGTCAGTTATCATCGATGACTAACTGAAGTATTGACCGACAGAATAGAGAATTCAAAAAACAACAAAATGCTTAGCTAGCAAGAAGCTAAATATAGAGTTAACAAATACTTATCATTGTTTTAATCATCCAAATAAAGCTGGAGATAAGTAATTGATTTAAAGCTAATTTGTACAGTTGGCAAGAAGATATCTGTGAGACAAATAAGGAGTTATTCTTTAAATCAAATTGGCTAGATTGTTTGTCATGCCAAGAATCAAGAACCAAGAAACAATGAATATTTTTTCTATATAAGAGTTGAACTTAATTCATTTTAAAGGAGGGATTACGGGGAGTGAACAGAAAGAGGATGCTAAAGAGAAACTGATGAAGAACAACTTCATACAGTCCTGATCAAACAAGCTGAAGGGAGAGATAAGGAATTCTATAGACACCGATGAACAGTGAGCACAACATCACAAAGCAGAAAGTGTGGAGCACAAAGATTGAATTGATACATGGGTCTGAGAGGTAATGTACTTAAATAGATCTAAAAAATCTGCAATTTAAGTTCCAATATGAACAGGTCATAGTGTTTCATTTTAACCATTGAAGCATCAAGTCTCTTAACCAAGTAGGACTTAACAGTCTTCTATATATTAAGGTACATCTCAAGGAGTGCCAAAAAGGTTGATTCCTTAAACTAGCATTGGATATGCCCGATGCCTATTGACAGTCTAAGAAAGAGGTTGACTCAAGGATGGAAGCATTAGATTCTTGATACTAAGTCACAACCTCTATGTATAAAATCCTGTAACAAGGTCACACCTAATAGTGTGTTTGTAATCTTTGACAAGGTTGGCTCCTAGCAGGGCTCACTTCAGAAGAGTCAAAATTTGGGGTACCCGTCCTACTGGTTTTTTCCCTTAACATGCTTTCCACATTAAAATCCATGTGTTATGTGTGTATGATTCATTTCTTTTCTATTTTGTATCTTACATAATTCATTCTTGATTTATCAGTATTCTCTGCATATTTACTATATTTCAGTAAATAGTTGACTGCTTATCAGTGAACATACAGAAGAAGGTTTACCAGAGCAATCTGACAAGTAGTAAATTGATATAAGTTATTCAAGGCATTCATCTTGTAGGACAAAAGATAAATTGAGATATAATTTGTGGTTATAAGTTTAAAGTGTTGATTTAAGGATTAAATTTTGAGGGCACTGATTCACACCCCCTTCTCAATTATTACTAATAATTCACATATTCATATCAGCATATATGATAATGTTACAACTGTTTATGTTTCAATGAGATTCTAACCCTTATGTTTGCACATATATTGATTTTGGATATGCTTTATGCTTCTATTTGATTTGTTTGTATGATGGGGGAAATTTTGTAGTTGCTTGTTTACTATATTGACACAATGTCATGATCCCCATTATTGCTTGTTTTTATTTTATATATATGTATGTACATGCTCAACTTTGTGATGCAAGTTTTTAGGTACTAAGTGTGTGATAAAAATGTGTCACACTTCTATGAATCATTTCATCCAATGTTTCTCAAGAATGAGGCCTCAAATATTGATCCATAGCTCTCTAGTCATGGAGTGCAAAGGTTTGAAATGGAGGCCCTCAGATTGACCTAGTTAGTGCCTATGCAAGTATAGCATGAAATGAGAGATTCAAATGCATGAAGATGAGATCTACTCTATATGATTGCAATGCATAAAAAAAAAATTAATCTAAATGATAACAATGCATGAAAGGAAATTAATCTAAATGATAACAATGCATGATTATTCTATGAAAAGAAATACAAATGCAAGTTTAATCTATGAAAATAAATATGAATCTAATCTACATGAGTAGCCATGGATGCAAGAAGAAGAAGACAAGAAGAGAGAAGTTGCAATATCCAAGCCAAAGTGCTCAAATCCTCCTCCAAAATCGCTCTCCAAACCTGCAGCATAACAATACTATGAAAACCTAATCTGAAAATGAGAAGGAGAGATTTCCTTATAAAGAAAAGTGAACGGTTGAGATTAAGAGGCAAAAATCAAAGGCTATGATTAAGAGGCAAAAATCCCACCACTTAGGAAGATGTGAAGAAAAAGGGATT
>MU219181.1:599382-613110 GCA_018584345.1 Thuja plicata
AGGATCCAAATTGATTAACCCCAAAGGAAGGATCAATGCATAAATGAATCAATCATTTGGAAATAAGAGCAAAGAGGAAGATCTTAAATACCCATTTATAGATTTGAATGTATGATAGATTTAGAAATATTAATGACTTTAATTGAAATCGATAGGAGAAAAGTACTAACCTTGAAATGTTGTAGATCTAAAGAATGTTGTTTTCGGGGGTGTGCACCCAGTTTCTTGAAAATGTGATATCGGATTTGGAACAGAAATGTAGAGATGAACAGAAGCCAATAATATTTTTTTGTTCTGACACAGTTCTGATTTTGACCCTCAAGTCAATGTCACCATTGACCTAGAATTTTTGATTCTGACCTAGGGAAGAATCGACCTAAAAAGTCTCAGACATGAAATCATTTTTTGGAGCCTAAAATTTTATCAAAAAGGGTATCCAAATCTGCGCTCTGATCAACTGTTCCAAAACTATACCTACAAGGAAAAATGGATTGTTTTTGGGGGGAGGGGTTTTCCTTGGTCAAACCCCTATTTTAGAATTAACCTCAAAGTATAATTGAGATTGCCTAAGAAAAACAATTTAAATGAACAAATTCACCATGCTTCTAGAAGCCCTTGTGGTGGATTCAAATCTGTGGATCCACAATTACGCATGCACCAAATGGATGTAGAATGTAGAATGTCTCCAATCAATTTCTTTTGGATCTTCAACACCAATCTTGAATGGGTTCTTGAAATAGGAAGAGGCTTCGGGAAATGTGGTTGGATAAATCTTCAACAAGAGAGCTCCATGGAGCTTGAATCCTTCAATGGCCACCAATGGATCTCATTGATGAAATGAGTGCTTGAGAAGTTCTTGAGAATCGGTGAATGCTTCAATAGCTAATTGGCTTGCTTCAAATCTTTCTTCTTCACCTTTGGATCTCAATCTTCAAGTCTTTGAGGTCTTGCAATTATTCTTGATGATGGTTATTAAATCTTAGAGAAAATGAGAGGAGAAAGTTTCCTTTTATATGAGACTAGGGCACAATCTTCTAGAGAGGCCTACATAGGAGAATTAAATTCCATTTAGAACTACACCCCTAGAAGAGGACCTATATTAATATAATTTAAGATATTTTGTTCTGAAGACTAAAACAGTCGACCTGGAAGAGAGAATTAACTTTTTCTAAAGCCCGACATTCGAAAACTCTAAAATTCTAGCCTGAAAAAGGTCAATTGTGACCTAGGTCAAGGTCACGTTCAACCTTGACCCAAAAAGGAAAACATTGAACTTGAGGTCAAAGTCCCATTATTTCAGTCTGGGGTGTCAAAAATAGGCTAGAAAAATTGGAAATGCGACAGAACAGGGGGAAAAATCTAGAGCCAAGTCAAGAACCCATTCAAGGTGCTTGGCATGACGCAAAACCACTTATGCAGAAGGATAAACAAGTCTACAATGGAAGTGCTTTAATTTTATGACTATACATTTAGCCCCCAATTTAGCAAGAGTATGGACTTGATGCAAACTCTTGGTAAAGTAGATCATGAAGAACAAATAATCTTATTGAAATCAAATAGGAAAAAATGATTCCTCAAGCCCCCAGGGAATAAGTATTTATCAACCCTAAGATCACGATAAGAGAGACCTCACCACTTAAGGAGAAAGAGAGAAAGGGTGTGATTACCTCACCCAATGAGAACTTATGTCCCATTTTGAACCATAGAAGGAAACAATGCAACCGGAAAGATGGAGTTGAACCACCTAGTGAATGTGGATACTCACTATTCAACCCATCAGGAAGTTCCATTCTTAAGGATACCTTCAGATGTTAAGGTATCAAAACATTGTAAATTGAAATTGGAGGGATTAAGAGATCTGTGTAAATTTAAACTGGAGGGATCAAGAGATCCTATAAAGTAAAATATTCATGCTTTCAAGATTAGTCTTTAATCCATAAAGGGAAAAAGTTTTAAGTTTTGAAAATATTTTGAAAGTGTGTGTGTTCAAAAGGTGAGTAGAGCATATACCCCCATGTTAATTTCATTGCTAACACGTTAACAGGATCAATGGATTTGACAGAAAGATAAACAACTCTGCTGATTATGTTTCCACTATGAGATTCCGCCAAATGATGACAAATCAAGGGAAATACCACATAAACATACAAAGAACACTGAAGGGATATACCTACAGTGGGGTTAGTATGATCATAATATAACATTTATATATAGATATGATATTATTGAAAATGAATTGACATCATTCCCCAAATCAGTTAGAACTACAATCATAATGGAGAAAAGAAAACTCAAGATTATGAAGAAGAGTATTTTTGGACCACAACATGGAGACCAAAAAGAATCAGTGCTACCATGTCATAGATCCAAGAAGACTACACAAGGAAAACATTTATGAACAATAGCACAAGTACATCATTACATGAAAACTATATATAGAAGAGTAAAGATACATATAGAGGAATTATACAACATATTTGATTCTTTTATCACCTTGCAGAAAAAAAGTAACAAGGGTCATATAAAAAAGTCTAACAAACATTTAGAAAACACATTATGAGAGAAACACAGTACAACATGAAAACACAAAAAGTACTACCATGAAGGACAAGCCAATCAGGTGCATCGCCTACTCTCCCATCTTGGTTTATATCATTTAGGGATGGTGGGAAACTTGGAAGAGGGACTATATCAAATACAGTAGGAATAATAGCTATTTCCAAAATAGGATCCTCTTGGGAATAATGATGTTTGATACTAGGTTTAATAATCAATTGATTTGAAAGCATATGAGGTAAATCAGTATCAAGATCAATGGTCTCATATTCATCACTAAGATCAATAGGATCATCAAGAGTATCCTCCTCATCAAGATTAATTAAAATAGGATCTAACATATGAATAGGATCATCATACTCATTCATCTTAACGCCATTATGAACATTAACATCTTCCAACATAAGAGGCATAGGTTGGTCAAAAGAAGGTAAATAATTTTGAAGAACAGAAGCACAGGCCCTAGCATTAGCTCTACACTTCTTACGATGTTCATTAATAGATTTATTACATTTTTCTTTGTTTGAAATATGTGTAGACCTAGGAGGATTAAATAATGGTTCCTTCACAGGTTTTGTAGGAGGATTGGTAGGATTTGTAGTAGACTGAGAAGCGACATTGGGAAGTTGAGTAATAGAGCTAGAAGTAATGGATAAAGGAGGTATAGAATGAGTAGGAAAAAGACCATGGTAAAGATCTATATGAGACATGATTAGCTTGACTATCTTGTGATGTTCATAGGCTTGATATGAAGAAAAAAAGTTGTCATGGAGAGGAGGATATAAATTAGGTAATGAAGGCCAAAAGAAATCAAGAGTAGCACAATCTGTAGGCCTAGAAGGTTGATACGAAGTATGATCAATCATTTTTACTTCTCCATTATGAAAAAACTTAAGACATTTATGAATAGGAGAAACAATAGCATGCATATCAGTTATCCAAGGAAAACCAAATTTAAATTGAAATTGATCAGAAGTAGGAAATATAGTGAAGGTAGTATCTAAAAATTTACCACAAAGTTCAGTGGGCAAGTTAATAGAACCAAGTGTAGGATAGAGAAAACCATTGGAAGTTTGGACCCATGCATTTGATTGATCATAACAGTCACATTTTAGGTTTTACATATAAAAAATTTCCTCAATAATGACATTTATTAAAGATGTGGGATCAAAAAGACAACCACGCATAGGTATCATGGAAATCCTATCATAAATATCAAGGGGACCATCGGGAGCCTTAATAGTCTTAGGATCATCAAAGGTAATTGAAAGTTCCTGAGGTCATTTATCCTTAGTTTGTTTTTGAGGTCTAGGTGGAACTTGAAGTTGCGGTGGAGGTGAAGGATCTTGAAAAATAGGTTGAGGTGAAACAACACAATCGACATGATTAACAATGTGATTAAGATCATCCATCTTTTTATTGTAAACAATATCCATAGAAGATGGTTGAGTGATGGTATTAGTATCAAGTGTAAGTAAAGGATTAGTATAGATTTTGAGGTTTTGATTAGGAGGAGAGACAAATTTGTTCCCATTACCATCAAAATTATCAATATATAAAGCATTAGAATTGATTAAGTCTTGAACTTTATGCTTTAGAAAATAATATTTTACAGTATCATGGCCATTCTAGTGATGGTATTAGAAAAAGGCTTTAGAATCAAAGGATTTTTATGATATCATGGTAGGGAGAAGAGGTCAAATAGGAGGCAAGGTAATCATATTAGAACTTAACAACCTACTCATAATAGAATGAAAAGATTCAGAGAGAGGAGTAAATGTACAATTCATATGGAAAGCAATGGATGCAGAAGTGACATTGTGAGATGCAACAACTTGATCAGCAACCACATTCTTCTGTTTATCAATCTTGATATATTTGTTAGGTTTATGAAATTTATTAGGATTAGGAGCATTGTCACTCTTATCAATTGGAATATGAGCTATTGGAGTGTTGGTCTCAAATTCACTCAGTTGTAATTGATAATGATGAAGTGCTGACAAAGTTGTTGAAAAGATGTAAATTTAGTAAGCAAAATATTATCTTTAATATCCTTTTGTAAATTTGAAATAAAGATATGTTGAATACCAATATCAGGAATAGGATAAGAAATCTGAGCATACAAATCCTTAACTCTACCAATAAAATCAATCAATTTTTCCTTAATGTTTTGTTTACAATGCATTAAATTAGTTAAGGAAACTTGCGAACCAATGTTATTTTAAAATTGTTGCATAAATGTATTAGAAAGTTGAGGAAAAGAATCAATATAAAAAGGAGGTAATGAACAATAACATTGCAAAGCCTTATCACAAAACATTCCAGCAAATAGTTTAGCTAAAATCCTATGGTCCTAGGCATAATCACTACAAGGGATTTCAAATGTTAATATGAGTCACGTGATCAGCTCTACCATTGTAATTCTCAAGATGAGGCATATCATCTTGCTAAGGGATAGTAGCATGAATAATGTCTAAGGATAAAGGACTACCCATGTCACATGTAGGAATGTTAAACTTGGATTGAATTAAGGATGCAATTTGTTGTTGTAAAGATGATATAGTTTGAGTCAAACTAATAATTGTGGAATCATTAGAAGACATAGGTGGCGTCAAAATATTAGGAACATTAGGGAAGTGTAGGAAGTGGTAGGAATGGAAGACACAACTGGTGGAACACTTGGAACCATAGTTAAAAGGGGATTGGAATAAGTAAAAGGCACACTTTGATATGAAGGTTGTGAGGTAGGTAGAGTTACCGGTGGAACACTCACAATAATAGATGAAATTGGGAGACATGTAGTCATCAAAGGAGTATAGGAAGGAATGCTAAGTAAAGGAATAGAAGAAGGTCCCTTGCTAGTGAAAAGAGGAGTGAATCATAGATCTTGAGTCTATTGAGCTAAAGGTTTACATTCAAATGCACAATATGAGTGATACCATGCAAGAGATTAATACCTTGATCACTATCACGAAGAAATTTCTTAAGAGCCTCTATAGCTTGGATGGAATCTTAATTATGCTTTTCTTGAATAAGCCAATTTCCCATTTTATCCAATTTTGTTGAAATTTTTTTCACTTTTTCAGGAGGAACTCTTAAAGATTCATCCTCATCATGAGATGCGTTAGAAGAGTTATGCTCCATACAAGGGTTGTAATCATGAGTGATCAAATTGTCATCCAGGATCCTAAGGAAAGGAGAAGAAGACTCAGGTTCAAAGGAACCCATAAGTCTATAGCTTCTTCTAACCGGGATACTATAAGTAGGACTAGCAGTGGTAAAGCTCATACACCAATGCAATGCAAATGAACTAATTTCAGAAACACAAGATTTTGATTTTTAATTTTTGAAATGTAAATACAAGAACATAAAAGAAAGGTAATATAATATGCATGAAATATCTAACATAAAAGATATAAATCTAACACCAAAAAGAAAGAGTTGTCTATCGCGTGTTCACCAAAATGTAGGATCTAAAATATTTGATTTAAATATGAGATTATGTTATCTTACATTTAAAGAATGTTTGTATATGAAAGATAATATATTTGAAATTTAGGTGGTAAATAAGATGCTCTCCTTTTATCCTTAGATACACAAATGAAGGATCCAAATTGATTAACCCAAAGAAAGGATTAATGCATAAATGAATCAATCATTTGGAAATAAGAGCAAAGAGAAAGAGCTTAAATACTCGTTTATAGATTTGAATGTATAATAGATTTAAAAAGATTAATGAATTAAATTGAAATGGATAGGAGAAAAGTACTAACCTTGAAATGTTGCAAATCTGAAGAATGTTGTTTTCAGGGCTCTGCACTCAGTTTTTGGAAAATTTGAGACCGGATCTAGGACATAAACACAAAGACGAACAAAACCCTAATTTTTTTTTGCATTTTGACATAGTTCTAATTTTAACCCTCAAGTTAATGTCACCATTGACCCACAATTTCTAATTCTGACCTAGGGAAGAATGGAACTAAAAAATTTCCGAAAAGAAATCTATTTTCGGATCCCAAAATTTTTCTGAAAAGGATATCTGAATCTGCACTCTGATCTATTGTTCTAAACCCGTACCTACAAGAAAAAAGGATTATTTGTTGGGGGTAAGAGGTTTGACTTGGTCAAACCCTGGTTTTGGAATTAACCTCAAATTATAATTGAAATTGCATAAGTAAGACAAAGTTAAAGAACCAATTCACCTTGCTTGTAGAAGGCCTAGTGGCGGATTCGAATCTATGGATCCACAAGTGTGCATGCACCAAATGGATGTAAAATGTAGAATGTAGAATTTAGAATTTAGGATGTAGGATGTCTCTAGATAAATTTCTTGTAGATCTTCAACACCAATCTTGAATGGGTTCTTGAAATAGGAAGAGGCTTGGAGAATAGTGGATGGAGAAATCTTCAACAAGAGAGCTCTATGGATCTTGAATACTTCAATGGCCACCAATGGATCTCCTTAATGAAATGAGTGCTTGAGAAGTGCTTGAGAATGGATGAATGCTTCAATGGATACTTGTCTTGCTTCAAATATTTATTCTTCACCTTTGGATCTCACTCTTCAAGTCTTTGAGTTCTTGCAATTATGCTTAATGATGGTTATTAAGTCTTAGAGAAAATGAGACGAGAAAGCTTTGTTTTATATGAAACTAGGGAAAAATATTATACATAGGCCTACATAGGAGAATTAAATTAAATTTAGACCTATACCCCTAAAAGAGGACCTATATTAAATATAATTTAAGATTTTTTGTTCCGAAGACCGAAACAGCCGACCCGAAAGTGGAAATTAAATTTTTCCAAAGCCCAACATCCAGAAACCCTAAAATTTTGGAATTTGAACCCTGGGCCTGAAAAGTTTGATTGTGACCTAGGTAAATGTTGTGGTCAACCTTGACCTAGGTCAAGGTCTAGGTTGACCTTGACACAAAAAGGTGAACCTTGACCCTAAGGTCAAAGTTCCATATTTTTAATCTAGGGTGTCAGAAATAGGCTGGAAAATGTGGAAATGGAGAAGAATAGGGGGAAAAATCTAGATCCAAGTCAGGAACCCATTCAAGGTGCTTGACATGACCTAAAATGACTTACTCAGAAGGCTAAACCATTCTACAATGGAATTTCTTCCATTTTTTGACTATACATTTAGTCCCCACTTTAGAAAGAGTATGGACTCGATGCAAAATCTTGGTAAAGGTGATCATGAAGAACATATAATCTTATTGAAATTCAAAAGGGACAAAGGAATCCTCAAACCCCCAGGGAATTAAGTCTTTATCAACCATAATATGATTATAAGAGAGGCATGGCCACTTATGGAGAAAGAGAGAGAGAGTGTGTTATTACCTCGCCCAATGAGAACTTATGTTCCATTGTGAACCACAGAAGCAAACAGTGCAACTAGAAAGATGGACTTGAAGCACCTACTAAATGTGGCTACTCACTAGTCAACCCATTAGGAAGATCCATTGTTAAGGTCACCTTTTGACCTTAACATATCAAAACATTGTAAATTAAAACTGGAGGGATCATGAGATCCACATAAATTTAAACTGGAGGGATCAAGAGATCCTATAAAGTAAAATATTCATGCTTTAATGATTAGTCTTTAATCAATAAAGGGAGGATTAGTATTTAAGTTTTGAAAATATTTTGAAAGTGTGTGTGTGTGTGTGTGTGTGTGTGTGTGTGTGTGTATGTGTGTGTGCAAAAGGTGAGTAGAGCGTATTTTTAAAGTCATTTCTAACACTTTAACAAGACCAATGGCTTTGATGGAAACATAAACAACTCTACTAATTATGTTTCCACTACAAGAGGCCCTGAAACAAAGACCAATCAAGGGAAATACCACATTAACATAAACAAAACACAGAAGGGATCTACCTACTGTGGGGTCAGTATGATCATAAGATAACATGTATATTTAGATATGATATTATTGCAAATGAATTGACATCATTCACCAAAGAAAGTAGAACTACAATCCCAATGGAGGAAAGAAAACTCAAGAGTTATGAAGAAGAGTCTTTTCAGACCACAACATGGAGACCAAATAGAATCAGTGCTACCATGTCATAGATCCAAGCAGACTACAAAAGGAAAAATTTCATGAACAATAGCATAAGTCCAAAATTACATGAAAACTACATATAGAAGAGTAAAGATACATATAAAGGAATTATACAACAAGTTTGATTCCTTTATCACCTTGCACCAAAAAAGTAACAAGGGTCATATAAAAGAGTCTAACAAAAATTTAGCAAACATATTATGGGAGAAGCACTGTAGAACATGCAAACACAAAAAGGGCTAGCATGAAGGAAAAGCCAATCAGGCGCATCGCCTACCCTCCCATCTCGGTTTTTATCATTTAGGGGAGGTGGAAAACTTGCGAGAGGGACAATATCCAATATAGTAGGAATAATAGCCAGTTGCAAACTAGGACCCTCTTGAGAATCATGATGTTTGATACTAGGTGTAATTATTAATTGAGTTGAAAGCATATGAGGTAAATTGGTATCAAGATTAATGGCCTCATATTCATCACTAAGATGAATAGGATCATCAAGAATATCCTCCTCATCAAGATTAATTAAAATAGGATCTACGATGCGAATAGGATCATCATTATGAACATTAACTTCTTCCAACACATTAGGCATAGTTTGGTCAAAAGAAGGTAAAGAATTTTGAAGAATTGAAGCATGGGCCCTAGCATTAGCTCTACGCTTCTTACAACATTCATTAGCAGATTTATTATGTTTTCCTTTATTTGACATATGTGGAGAACTAGGAGGAATAACAACTGGTTCTTTCATAGGTTCTATAGGAGGATTGGTAGGGTTCGTAGTAGACTGAGAAGCGACACTGGGAAGTTGAGTAATAGAGCTAGCAATAATGGATAAAGAATGTATAGAAAGAGTGGGAAAAAGACCATGGTTAAGGTCTATCCGAGGCATGCTTAACTTGACTATGTTGTGATGTTCATAGGCTTGATATGAACGAAAATGGTTGTCAGGGTGAGGAGGACATGAATTAGGTAATGAAGGCAAAAATAAATCAAGAGTAGCACAATCTCTAGGCCTAGAAGGTTGATAAAAGCTAGGATTAATCATTTTTACTTCTCCATTATGAATGAAATTAAGACATTTATGAATAGGAGAAGAAATAGCATGCATAGAAATTATCCAAGGAAAACCAAATTTTACTTGAAATTGATCAAAAGTAGGAATGATAATGAAGGTAGTATCTACAAATTTACCACGAAGTTCAATAGGCAAGCTAATAGAACCGAGTGCAAGATAGAGAAAACCATTGCCAGTTTGGATCCATTCATCTGATGGATCATAATAGATAGTTTGTAGATTTTTCATAAAAAGGTTATCCTCGGTAATCACATTTATTAAATATGTGGGATCAACAAGACAACCAAGTGTAGGCATCTTTGAAATCATAGCATAAATATAAATGGGACCATCGTGAGCCTTAATAGTCTGAGAATCATCAAAGGTAAGTGAAAGTTCCCGAGCTCATTTATCCATAGTTTGTTTTTAAGGTTTAGGTGGAACTTGAAGTTGAGGTGGAGGAAAATTATCTTGAACAGTAGGTTGAGGTGAAACAACGCACTCCACATGATTAACAATGTGATTAAGATAATCCATCTTTGAATCGTAAATAATATCCACAAAAAAGGTTGAGCGATCATATTAGTATCATGTGTAGGTAAAGGATTCATATATATTTGAAGGTTTTGATTAGGAGGAGAGACAAATTTGTTCCCATTACCATCAAAATTATCAATAGATAAAGCATTAAAATTGATTAAGTCTTGTACTTTATGCTTTAGAGAATAACATTTTTTAGTATCATGGCTATTCTAGTGATGGTATTGGAAAAAAGATTTAGAATCAAAGGATTTTGATGCTATCATGGTAGGGAGAAGGGGTCAAATAGGAGGCAAGGTAATCATATTAGCACTTAACAACCTACTCATAATAGAATGTAAATATTTAGAGAGAGGAGTAAACATACAATTCATACATAAAGCAGCAGATGCAAAAGTGGCATTGTGAGATGCAACAACAACTTCAACAACAAATGCATTCATTTGTTTGTTAATCTTGACATAGTTGTTAGGTTTCTAAAATTTATTAGGATTAGGAGCAGTGTCACCCTTATCAACTAGAACAGGAGCCATTGGAGTGTTGCTCTCAAATTGACTCACTTGTAATTGATAATGATGAAGTGTTGCACAAAGTTTTTGCAAAGAGGTAAATTTAGTAAACAGAATCTGATCTCTAATATCCTTTTGTAATTTTGAAATAAACATATGTTGAGTATAAATATAAGGAATAGGATAAGAAATCTGAGCATACAAATTCTTAAATCTACCAATAAAATTAGTCATTTTTTTCTCAATGTTTTGTTTACAATGCATTAAATCAGTTAAGGAAACTCGAGGACCAATGTTATTTTGAAATTGTTGGATAAATTTATTATAAAGTTTAGGAAAAGAATCAATAGAATAAGGAGTTAAAAAACAATACCATTGAAAAGCCTTATCACAAAAAGTTTGAGCAAACAGTTTAGCTAAAATCCTATGGTCATGAGCATAATCACTACAAAGGATTTGAAATGTTTTAACATGAGTAACAAGATTGCCTTTACCACTGTAATTCTCAAGAGGAGGCATATCAGCTTGTTGAGGGATAGTAGCATGAATAATGTCTGAGGATAAAGGACTACCCATATCACATTTAGGAATGCTAAACTTGGATTGAGTTAAGGATGCAAGTTGTTGTTGTAAACATGATACAGTTTGAGCCAAACTACTAATTGTGGAATCATTAGAAGACATAAGTGGCATATAAATATTAGGAACATTAGGAAAAGTGTAGGAAGTGACAGGAATGGAAGGAAAAAATAGTGGAACACTTGGAACCATAGTTGGAAGGTGATTGGAATAAGTAAAAGGAACACTTATTGGAAAGATTTCTACAATATAGAAATTATTATTTTGTCATTGATGTCAAACCTTAACTGGTGAGACTATTGCTCTATGTTTGAGTACCTTATCTATTGATTGATGAAGATTTGAAAAGAATGGGATAACAAGAAGACCAAGGAAATGGTTCAGTTATGAATATACACCATAGTAGTTGATCCTTTGGCACTTTGGCAAAGTGATACTTTGTTTATCTATCAATGACATTTCACTAGAAGGTCGATGCTGAGAAAAGAAAATTCGATGGTGAGAAAAGTGAATGGTGATGCCAAGAAATGAAAAGATGATGTCCAACGCCAGTGAAATGCCAAGGGAAATAGAGAAAGTTGAGCAATAGTATTTTTTTTATTGATGAGATTTGAGATCTATGGCCGACATAGTTGATTTTATTGGGATATGCATTGTTAATTAAGATTGGTCCACATTCATTTAATGCATGGGAAACCATTATTAGTGCATGGATTCAATTTTTAATTAATGACTCTATTGGAGAAGTAAATTAAATGTAATTATGGAAGGATCCCTTGGATCTGACCTAACCTAAGATCTATGATCTTGATTAAGTGGCAAAAGATTTATCTGACCTAGATGAAGAGGTATGTTAGTTCTTTTTCTTGCAACACTTACCTAATGATGACAGTATACCTTGTATACTCAGTTGCAACCTCTTTTAGGTAAGATAAAGACTAATTTCTAAGGATTAGATAAGATCCTTCTTCATTTTTGAGCTCCACAGACTCAGGCAGGTTTTACCTTTTAAAGATTACTGATATCTCAGTCTATGTATTTAGTGGATTGTTTCATTCACTGGGTATGAACCAAAAACCTCACTGTAATAACTTATAGAGAAATTTAGAGATTGCAATGACTAACTTAAAACAGAGTACTATAAGCCAGGCTATGGTTTTGAGAACATAGGCCAATGAGTCAAGGATTTGCATCCTTCTTCCTTTTGTCCTTAGGAGGGATAACCTAATGATTCATTCTCTAAAGAATCAATAAAGTGGACACTATCTTGCTGACATAAGTCTTTAATGAGTTCAGCTCATATATTTTAGTGACAAGTATGTTTTGAATAATTTTAAATATTTTAAAAACTTAGATGATGATAGATTATCAGACCCAGGTCTAGATCAGTGCTTATCCTTTGGGTTACAGAGTCAAAACCTTGAAGTTTCACATAAACAAAACATTGTAATTTGCCTTACAACCTACATGCAATTAGAATAAGTTTCCTTACAAATTATCTGATTACCTCTAAAATATTGTATCAAATCCTTAAATACTGATATGCTTCCTGAAACTACTCACAAAACTTAGTTCTTTATATGAAAGAAACTTGCAAGTAATTAGATAGTCACCTTGTAACCAAAATGCTTCAGACGGCCTTACAATCTTAATCATAAAAAAACACACACAGGAAATAAAGAGATAGCAATAGAGAAGAGTAAAATTGCATTGTATTTTATTGATGTAATCCTTCTTTCATACATAAGAAAAACCTTTGAAGCTTGAAAGAACACATGTAAAAATTTAGAAAGACTGATTCTTTACATTTATTTTCATCCTCTTTATTAAAATAAAAATCTCTTCTATATATATATAGTTCTTCCACCATCTTGGAATCCCTTTCAAAAGGATTCTACAAGCTTTGGATGGTCTCAGAAAACCTAACCCTAAAACTACAAAAGAGACAAAAAGAAAGAGAGAGAAGAAGCGATTGAATGACCAAGTCAAAAAGATAGAAACAGATATTCTTTGTTCTTCTCCCGATCTAGCGACTTGATCTGATAGTGTACATAGTAGATGGTAGCAGTTATGTCGAGTGTGGATGACCGTTCTTTCAGATTTACCTACATTCTCCTTTTACAATAACTATCCTCTTTATCTTCAATGTTGAGGTACCAAGTAGTCATCCCTACTCATCATCCAAAATTTCTTCTTCTACTGCTGGCTTCTTCCTCTTGGGTCTAGTCATCACTTCCCATACTTTCACTTCATCATCTAATGGCCATTTGAAGTCTTGAGTACTCTGTATTTGGACCTTTTGCCTGTCCCATCTCACATCAGTGATATTTTTTATGTCTACTAGAAACTTATTGATGTCAGTTTCTGCCTTGAAAGCTTCGTCCAATATCTTATTGAACCCTTCTACATCAATATCAGTT
>MU219181.1:613297-623804 GCA_018584345.1 Thuja plicata
CTTCAGTTACTATCTCTGGCAAATCTGATCTCAGGGATTGTAATGATGCTAGCTTCTCAAATAACTGCACCCTAGTAGACCACTTAGTAAAATAGGGGTTGAGGATAGCCAAATACCCCATTACCTCCATGTGAAAAGTTGGAAACTTGTTATAAGTATTGAGTATAACATCAGCTTTATCTTTTAAAATATCAATTCTATGTTGCAGTACACCTTTTAATGCTCTTAATTCAATTGCATTTCATTTCTCTTCCTCAGCCTTTTCCTCAGCCACCTCTTCAGACTTTGCTTTATCTTCAATTTGTAGGGGCTATGGCACATACATCACCTCAGGCTTTGTTTCCAATTCTTCCATCAATTTCTTTATCATCTTATCCCTCTGATAAAGTTGCACTTGGCACATTTCTCTATCTTTTGCCAATGCGCTAGTCTCTTCCAACAATGTGCTGCACCTTTTAGACAATTGCTTAGTTTTGTCTTCATTCAAGTGAGCCCAATGTGTCATGATTTGGGATATCTCAAAAACCCCTATATTTTGCATTGTCCAGACCATTTGATTGCCTACCATATTCTCCTGAATGTTCACTTGGGGTTTTTGGTCTTTTGGGCACAACCTCCACATTGCAAAGGCTTGAGACTTTGGGCTATACCTAAATCCTTTTATCACATTGCCTATTTGGACTTCACTAGCCATCTTGAGGTCTGGTTGTTTCCTTATTTGATCAATAATGAAGGCGGATGCTAAATCCCAACCCTCAGCCAATAGTATTCCACTTCCTAATACTAATTTCCTAGCATCCTCTGGTGAAATATCCTCATTTTCAGGATCATAATTTTGCAGAGCCATCAATGCCTCATTAGTTATGGTTTCTTTGTCATCAACTGTCAATTTTTCTCTTATTTTTTCTTTCTTGTACCATCTCAGGAAGTCTTTAAACTCCTCAGTTTTTACAAAATTAACATCATTTAAAAACTCTTGTTGATGAATTAATCTCTCATCAATACATGCCTTAAGGGGCATCTCAATCTCATCATCCAAGTCAGGCTACTATTTCTTACCTTCCCTTATTGAATTTCTTAGGTTATGATCATATAACCTATTGCCAGGTACTAAGGCCTTAGCCTTATCTTTCTTCTTATTATGCCCTTCAGTTAAGGGCTGACCTATTTCTAGTTTCTGCCTCTTTGCAGCAGGTTGTTCTATATCATCTGGTTGGCTAGCAACTGTCAAATCTATAATGTGACCCTCTGCTCCCTACAACTATGGTATTTCAGCAATATCTTGTTGTGGTGGAGCATGCATAATAGGATGTGCATAATCATTGTCACTACTACTATTTTATTCATATTCTGAATGATCAGGTGTCTAAGCACCTTTCTTGTCAAGAACTGTATCCAGTTTCTCTATAAGCACATAATAGTTGTCTATCATGGCTTTAATCCTATCAAAATATGGGAGATCAGGGTAAAAACCCCCAAAAGCCAACCCATTTCTCTTTATTTTCTTTTCAAGTTTTAACAATTATTGAATCCTCAGTCTTCTTGTATGAATATCATCTTCATCCAAGAGATTCCTTGTTGCATCTTCCTCTATGAACTCATAGTGGATATTTGTATTGGGGATTGTAGGAGTATATAATCTCCTTACCCCTTCCATAAAACCTTCTGGGTCAATGTATCTATAAGGGGCTGCCCCCATCCTATATCTTTCCAACCATTGACCTACTGCATCAATGACACCCTTGCTAATTGTGAAGTTAGAAATCTTAAACTGCCTAGGGGTCAAAGTCCCCTTCTTATGTGGTGCAAAATGATTATTGTCTATCAACAATAGCTGCCATATAAACTCCATTGCTGCCACCCTTGCTGGTACATAATATGGTAATAGATGAGGTGGGTGGATACACCCATATACCCTGATGACTATGTAATTTTATTCCAAAAAGAAGTCACCCCAGTTATGCTTTCCACCCCAGCTATCTATATACTCACAGGGCCTAAGAAGTTGTATAAATTTTAATGGGATTCTTGTTCTGCTAGTCCCCAAACTCTGTACTATTGGATACACAATCCAATTCTGAAAGGCACAATAGTCACACTCCCTAGAAGTGTAATTCCAAACCCTCACCCAAAATTGGATAGGATTTGGTCCTGCTTGGTAGAATCTATGAGGGGTTAAATTATTAACATCCATAATGAAAAAATTGAAATGCAAAAGGAGATGCATAAGAACTGAGTAATCTAAAACCTTCGGCTCCTTCTCCTTTGGGTTCTTCATTCTCTTCTGGGTTGCAATGAAACCCTCATGTATTTCATCTATGATGTGCTGAATATAATCATAATTGGTATTAGAGTGGACCTCTTGTAGGTCCAACACCATCATCAGAATCCCTGCATCAATCTTTTCTGCATCACCATCTATCCCCAGCACTCTGCACAAGGCATAGGCAACATACTTGATATAAAAGTGTAGATCCTTATAATAATATGGGCTGTCCCCGGACATAGGATCTAAATATTTTTTCACTTCTTTTAACATATGTTTTAACAACTAGCTCCTAGCAATCCCAGGCTTCATAGTATACCTCTATTTTTGCTTTGTCATGTCAATTTTGGTAGACATGGTGCTGTATAAGCCAAAGGCTTGCATGAATGAATTTTTATTCAATATCAATAAGGCAGTGCCATCATCCCTCCCGATGGTCTTAGATAAAGCATCATAATGATTGGCTAGGTCTAAAAATAAGTCTACATCCAGGAAGACATCAGGAACAATTAACCTAGCTAAACCACAGGTCCAAGGGTTTGATACTGGGATGGCCTTGTCAAAATTCTTATAAAAATAGTTGAAGAGAGAAAAACCTGTTGTTCCTGGAGTCACAACATCTCAAAAATCTCTGTATTCATCAATGAGCACATTTGCATTGACCTTTTTATTCTATGTTGAACCAGGAAGGAGACGGAGGAATTCATCTAAATAGTTCACTTTTCCCTTTGCCTCATCCTCCACCCTCTCACTTTCTCTGTTGGTCGAGGCTACACTCACTGCTCTACTCATGTTTTCAGTGTTTGAATTCTCTTCTTAGTTACCGGTATTAAAACAAATATATCACAGAGACTCACAGACTATCTTGCACACAATTCTGGGAACAATGAACGTATAAATCACAGAGAAATCTGCAAATCTTTGAATTTTACTCTATTTTGGCAACTGAACTCTTTAAGTTTAGCAACTCTGAAAGAAAGGTGAATGTAAATGAACAAGCAATCATCTCCTTATAGTAACCATTCAAAGTGCATAGCTCATGATTCTCAAAACATCAATTCTATCTTAAATTCCACATACTATGAACATAATTGAAAACCTAGCCGTATATTCCTCAGTGTGACAGGAAAATCAAATTTGTCAAACTGAATCCTCAGCTAAACCTTATAAAATTCAAATGAGTTGGCATGTCACCCTGGTATTGGCCCTCTATCATACATCTCAGCTACCCTTTTTCTGCACAGTAATCAAAATCTAGAAATCTGATTGGCCGCCAAATAATTCATACTGACATACGTAATAATGGCGCCTTTTCACAGAAATTAACATTAAGCGACAAGGCAACTGCACTCATTTTCTCTGTCGCTAATCCAAATCCTTAACCTGTGATTTATCTGGAGACATAGCAAATGTGCAACTTCATTACCCTTGCTAACCAGAGTCAACAATTGGCGATCACGCGACACAAAGAAAATCTAAGTCACCAGTGGTTATCACTAACCCACGTTCTTTTCTCAGACTATGTGACTAACAGTTAGTGTTATCTTTCATAGTTATTTCTTAGTCGCTAAATGTTATCTTTCTTCTACCAGACTGTGCGACAACCCTTAGTCACTTGATCACCAAATGAAAATGTTTGAATGCCAAAAACTTCATGAGACATCGTGACAAAGCATCCTGCCCTTAAAATCATCTTGCGACCTCGTGACATAACCTTAACCGCTGAGTCGCAAGGACTTTTCTCTTTAGGCTTTTTAATTCTCAGACTTGGAAACTACCGTAGGATCTTTTCATAATTTCATCTGACGGCTATCTCTTAATTGCTAAGTAACTTATCATAACTTTAAAATATCTCAAGACCCTGCGACTAGCAATTACCCTTTAGTAGTCTCGTAGTCGCTGAATACACTTATATCTTTAAGTGATCATTCTGAAATCCACTTACCTCATGACAGATGTCTTCTTCTAATTTGCAAACTGAGTTATCTGGTGACAACCCAACTGTGCTTTATCCCAAACCATAAAAGGTTAGTCGCCAAGTCTCGGCAGTTTGAACTTAACTGGCCTCTTTTCTGGAGACTGCACGACTAAAGGCTTTGCATGATACTTAATATTAGACTCATTTAGCAATTATGTGACAAAAGGTAATCGCGATGTCTCTTAATAAACTCTTAACTGTGAAAAAAATCTTGCAATCACACAACTGACCTGTGGGCCCACTGACATATTACTGTTCTGTTCAAATGATTCAGCGATTACACAACATAGAGTGAATCACGAAGTCTAGGAAAGAATAGGGAATATTCTATTATTACATGAGACAACGCGACAAAAGTGAATCACAAAATCGGGGATAAAAAGGAATATTCTATTTTAAGTTGTGTGACTAAGTGATTGCAATAGAGCTCATGACTTAAGTGAGGCAAAAAGTAACTGAGAAACATAAGCGAATGAACGCCTTAGGGTTTTTCTTCAAAGTTGAACATTGAACAAGAACTAGGGTTTAAGACTTTGAAAATTTTCATAGTTTTTAGGCTTTTAGACTTGAAAAAATGAAAACCTGGAGAGGGAAAACCACAGAACCGAGGAAAAAGAAGGCAAAACCTGGAATACAACCAACAAGGTATATTATAACCTACTGTAGTTATTGTTATAATATCCAATCAAGGAGAAGTGGAATGCAAAGTATTGCATGGTTAATTGACAAATTGGTAAAGACCTAGAAGAGAAGGCTAAGCAAAGAAGAAAAGTGATTGCTTGATGGATTTCCAAGAAAATCTAAAGTTTGAGATGAAAATGGAGACCACTCAGTGAATTAGCATTAGAGCTGAAATTGGATTTGGATTTGTAAAGTAAGTTGTATGTATTAGATCACTCCTGCTGATTAATTTCTAACCATTGTATCAATTCAAATCCTTTAACTAGGTTGACCTAATATTCATTGTATAAATCCTTTGAACAAGGTGGCATTTAGATTGGAATGTTCTAACTCCTCTAACAAGGCCACTCCTGACAAGGTGATTAAATCCTTTAACTAGGTCACATTTGACAGTGTGCTTTGTAACCTTTAACAGGGTAGGCTCCTAACAGGACATCACTTCAAAAGAGTGAGATTTTGGTAGCATGTTAGTGGTATTTTTTCGCATATTGGGTTTCCACATTATATCATGGTTTCAAAATGTGTGAATGTTATTGTTGTGTTTTACTGTTAAGTTTCTACAAGCTTATTTCATTAGTACAGTAAACTGCACACTTTTGTTGTTTATTGTTGCTGAGCATATCTGAGTTGTTGAAGTTGGTTTAAAGTTGTATATGGGAATGTATACACCTAAGGATAACTGATTCACCTCCCCCCTACCTCTTAGTTATTCTAAATTCATCCTAACAATTGGTATCAGAGCACTTGTTCTCTTGAAAATTTTTGAAGGTACTTGGAGATAAAGATCAAGATGTATAAAACGGATGGAACAAAGGTTAACAAGGAAAACTTTCCTACATGGAAAATTTTGATGAAACTTCACTTGGTTGGTATTGGTGATTCTGCTAAACAACATATTAAAATAGATTATGTAGCCCCTACTAGAGTTCTGAATGTTGTACAATTAAGAGAAAAGCATGAACATAATCAAGCAATGCCTGAACTTGCATCATCTTTTAACTATCATGAATTTGAGGTCTTTAAGGATTATACAAGCATAGAGAAGATGTGGGATTCCCTTTCAATCATTTATGGAGGTGATACGAATGTACTAAGAGCCAAATCTGAAAGCTTGAGAGGTAAGTTTGATGATTTAAAAATGCAAGAAGGAGAAAATATAGTGCAATATTATGATAGGATAAAGGAAGTTGTAAATGCTATTAGAGGAGCTAAGGGAACCATTGATGATGACATTATAATGAGAAAGGTATTGAAAACACTTCTTTCTATTTATGCTATTAGAGTATCTACAATTCAAGAATTGAGATGTACTCTGAATAACAATTTAACTCTAGAAAGTTTGGTAGGCAGACTTACTGCATTTGAGATGTCAAATTTTGACAACTATACTCCACAAGCTATTGAATCTGCATTCAAGTCATAGATGGTCATCGTAAAATCAAGGAAAGGAAAGAAATGTGTGGATAGTGACAGTGACAGCTCAGATGATAATCTAGAAGAGCTTGAGGCACTTATGGCAAGGAGACTAGCTAGAGGAAAAGGAAAATTCAAAGGTAGACTTCCTATTATTTATTTTTCTTGTAAAAAATTTGGTCATATTGCTGCTAGATGTCCTGACAAGAATGAGAAAGATGAAAGAAGAGACAGCAAGTAGAAATACAGAAAGGATGACCGAGACTACAAAAATTACAAGGATTACAAAGACAAAGGTAAGAGATCTTGTTATATAGTTGAAGAAGCCTCTGACAGTGAATCTGATAAATCGGATGAAAATGATATAGAAGTTGTGTATGTTGCAATGAAAGATGATTTTGATGATGATGAGAAAACTACACTAATTTCTTAAATGAGTAAAGGTGATCGTTAGATTATTGATAATGTTTGTTCACATCACATGACTGGTGATAAGGAAAAATTTGAAACCTTAGATCAATGTAAAGGTGGATATGTTAAGTTTTGTAATGATACACCTTGTAGAGTTAAAGGGAAAGGATCAATTCAACTAACTAGCAAGATTATATGTGATGATGTATACTGGGTTGATGATCTTAAGTATAATTTTGTTGAGTGTTTCATACCTAAACACTTCTGGTTATAGAGTTGAATTCCATCACAGGAAAGCAAAGATCTTTGATGCCAATGGAGAGTTAGTTGGAGGTTGTAAGCAAATTAAAGGTAACTTTTTCTATCTGGATTTAGCTGAAGAGACATGCTTGTTTGCACAATATAATGATGTTTGGTTATGGCATAAGAGGCTATGTCATATTAACTTTGATAACTTGGTAAGAATAAGTAAATTGAAAAAGGTTAGAGGGCTACCTAAGTTAAAGAAACCTGAGAATGCAATGTGTAAGCAATGTCAATTGAGCAAAATGACTAAATCTATTTTTAAGAGAAAAACTCATACTTCTGAGAATAATTTTGGAATTGGTTCATAGTGACCTTTGTGGACCTATTGGTGAGAAAATTTACTATGGAGACAAATATTTTATCCTATTTGTATATGACTACTCTAGGATGATGACTGTTATGTTTGTCAAAGAAAAATATGATGCATTTTAGCTATTTAAGTGCTACAAGAAAAAAGTTGAAAAGGAAACAGGTAAGAGTCTGAAATGTCTGAGATATTACAAAGGAGGTGAGTTCATTTCTAATGAGTTTAACAGGTTATGCAATGACCGAGGGATAAAAAGATGAATGTCAACACCTAGGACACCACCACAGAATGGTATAGCTGAAAGAAGAAATCAATCTATCATCGATTGTGCTCGAAAATTAATGATGGAGAAAAATGTTGCACAGAGATATTGGAGAGAAGATGTGAGTATAGATGTTTATTCCTTGAAAAGAGTACAAGTCAAGAAAGGTACAAATACTACACCTTATAAGCTATGGTACTGTAAGTTATTTTAAAGTCTTTGGGAGTAGATGTTTTATACTGAAGGATAACAGAAATGGTAAACTTGATGCTAAAGGAGAAGAAGGCATATAGCTTGGATATTCTACAAAGAGTAAGGCATACAAATGTTTAAATTATAACACTAACAAAATTTTGGAAAGTGCAAATGTTAGAATTGATGAATATGCAGAAAGAATTGAAGCTGAAAGCATCATTGAGCTTGAAAGTTATAGATCTATTTTTCTTGTATGAACCACAATGCTTGAAATGTCTATTTGAACCCTGTACTTTCTAATTCTGATTCAGAGACAAGAAAAGCCTAATTGCTAAGGACTGGATAAGGTCCTTCTTCATTTTTGAGTTCCACAAATACTCAGGCAGGTTTTACCTCTTAAGATTGCTGTTAACACATTATTTTTTGATGTGGACACTGATTAGCTATGTATCTTTATTGGACCAACCTATGAATTATCTTGCTGATGACCAAGCATAACCATAAACAAGATATTACCATACAAATCATAGTTATAAACATAACAATAACCAGTGATACAAGGATTCTCAAACTTCTTCCTTTTCCTGTAGGAGGGATAACCTAGTTGATTCACTCTTCAAGGAATCAATAATATGGATAGTGTCCTACTGATAGAGGTCCTTCACAAGTTCAGCTTGTATGTTCTTAGTAACAGAGTATTTAAATTGATTTGGTTTTGATAACTTGGAATATCTCAGACACAGATAGATAATCAGACTATTTCTGGGTCATTGCCTATCCTTTGGGCTGCAAAGTCAATAATAAGTAAAGGTATCACAGAAACAAAATACACTGAACTGCCTTACAGCTCAAACAATTAGGAGAGATTTCCTTACAAACTATCTTGTCACCTCAAGACTATTGTATCAGATCCTTAACAAAGTAGTATGCTTCTTGAAATTACTTACAATATTTAATTCTTTCCTTGGAAGAAACTTGTAAAAAATTAAATGGTTACCTTATAACCAGAGTGTTACTAAATTATAAGGTAAAGAGACAAGCATACATACAAGGTAAAGAGACAATAGTAGAAAAGAGTAAAATTGCACCGTATATTATTTATGTGATCCAGCTTGTTGTACATGAAAGATTATACAGCTTAGAAAGATAGATAGAAATCCAGAAGATATGAACTCTGTGATATATTATCTCTTCTTCACAAAATGTTCCAAAAGATCAAAGACCTCTTACTATTACAAATCTTATGATATATATAGATTCTAGACCATCTTTGAATCCCTAAGGATGCAACAAGCTTTGGATGGTCTCAAAACCCTAACCCTAAAGATATAAGAGAGACAAAAGAGAGAGAGAAGAAGCGGTGAAGTGACAGAGTCAAAAAGGTAAAATTAGATATCTCTTGTTCTTCTCACGACCTTGCGACTACAATCTGATTTGTAGATGGTAGCTGGTGTAATTATGCGAAGTCCTAGTAGTTGTTCTCGCTTGCTCACCTACATCTCATTTTGAAATAACTGTCCATCTTGTCTATGAATAGTGCAGCACCAAGTGTTACCTCATTCATCATCCAAAATTTCTTCCTCTACCACAAGTTTCTTTTTCTTTGGTGTTGTCATGACTTCCCATGCCTTTACCTCATCATCTGTTGGCCAATTGAAGTCTTGGGTACTTTTTACCTACACCTTTTGTCTATCCCATCTTACATCGGTGATGTTTTTGACATCAAGTAAGAACTTGTTGATATCAGTCTCAGCTGTGAATGCTTCATCCAATATTAAATTAAAACCATCAATATCAACCTTAGTTCCCAAAAGAAAAGCCTCTTCACTAGGGATTTTGGTGTCAAACTCACCTCTCCAGGCATCTATAGTTTTCACCTGGTCATCTTCTCCTTTCAAGGAAGGAATAAACCTATTGAAATCAGCTGAAAAGAGACTCAATTTAGCCTCTATTTGGTTCAATTTTCCCTTGAAGAATGAGAGAGAAATGTTTACCCTTTTGATCTCATCTTCTACCTCTGTTACAATTGGAGGAAAGTCTGCCCTTATGTTCTGCAGAGATGACAATTTCTCAAATAAACTTGCCCTGGCAGACCACTTTGTGAAGTATGGGTTTAGAATTAGAAGGTACCTTAATACCTCAACATGTAATATAGGCAATTTATTATAAGTATTAATTACAATATCAGCCTTTTCTTTGAGGATCTCAATCCTATGTTGTAATATACCTTTCAATGCTTTCAATGCTATTGCACTTCCCTTTTCTTCTTCTACCTTTTGTTCCATAGCCTCTTCTGATTTAGGCTTGTCTTCAATTTGCATAGGTGGTGGTTGTGTAGGTACATACACAACCTCAGGCTGTGTCTTTAACTCCTCCAATAATTTGTTTATCAACGCATTCCACTGGTACAATTTTATATGGCACATGTCTCTATCTTTAGACAGTGCACTTGTTTCTTCCAGCAGATTAGTATATCTTTCAGACAATTGCTTTGCCTTATCCTCATTTAGTTGAGCCCAGTGTGTCATTATTTGGGAAATCTCTAGGTGCCCTATGTTCTCTACTGACCACACCATCTGGTTCCCCACCATATTCTCTTGAATGTTTACTAATTGGGGATTTTTCTCTTTAGGGCTCAAATTCCACATGGCAAAGGCTTGTGACTTTGGGTCATACCCAAATCCTTTA
>MU219181.1:636675-647827 GCA_018584345.1 Thuja plicata
CCACTTTGTGAAGTATGGGTTTAGAATTAGAAGGTACCTTAATACCTCAGCATGTAATATAGGCAATTTATTATAAGTATTAATTACAACATCAGCCTTTTCTTTGAGGATCTCAATCCTATGTTGTCATATACCTTTCAATGCTTTCAATGCTATTGCACTTCCCTTTTCTTCATCGACCTTTTGTTCCACAGCCTCTTCTGATTTAGGCTTGTCTTCAATTTTCATAGGTGGTGGTTGTGCAAGTACATACACAACCTCAAGCTTTGTCTTTAACTCCTCCAATAATTTGTTTATCAACTCATTCCACTGGTACAATTTTATATGGCACATGTCTCTGTCTTTAGATAGTGCACTTGTTTCTTCCAGCAGATTAGTATATCTTTCATACAACTCCTTTGTCTTATCCTCATTTAGTTGAGCTCAGTGTGTCATTATTTTGGAAATCTCTAGGTCCCCTGTGTTCTGTACTGACCACACCATCTGGTTCCCCACCATATTCTCTTGAATGTTTACTAATTGTGCCTTTTTCTCTTTAGGGCTCAAATTCCACATGGAAAAGGCTTGTGACTTTGGGTCATACCCAAATCCTTTAATCATCTCTCCCACCTGGACTTGACTGACCATTTTAAGGTCAGGTTATTTTCTAATTTGATCAATGATGAATGCAGATGCCAAGTCCCAACCTTCAGCCAATATAATTCCACTTCATAATACCATCTTCCTGGCATCTTCAGGAGAGATGTCCTCAATCTAAGGATCATAATTTTGTAGGGCCACAAGAGCTTCATTGGTAATTGTTTCTTTCCCATCCACAAATAATTGGGACTTTACTTTCTCTGCTTTGTGCCACCTAAGGAAATCTTTAAATTCCTCTATCTTTATAAAGTTGTCATCATCAAAGAACTTTTACTGACTAAGAAACCTTTCATCCACACATGCCCTGAGTGGTATCTCTACCTCATCTTCTAGATCAGGAATTTTCTTCTTTCCTTTTCTGATTTCTTTTCTCAGGTTATGATCATATAGCCTAGTGCCTAGTACTAAGGCCTTAACCTTGTGCTTTTTCTTTCTCTGTCCTTCAACTGAAGGCTGGCCTAATTCCAATTTTTGCCTCTTTGCTGCAGGCTCTTTCACATCATCAGGCTGTGTTGCAACTATTAAGTCTATAAAGTGTTGTTCTTCTATTCCTTACAACTGTGGGATCTCAGCCATTTCTTTCTCTTGGGCTCATTGTGGTGGAGGAGACATGTAAGGACGTGCATAGTCACTATCATCACCACTCTTGTACTCTAACTTTGAATGCTCTAGAGATTGAGCACCTTTCTTAGAAAGAGCTATATCTAATTGATCTAACAACACATAGTAGTTGTCAATCATAGCTTTGATCCTGTCAAAATACATGAGGTCAGGGTAAAAACCCACAAAAGATAAACCATTCCTCTTTATTTGAGTCTGCAACTTCAGCAGCTCCTGAATTCTCAAGCTTTTCATGTGGATGTCATCTTCATCCAAGTTATTTCTTGTTGCATCCTCCTCTATACATTCACAATGTACATTAGTATTTGGGATGGTGGGAGTGTACAATTTCCTAACCCCTACCATGAAGCCTTCTGGGTCAATATACCTGTAAGGGGCTGCCCCCATTCTGAAGTTCCCCAACCATTGACCCACTTCATCTATGGAATTCTTACCAATTTTAAAGTTTTCAATATTGAACTGCCTAGGGGTTATGGTACCCTTCTTATGAGGTGCAAAGTGTTCATTATCAGTTAAAATCAGCTGCCATATGAATTCCATAGCAGCAACACTCATAGGCACATTATAAGGAAAAATATGGGGTGGGTGAATACACCCATATACTCTGATTATGGTGAAGTTCTCCTCCAAGAAGAAGTCACCCCAGTTGTGGTTTCCAAGCCAATTTTCCAAATACTCACAAGGCCTAAGCAGTTGTATGACCTTTAAAGGAATTCTGGTCCTACTTATTCCCAGACTTTTTATAATTGGATACACAATCCGATTTTGGAAGGGACAGAAATCACAATCCCTGCAAGTATAGTTCCAAACCCTAACCCAGAACTAGATAGGATTTGGTTGTTCTTGATAAAATATTTGAGGGGATAAGTGGTAGGGATCCATAAGTGGTAGGGATCTATGATAAGAAGGTGCATCAGGACTGAATAATGCAAGAAGAGTGCATCTCATCAATTATATGCTGACTATAATCATAACTGGTGCTTGAATGCACCTCCTGCAAGTCTAACACCATCATCAAAATACCATGACCTATTCTTTCTGCTTCTCCATCTATCCCTAACACTCTGCAAAGGGCATAAGCATTGTACTTGATATAAAAATGTAGGTCCTTGTAATAATATGGATATGGTTCAGCCTTAGGACCTAAATGATCTCTCAATTATTTTGGCATATGCTTCTGTAACAAGCTCTTTGCAATTCCTGGCTTGGCACTATACCTCTTTTCTTTCCTTTTCATGTCAATTTTGGTAGACATGGCACTGAATAGGCCAAAGGCTTGCATAAAAGAGTTTCTGTTTAAAATTAACAAGGCAGTGCCATCATCCCTTTTGATGGTCTTTGTGAGGGAATCATAATTATTTTTCAGGTCAAGAAATAGGTCAACATCTAGAAACACATCAGGAACTAATAACCTACCCAGACCACATGTCCAAGGGTTTGAAATAGGGATAGGCTTATCAGAATTTTTATAAAAGTATGTAAAAAGAGAGTAACCTGTTGTGCCTGCGGTTGTAGTATCTCTGATGTTCTTGAATTCATCCTTAAAAACACCTGCATCAATCTTCCTATTTTGTGTTGAACCTTGCAAAAGCTGGAGAAATTCATCAGAGAAGCTCAGTTTTCCTTTTTGTTCTTCTCCACTACCTCCACTTGTTGAAGCGACGCTCACAACCCTACTCATCTCTGCAAGCACCTTGAATTTATTTCCTTCAATCGATATTGGAACAAATCTAATCTCCAATATCAGCTATTTTCTCTAAGCACAATCCTCTGTAATTTCAAAATCTCTGCTTACTTTGGATACACTGCAACTGCTCAAAATATCACTTTTCACTGAAAACAATCAACTTGGCTCTAAAAACATGAAAGCATGGTGAACAAGAATGAATGCACTATCATATATTTATAGCCATATGATTCAGAGTACATAGCTCATAATTCAGAAACGTCAGTTTGACCATTAAGTTTCCATGTCGTGAACTTTGAAAAACATAGCCGTAGTTGCACGAAGTTGACAGGAAATCAAATTTAAAAATATGAATCCTTGGCGGAATCATAAAATGTTTAAGATAGCTGACATGTCATCTTCTGATTCATTCTCTGTCATACATCTCAGCTACCTTTTGTGCACAGTAATCAACATTCAAGTTTCTGATTGGTTGCCGAGAGATTCATCCTGTCATGTCAACCACCTGCCGCCGCTTTTTAGATCTCATAATCAGGTGACCACGCGACTGTAGGAAGTCTCTTTGTCACAAGCCATTGTCTTTAACCATGGTTTGATCTCCAGACATCGCGACCATGTATTTTCTTATCCCGGCTAACCCAAGTCCATCTGGCGATCTCACGACAGAACTGAAATCAAAGTCGCGTGGAGTTATCCTTAACTCAGCTTTCTTTTCAAGACTTGGAAACTAGCCATTACTTATTAATCTTTACGGTTATCTCCTTGTCGCTAGATGCTCATATTCTATTTTAAGACCTCACGATAGGCCTTAGTCACCTAGTCGGGAGATACCTTTAACTTTACCTCAACATATAGCACGTGCCTTTTCTCTACCTTCAGCGACTTTGCGAAATACCCTAATCACCAAGTTGGGAGGACTTTTCTCCTGGGACACCTTTCTCTCCAGACATTGTGACCACTGTCAGATCCTTTCATTCCTTCATCCAACGGCTGTCACGCAATCGCTATATATTTTTACATGCCCTTAAATATTTTAGAGACTTTGTGACTGAAGGCAACAATACCTTAGTCTTGAAATCGCTCAATCCTTTTCTCACTTCTGGCGACCTCCCGACAACCACTTACTTTATGACAGATGTCACCTACTCACTGATTCACTCAATGCATACTGAAGAGCTGAGTCATCATTCTGTTCCAGCAACATCCCGACTAAGCATTACTATCAACATCAAATAGTTAGTCGCGTAGTCTGGGCTGTTATCTATTAACCGCCATCCCATCCCGAGACCACGTGACTGAAGGAAAACTTAACTGTGAACCTTGGGCTGATCTGACGACTATGCGACATGAAGTAAATCGAAAAGTCAGAGAACATTTTTCATTAACTTCTGATTTCTCCTGCGATCACCCGACTGAGCAGTGGTTCCCATTTTTCGTAAAGCCTATAACATAAAACTCTTGCGACTACCCGACTGAAGGACATTGCTAAGTCTTGGAATGAAGAAGGAATATTTGATTTTGTAACAAGACTACGTGACATAAAGGAAAAGCAAAGTTGGGAGAGCATTTAGAATATTCATCCTGGGTAATGCGACGAGGTGACTTAACTTAAAGCACATGTCTTAAGTAATTTTAAAAAGTAACGCTGAAACATAAGACATGACCTAGGGTTTTAAATGCATCATTTTAACACTTGGATACTTAGGGTTTTTCATGTATTTTGCAATTTTGGCAAGATTTGGGCATGAAAACCTAAAATTTTCAGAGGGAAAGACAAGGAACAAGGTGAAGCAGTAAAAATAGGAAATACAACAACCACTCCCCCTTTGATATTTAGTGGTAAAAACACTTATCATTTTGTTTACATCCACAAAAATTGCCTAAGTACATATATTACTCCCCCTTTGATCATACTCCATACTTAATACATTATCTACATAGTATACATGCCTTCGGCAAAAAAAAATATATTATACCTTTGGCTCATCTGTTACTTCCTTTCCTGATTCCCCCTTGTTTTTGTCACTGATAGTTGGAGGGGTTAGGTTGTACTTATCCAAAAATTGTTTATGAATTTGAATAATTAATGCAAATGAAGTGTCCCAACTATCTTTAACAAACTTCATAACTTCAAACTTAACTTATATCTCAGTAGCTAGACTTACCAAAGTTTCTGCAGTAGAGAGGTGAGAGGCTCTCTTTATCAATTCTTTGGCAGCTGTAAGTTCTTTCTGCATAACCTCCAGATGAGGTATCAAATTAGCTTGAATCATAATCAATTTTTCTATGATTTGGCCATCTTCAGCCATAAGCTTGGCTAACCTCCTTTGTGTATGAGTTAACTTATTGAAATGAATGGAGCTAGAGCTAGCCTCCATGCTCAATGAACTTGTAGTTGACTTCATATCCAGTTGCATTTTCTCAATTAACTTCTAATTTTCTTTGGTGAAGAAAGATTCATCACATAGTATTTTGTACAAATAAAATACATTGTTTGCAACTCCTAGAATTTCAATGAGAGAGGAAAGTTCAACCTGTTGTGTAGCTATCTTTTCAGATATCTTTTCTAGTACTTTGTTCTCAAACTTTCTCTCAGACCATTGCAATAATTTTTCATTTGCCTCTATATTATCATCAGTCACCTTTTGTACAATGTGAACTAGATATTCTAGTATAGGTGTCTAGTCATTTACATCATCCATATCAAAATAATTTACAAAAATGTCTTTGATGTCATGTAGAACTTGCTTCTGCTTTTGTTCTCTCTTCATTTCTTCCTGTCTCTTCTTCCTCTTCAAAATTTCTTGAAGGGTCTGAATCTTCTCATATGAAAAATTATTAGGACCCCATTTAGGAATCACAATTACTTCATCAATTTGACATTTAGTCCTGGTGACTTCTTCTTATGTAGCTTCTTCCTTTTGGGCTCAGGTGAGCTGTCAACCAGTTCAGTTTCAATAGTTTCCTTTCCTTTGTCAGTAAGCAATTCAGTTGCTGACTTCATCTTAATCAAGATTTCTTCATGGTCAGGTACATTCCCCATTTTGGGTCCAGTGGGGGTAGATGAAGAAGAGTGTGGTAGGTTCACCAACACTTGTATAGCCTCTTTTTTCTTCTAGTTTCTCCTTCTCGGCTCCCCCTTCTTCATTTATCTCTTCATCAACCTTAGTAGCCTTGATAGGCGATTCAATAATTGTGTCTGCTGGCTCATCCTAATCCTCGCCATCCATAATGATAACATTATCTAGTATGGTTTCAATGGGACTATCCATTTTCAAGTTTGTAACTTTCTAATCACCTATTTCCTTTTGTGTTTCAGTTTCAGTTTCTATTTGATCAGTGGTGATTTTCTTAGAAGTTCCTTCATCTATTTTCTTCTCTTTTGGAACTGCCATCCCAAAAATCTCTTACCAAATTTGAGTACTTTGATGTACTACTTTAATTTCATTCTTCAAAATATCATAAGCTCTATATTTGGGTACAAATGTTTTCTTATTTTTATCAACAAATTTTTCTTTCTGTGTCTTTGTCAATTGTGGGATGACTCTATCCAAAGTTTCTCCCGTAATTTCCCTTTCAATCATTAATGCAAAGTCCCATTTACTAGATAAGAAACCATAAATATTGTAGGGAAATTATTCCCTATCTCTTGAGGTGTCAATTTGAATATACTCATCATATCTAATAGATCCTCTTGTAACTTGACCTTATTCTCTATACTTTGCTTTTCATACTTGATAAATTTCAATCCAAATAACCCAGTTGAAATTCTGATGTTCTCGCATACCTTATCAATGTCTATAGGATGTTTGAATTATGTTGTAGGTATGTTTCTTGGCACATCAATGTATGTTTCCTCATCTTCTTCATCACTCAAAATTAATTTCCTTTTGCTTGGTCTTTTGGCAGTACTGCTCGGTACTTTAACTTTAAAATATGTCCTGATGCATCTTTTCATATGCAGATATGGACTTTGGCATAGTAAATTTTAGGAACTGATGTAAGATATGAAATTTAAATATAGTTCCTTATGTACCTCTTCTACTTAGTTTGAGATTGTGTGATCACCTGATCTATTGGATTGGGTGACCTTAGCTTCAGTAGTTTCACTACTACTCTACTTTGTTTTCCTTACCCATGTGTGGTTCATCTGTGCTCTAATTTTCTCAATAGTGGGAGTAGGTACTCTTGTCTTGTACTCTCTCTTAGTATGACCAATTTAAATACAACTAAAACAAACTAGGCTTCCATTCATCCAAATCTTAGAACTACCTCTGAAATGTGTCTTTATGTAGTCTTCAGATGCATGTCCATACTCTTCATAGCAATGACAAATTTGCCTTGTGTTATAATCCCAATTGTAAGTGTTTCATTTTCTTGGTGCTTTTTCTTATGTCTTTGATGTCCATTGTTGTTTAGCATTAGATCTAAAATCTTGTGCCTTATGTCTAAATTTTTGACAATTGTAACAATATCCATTGATTCTTGATGTGGGAGGTGCATCATTTGCGTTAGCCCAACATTCATGTGCTTTATGTCAAAATTTATTATAGTTAAAGAAATAACCATTTAACTTAGGTTTAGGATTGGACTTACCATTCTTGCTTTGGAAAATGTTTGTTGTGTGTCCTGCTTTTCCACAGTGGTGGCATACAGGTTTGTTGCTCTTTGACTTTGCATTCCTCTTTTCAGCAGTCTTTGATGATTCTCCTTTCTCAGTAGATGTTTTTGGTTTAGTGTGACCTAATCCAGAAGAATCTTTTGGCCTCCTTGATGCTTCCATTAGATTCTCAAATTGAGTCAATGCTTCATTAAGTTTATTCTGTTGGAGATTTGATTCTGAGCAATTGATTGTTTATATGTTTGTCATTGATGACAATATATAATACACAATAGTAATTCTATATGAACTTATATGAATGATGAAATGAAGAATTGTGTGTATAGATACATGTTTTTGACATGTTTATTATGTTATTATCATACATGCAGACCCAGATATGATGTTTCAGTAAAGTTATGCAATTCTATTATTAGCAGTTACAGTTTTGGAAGCATAACTATTTAGGGGTGACGTATATAACGTGTTACATGAGTTGAACCTATCTTAAGGATATGCATGTGTATATTCATTTTTATTTATGAGTTGATGATAAAAATCCAAAGGCACCAAACATGTTTTAAGATGATTGCAAAGTTATGGTTAATTTGGTGAGGTCGACTTAGTGAAGCGTCGCATCTGTTCAGCATTGATTTGGGCAGACTTAATATTTTTTGCATGCTTAGTTAAGATAACTAAGATATTGATGAAGTGTTTCTAAGAGTTGACATGACCTTATAATTTGGAGAAGATACTTATCATAGTTCAATTGTGATACACCAAGTGTGAATGATATAAAATGTGAAGAAAGATGTACAGAGCAGATTATCAGAGTTGGTTCATTCATCAAGGATCTATCTAAGGAAGAAGTGAAAGATTGTCATACACTGGAACTGATCAAGATAGCAGGTCTACTCTATAGTTCATCATCAGATATAGTGCATATCTCTTATTCAGAAGGTTGTAGCCTTCACCATCAAGAAGTGAGATTTTGGACAATGAGTCCACCACCCCTAACAGGGCTACTTGTAAAGACTCCTAACAGGGTCCAACCATTCACCAAATCACTATACTTATTGCATTGTATTGTACAACACCTAACAAGGTTGAAATATCTTCTAACAGGGATTACTACAAACAAGTATAGTTTATTGTGGGGGCTAATTCCCACCGGGGTTTTTACCATTTGGTTTCCCCGTAATCAAATTGTGTGTTGAGTACTGTGTTATCTGATTAGGCATTTAGTTTGTTCTACACTAATGTTAAAGAAGTAAAGAGAGATTGAAGTAACTGATAACTAATTCACCCTCCCCCCCCCCCTCTTAGTTATCCTTTGGGACTATTCTAACAATTGGTATCAGAGCCAAGTGCCTTGGAGAAGAAGCTTAACAGCTTAAGGTAGATCAAGATGTCTTACTTCAGAAAAGAAAGCCCTAAGTTTGATGGAGAGAATTATTTGGATTAGAAAAACAAAATGATAACACATCTACAGTGAATTGGATTTGAGATCTTTGAAATTACCACACAAGAGGTTGTAATTCCATCTCTAAAAGACCTTGCAAATGATGATGCTACTAATAGACAAAAGGAAACATTTACCAATAATGCAATTTCCAAAGAAGCCCTAATCAACACCTTATCTGATAGTGAATTTTATGAAATCAAGAAGATTGACAAAGCATATACCATATGGAAGTATTTAGAAGACATGTTTGAAGGAGATGTTCAAGCAAAGAATGCATGCAAGAAGACATGGAAGAAGAAATACAACAGTCTTGAGATGTTATTGGAAGAGAACATTAGAGCTTACAATCAAAGGATAAATGAAGCAGTATCTAGAATCAAGAACAATGTGGTGAAATATTAGAAGAAGATATAATGGATAAATTGTTAACTACTTTGACATCAGACTATGAAAACAAGATTAGTATTCTAGAGGAAACTATGCAATTCTCACAAAAATTTAAGAGATAGACTCTAATCAGCAATATCCCTGCATTTGAGATATCAAGATTGAAGACTAAACCTAAAAGTGAAACAACCTTCAAAGCCATAGTCCATGGTAAGAAATCCCTACACACCTCCAGTCATAATGAGAAAGAAGAAGTTGATGAAGAACTTGAAGAAATCATAGCTATGATTGCTAGAAGAGAAAAGAAAGGAAAAGGTAAATATGAAGGACAACTTCCATTAAAATGTTTTTCATGTAATAAGATAGGTCACTTTGCATCTAAATTTCCCACAAGAGTCAAGAAGTTTAGATCTGATTGCAAACCCAAATATAAGAAGGAATGTTATCATGCTGAAGAAGGTGTAACTGATGAAGATTTGGGAGAAGATGAAATTGGATTCATTTCCCTTAGAGATATGGAAAGGTTGCTTGAGGAAATGGACATTACAGATGAAAAGGAAGAACAAGAACTAGCCCTAATCTCTAAAGAAGACATCAGAACTGATTGGATCATTCACAGTGGATGCTCTCACCATATGACAGGTGACAAAAATAGATTTGTTTAGTTAGACAAGTACAAAGGTGGTATCATTAGATTTAGAGATAACACTCCCAAACCTATCATAGGTAGAGGTTCTATCACTTTGGATGGAAATAATAAGACAGATGATGTTCTATATGTTGATGGATTACATCATAACTTGCTGAGTGTTGGACAACTACTTGACAAAGGCTATCATTTGGAGTTCAAAGACAACAAGTTCATCATTAACAACAAGGATGGAGACATGATTGCATCAAGATCCAAAACAAAAGGTAATGTTTTTCAGCTTAATTCTGATGTAAGTTGTTTTGTTACAAAGGTGGATGATAGTTGGTTATGGCACAAGAGACTTTGTCATATCAACTTTTATAATATAGTAAAGATCAGCAATGTTAAGGCAGTTACAGACCTACCAAGTATTGCAAGACCAGTAGACACAATATGCAGGGAATGTGTTATGGGAAAGCATGTAAGGAGTTCCTTTAGAAGCAAGTAGAACTCAGTTGAGAACAAAATGGACCTATTGCATATAGATTAATGTGGTCCTACTCAAACAAGATCATACTACAGAGAAACGTATTTCATTTTTTTTGTTGATGAATTTTCTAGGATGATGTGGGTTGCGTTCTTAAAAGAGAAGTCTGAAGCCTTTGAGAAGTTCAAAATATTCAAAGCTAAAGTTGAGAATCAATCCGGATTGAAACTAAATGTCTGAGATCAGATAGAGGAGGAGAGTTCACCTCTGATCAGTTTTATGACTATTGTGAAGAGCGTGGTACTAAAAGATAGTTGAGTGCACCTAGAACACCTCAGTAGAATGGGATTGTAGAAAGGAGGAACAGGATCATACTTGATACAGTGCACACCATGATGATTGAAGGAAAAGTTGCACACACCTATTGGAGAGATGCAGTGAATACAACAGTATCTACTATCAACAGAACCCAATTAAGGCCAGGCATGGATAAGACTTCCTATGAATGTTGGTTTGGAAATGTACCTACAATAAAGTACTTCAAAATCTTTGGCAGCAAGTGCTACATCAAAAGAGATGATGGTGTTGGTAAGTTTGATGCTAGAAGTGATGAAGGTATTTTCCTTGGTTATTCT
>MU219181.1:648770-664738 GCA_018584345.1 Thuja plicata
ATGGATTATTGTTAGTTGCTATATTTGTTGATGACATTATCTTTGGGGGTAATGATAAGCTTAGTGAAGCATTTGCAAAAGAAATGTAGAATGAATTTGAAATGAGTATGATTGGTCCCATAAAATATTTTTTGGGATTAAATGTAAAACAAACAGTTAAAGGTATATTCATTAATCAGTCTAAGTATGTGAAAGAAATACTTAAGACCTTTCAGATGGATGATTGTAAACCAGTATGCACTCCGATGATAATAGGAAGAAAGATTTCAAAAGATGATGACTCTGTAGCAGTTGATAAGACATTGTACAAATCTATGATTGGTAAACTCATTTATCTAACTCAATCCAGACCTGACATATCTAATGCATTAGGCATTGTTGGAAGATTTGTAGCTAAACCCAAGAAAAATCACTTAATGGAAGGAAAAAGGATATTTAGATATCTAAAGGGAACTATAGACTATGGTTTATGGTATCCTAAATTAGAGAATGTAAAGATTCATGTTTATATAGATGCATATTGGGAAGGTTGTATTGATGACAGAAAGAGAACTTCAGGAGGAGCAGTATTCCTTGGAGACAGGTTGGTTTATTGGATAAGCAAGAAGAAAAATTGTATTTCTTAGTCAACAGCAAAAGCTGAATATGTTGCAGCAGCACTGAATTGTTCAACTATAGTTTGGATCAAGCAGATGGTTAAAGACTTTGGCATTCAAGTTGATTATCCTATTTTCATTCATTGTGATAATACTAGCACTATCAACATGTCTAAGAACCCTATGATGCACGCAAAGACAAAACACATAGAGATCAAGTACCATTTCTTAAGAGAAAAAGTTGCAGACAAAGAAGTCAAATTGGACTATGTGAACACCAAAGAATAGTTGGCATATATTTTCACAAAGCCCTTATCAAAGGATACTTTTGAGTATCACAGGGAGAAGTTGGGAGTAATTCACTCTCCTAAATCTATTTAGAAGAAGTAGCAAAGACATCATTCATTATGTGACTGATGAATGGTTGACTACTCTACTTCTAGAGTAGTACCTGTGCCTAAAGAGATATGGCACTATTTTCCATTGATTTCAAAGGGGGAGTATATAGTAAGGAGGAGAATGTACTAAGGGGGAGCATATACTCTAGGGGAGTAGATGGTAAAAGAACTCAGACAGAGGAACTGCAGCAGTATAGAGGAATCTTTGATGAGGATATTGAGAAGACTGTAAAAGAAAGAGGACACCATGAATAGAGGATGTTTTTGATATCATATTTTTCCATCAATGTCAAAGGGTGAGATTGTTGGAGATTTGATTCTGAGCAGTTGATTGTTTGTATGTTTGTCATTGATGACAACATATAATACATAGTAGTAATTCTGTATGAACTTATCTGAATGATGACATGAAGAATTGTATGGATAGATACATGTTTTTGAAATTTTTATTATGTTATTATCATACACGTAGACCCAGATATGATGTTTCAGTAAATTTATGTAATTCTGTTATTAGCAGTTACAGTTCTAGAAACATAACTGTTTAGGGTCGACGTATATAACATGTTAGATGAGTTGTGCCTATCTTTAGGATATTCATGTGTATTTTCATGTTTAGTTATGATTTGATGATACAAATCCAAAGGAACCAAATTTATTACAAGATGATTGCAAAGTTATGGTTAATTTGGTGAGGTTGACTCAGTGAAGCGTCGCGTCTATTCAGCATTAACTTGCACAAACTTAATATTGTTTGCATGCTTAGTTAAGCTGACTAAGATATTGATGAAGTGTTTCTAAGAGTTGACATGACCTTCTAATTTGGAGAAGATACTTATAGTAGTTCAATTGTGATACACCAAGTTTGAATGATACAAAATGTGAAGAAAGATGTACAAAGAAGATTATCAGAGTTGGTTCATTCATCAAGGATCTATGTGAAGAAGAAGTGAAAGATTGTAATACACTAGAATTGATCAAGATAGAAGGTCTACTCTATAGTTCATCATCAGATATAGTGCATATCTCTTATTCAGAAGGTTGTAGCCTTCACCATCAAGCAGTGAGCTTTTGGACAGTGAGTCCACCACCCCTAACAAGGTTACTTGTAAAGACTCCTAATAGGGTTTTACCCTTAACTAGGTCACTATACTTATTGTATTGTATTGTACAACTCCTAACAAGGTTGAAATATCTTCTAACAAGGATTACTACAAACAAGTATAGTTTATTGTGGGTGCTAATTCCCACCCGGGTTTTTACCATTTGGTTTCCCTGTAATCAAATTGTGTGTTGAGTACTATGTTATCTAATTATGCATTTACTTTGTTGTACACTAATGTTAAAAAATTAAAGAGAGATTGAAGTAACTGATAAATTATTCACCCCCCCCCTCTTAGTTATTCTTTGGGACTATTCTAACATATTCAACCTTTCATTCAGTTCTTTCTTAGATCTCAATTCATCTTTCAATTGACTGATCTCAGATCTCAGATTCAAAATTTCCATATATTTCCTACTAATCTCTTGATTTGCAAGTAGTAGTTGATTTTCCATGTCAACCTGATTGTTTGTCATCATTTTCACATCATGTTTCCTTTCATCAAGTCTGACAGTTATCATTATTTTATCTTCTTCTTTCATAGCTTTGTTATCTTCAACTTTCTTCTTTTGTTCCACTACTTCACATAGTCTTGTTTGTATTTCTTGTTCTCTTTTCATGTTCTAGACTTCTTCACACAATACATTTTTCTTTTCTAGTATATTTCAAATTGCTACATCGCTCTCAATAGAATCTCCACTCTGAAATAGATTTGCAGTGTCTTCTTCCTGATAGTGAGTATCATTCATTTGTTTTGCCAAATCTTTCCTACATGTCAATGACTTCCTCAACTCCTATCTAGCTGTCTCAAGCTGGTGTAATGCTAGCTGGATTTCAATCATTTGATTCTCAATTAATTTATCCAATCTATAAATCTCCATCTCCAGATTTGTACTCTCAAGCTGATTAAAACCTTTTGTAGGAGAATGAAGCTCTGATACCAATTGTTGAAAATTCAATATTGAGAAAGCAAGATACTATGAGAGGGGGGGGGGGTGAATCAGATCTTGAAATTTAATCACTTTAAAACAAACTTATCCACAATCATATAAATATGTAATCAATCTAACATCTAGTAGAATCCATGACAGTAAATGAATAACATAATACAAATAATTTGGTAACCCAGAAACCCAAATAGGTAAAAATAGAGTGGGGATGACACCCATAAATTCTTCACTACTACAGCAATAAAGTGTGCCTATTAGGGCTACAAAATTTTGATTACAATATGCAATCTACCTGGTTAAAGGTCTCCTCAGTTAAGAGCTTTAGATTATTACAATCTACCTTGTGAAAGGATTTTAACTTATAGTAAAGTAAGCACTTTTCTAAGAGATTCAGAAAGGTCTGCTAAAACCACTCTATTAAGATATTTCACCTGATACACTTGTTAGAATGTCTCAAGATATGATCCTTTGATATGCACTTTGATGGTGATAAAAAATCTCCTCTTCATAATGCCTTCTCTAATCTTATAATCTGATATGTCCTTACTCAACTGCTCACTGCTCTTCTACTCTACTAGATCTATGATTCATATCAAAACAACTCTTCACACATCTCTCATGTATGTATGCAACTTCTGTCTATACACTCCAATCACTCACTTATAGTTAAGGTAAGAAGTAATCTTATTATACACTTTGAATTTGGTGAATAGATATAGCTCAATGATCAAAAATAAAAATTATGCCTCCTAGGCATTCCAATTTTCTGATTGGCTTCATGCCACGCATAGGATAAAACAATTAAATGTGTAATTAACTTTGTAGAGAAGATTAAATGGTTCACATATGTTGGCACAAAACACCCATAATTCTGCCAAAATATATTACCTTAAATTTTGTTTCATATCTAACATGTATGCAAAAATATCTTGTTCGGCACTTAAGTCTCTGGCACTCGACACTGAATTTCCGGATAGCTCAGCATCTATGATCTGTTCTGCTTGGCAAGGATTTGTTGGGTAGCTCAGCCTATACCGTTTTAGCTCAGCCAGAGTGGTAGCTAACCAAAACTACCTGAATAGATGACTAAGTGTGGACACTAAATGATCAACAAAAACTTAGAGATTAATAGAGCTTTGGGAGCCAAGTTGAGTTGAAGGATTCTGAAATTTTTTTGAGATTAGTATGGAGAATAGACTTGTGGATTGTCAAGGAAGGACTTGAGAAGGAAAAGAAAGTAGAAGTGGATCCAGGGTGAGAGTGTTGAAGAATTGGAGGACATGTATGTGAACAACCGATTGGGGTTTATGTGTTGAATCTCGTAAGATGTTCTTCCAACCTTTAAGAACATCCTTTTGCACCTAGGTTGTTTGGCGTAGGAGCATCTTGGGATAGTTTACAATCCTGCATCTTGGAGTGATTTGATCTTAGTTGGTATTTCTCATTTGTTGTGTTGGCCAAGGGGCTTAGTAATTAATGGTAGGCTCTATCACTAAAGAAATTGACAAACTCTGGTGCTCGGTAGAACCTACTCGGTGATGCCTATGGAGCTCAGTCATCATGCTTTCTTGGCGATTCCTAGCTTTCTTGATATGTATTGGTTGATGGAAGTCAGTAGTTTTGCTGACTCTTGGTAGTTTGTCTTGTCGAGTAGTGTTCTTGTAGATTTGATCGACCGACTTGATGCATTTATTATGTGTAGCATATGATCATTGATGTGGATCGATCATGGGGATATGTGTAGATCTATTTTGATCTTGGTTCTTTATCCTATGTGCATTTAATATTTGTTGCAAGTAAACACATGGCTTGAATATGTATTTAATGTAAGTGTTTATTTAATTTATAATTTACTAGGCCAACTTGTGGCTTAGTTGTGTATAAGTAGGAGGTTTTTGGAGTCTTGAGGCAGAAGCATGGAGTAGATGAGCAAAGGAGGAGCCTGAAGTTTTGAATTTGAGTAGAGCTAGTAGCTAAGTGTGGGCTTGGAAGAAAATAAGGTTTCTTAGTTACTTGCGAGAAAAAGTTTAGATTCTTCTTAGAGTTTCTACAAGAGTGTATATTTGAGCTAGCTATGAGTTGGATATTGCGAGGTCATGCAAAATTACTTTTGTAATTACTTGTATTTGGTTGTAACCCAAAAGTCCTTACAGTCGGGCATGTTGAATGAAAATCTTATGATTCTATTATAGGAATTTACATTGTCATGGATCTAAATATCTATGTATTTCTTATATTCCATTGTGTGATCATTAGCTAGGGGCTCGGACATCTCCTTTGGGGATTCTCCCTACCTTGCACCCCATCAGTATTGGTAAACTTATTTGAAATTTGTTTGTAAGGATTAAGGGAGTGGCTGCCTTAGGGATTGAGCAGCAAAATTTATATCATGGAATTGAACATTTTTGTCTATAGATCTTGTATGTGAAGGTGGGATAAAGAAAGGGTATAACAAATTTATATGATAAAATATTGTATGTGTTATAGTGGTTCTGATCAAGCAACGGAGTTTCTATTTCTAGATGACCTGACCTTAACATATTTTCCTATTGTAAATCCATTGACCCAGTGGACCGTAACAGGTATTATTTGTAAATATCCTAATAGAGTGGATCATTAAGTTGAGTTTTAAATCTCCTAACAGAGTTACTCCTTATAGGGTGTATGCAAGGAAATGGAAGTTAAAGGAATACCAAAACTAGTCAAACATTCAAACAAATACTTCAAAGCAGCATATAGATTTGGACAATGTAAAGAAAGAAAATCAACACAAAAGGCCCAAGGGTATGCAAACCTCTTTTAACCAATGAAAAACCTTATTTATTGAGTGGATTTGTCTAATATATTTAGATGTGTGCTCAAAGAATGATGCTCAAGCTTCAATGGATATGGAGATATTTTGGAATTATGATGTTATGGATGATGATTTTGTTCTTCAAATGGGAGTTATGACTTTTCTTAAATGGTGGATGAAAATGGAAGAGTGAAGGGATCAATTTATAGGGAAATGAAGGGAGAAATGTAGGGTCAAGATGCAAACTTGAGGAAGGGTCAGGATGCATTTGAGGGAGATCACATGGATGGTGCTTTCTCAAATGCCTCTTATTGTGACAAGTGTCAGAACGAGAGAGGTTTGGAAGAATGGGGGAATGTGACCATTTTAGGAGATGTGAGAGGGGACAAAGATGTAAGAGATGGATAGAGTGTGTAAGATGGATGTAAGTACATTGAAGGAAGACTTAAATGCATATGGTTGGGGATTTGAGGGATGTGACATGAAAGTTGACCTAGGGGTTGGGTTTGAGTTCTCCATCCTTGGATTAGATTGTGCAAATGCTTAGAGAGTGATTAGGCTTAGGTTTAGAGGAGGGTGATTAGGGAGATGTGATGGGAGAAGAGAGAATTAGTGGAGGGGTTAATTAGTTAATTGTGGTTAATTAACTGATAAGGAAGGGTTATGATGTGTGAATGGGTTGGGTTGAGTTGGAACCATGGTTTAAGTGGTTGAGCATGGTTGGTTTAGGGGTTAAAGTTAGGGGTCATGTGCTCAAATTGAATTAAATATAATATTTAATTCACAAGTGGGATAAAAAGAGATTTATGAATTAAGTTATACAAATAAATAAACTCATTCAACTTAATAGAGGAAAAGGATTTAATTAATTATTAGACTATGGGTTCTCTTTTAATAATTAATTATACTATAGCTAATTAATTGAATTAATTCAACTAGGGGATAACATTAATTAATTAAATAAATATGTAATTATTTAATAAATAATGTTTTAGAAAGGCACTAAATCTAATTAAATATGTTTAATCAAATTTAGGTGTCTACATTTTGACCCTGTTCAACATAGGTTTATAATAATGCTATTACAAAGATGTTTTAAAATAATAGACAACCCAAAGACGTGACTTGGACAACTAAGTTACCCCAGGTTGATGGAGATAATAGAATTTGGTTAGGGTGATACCCCCTCGAGAGGGCGGCAGAGGGAAATAGTGAAGCACTAGTGGTGTCTCAAAAAAAGGTGAAAATTGACAAAGGAGAAAAGGAAAGGATGGGGGACAGAGAGAGAGAGAGGATTTACAAAGAAATGGGTAAACTATGGTCTAGAAGAAATTTGGAGGGGATTGGTCATCCGGGCGTGGACAAGAAAGGTCCAGGGTGGGATATATATAGCTAAAAGAGTGACAAATTAGGTTTATTGTACACTTTGCACTTATAGAGTCCTTCACAATTTTGAGCTCTCCGATTAGACCAAAAAATGGTTGAGAAGGAGTGACCAAGGCATCAGATGGACGTGGTGCGTAATTTACAATAGCACAAGACATTGGATAGGAAGGTAGGCTCAAGAAACTAGCTTTATGGTTTTTTTTTATGTTTTATGTAGCTTTAGAGGAATCAAAAACACATTCCCACAAAAGGATCCTCGATGGGAATGCCATTGGGATGAGCGAGAACACATTTGCATGAAATCTTGGTCAGCTTAGGGTAGGTGCAAGGGATTTTTTGTGGGAACATGAATGGGAAGGGAGGGTTTGAATGTGTTGCAGGAATGCATTCTTGTAAGGATTTTTTGTTGGAATGCATTCCCAAAGCTAGGAGGGATGGGGAGCAGAAAAAATGAAGCGGTCCTAAGGGGGGCCGGGGGGTAAGGGGGAGGTGATGTCATGTTGCATGAATGCAATCCTGTAACACAAGGTTTAGTTATCGTAAATGCATTCCCATGGTCACACGAATGTGCACTAGATGGGCATGAATACTAAGAGAAAGGGGATGGGATAGGAGAACAAGAGAGGGGAAATGATATACATTTTAGTAGGTTTTCAGGAAGGAATAGAATGACTGATGACTGCTTGGTTTGTGTGCCGTGGTCCATCAATCAACTTGCATCTATAGGCAGCAGATCACTTTACACTAATGGACTTGGCTTGGGTGGATGTGATTAGATTGAGATATCTAGCATGCATGCCCCATAGGCAGGCATACATAGTGATGGTGATTGCACTATGCGAGCGGTGGAGGTCAGAGATGACATCATTTCATCTACCGACATGAGAGATGATGATCACACTAGAGGATGTGCACCAAATATTCTGGTTGCCCATCTAAGGGACAAAGGTAATGGCAACTCATGTGACACACAATGAGGCCCTTACAACATTTGTCAAGTTGTGTGCCACACTCCCACTCCCTTTGCAGCATGGTCACCTTGCGCTAGAAAAACATTTCAATGCACTCCCAGTGTGTTAGATATAATTTTATGTATGTAGACACATATCAAGGCACATTTCCCCAAACATGGGAAGGAGTAGCATTAAACTCAGCTTGATCACAGTGATCATGTGGATCATAGATGCAGGAGTACCCACAGCATGGGGTACTCTAATGCTTGAAGAGATCTACCAGGATCTCCAACAGATAGTTTATCATTGTGGTGGTTGTCACAGGAGGAATATCAGGTGTACCACCCTGCTCAAGGTGTGGGAATGGGAGCACATAGTCATACTCAGACTGCTATGGAGGAGTGCACAACAAGTGGAGTAGCCTATGGTATACACCTAGGGGGAGCCATTAAAATATCATGTCAAGGATGATAAAGCCTATTGGAGGGTTACTATTAATAAGATCCAAGATGGGATAACATGGAGGCCTTACACACATGTTGGACCATGGGCAGAGGACCAGGTACATCTACCATACACCATGATGCCCATATTCTTGATAGAGAGATGTGATTACATAGTAGAGAAGCACCATCCAGAAAGAGTGGCGAGATAGTTTGGATTCAGGTAGGGAGTACAAGATCCCGCGATGTTCTACAAAAGAGTGACCTGAGAAATGGTGTCAAAGTTTGAGCCTACATTGGATAGGTAGGGGTTATGGGCAGCCTGGAGGTGTATTCATCCCATCGAGTCAAACTAGCAGGGAGCCAAAAGATGCATGCAACACTTAGGAGTACAAGGATTCGTTTAGGATACCTCATACTATGGGTAGGTCAGGGTTACTAACATAGGTAGATAGAGCTTGGTAGGACACAACCTTGTCTATGATTTGAAGGTGGATGAGAGGAGGACCAATGGTCATACATCCGAGGCCAGTACCTATGGTAGTTCCCTAGAGATGAGAATCTAAGAGGAGAGGTGGAGAGAAGAGAGGAGAGAGGAGAGAAGCAGAGAGGAGAGGAGAGAGGAGTGGAAGAGAGGGGTGAGAAGAGAGGGGAGGGGGATCATGAGATTGGGGGAGAGGAGGCTATGGAGGTGGATGGGAGAGAGAAGGAGACAAGGCCGCCACCCGATATGGAGGGACCATAGAGAAGGGGGATCATCATTAGGCAATCTTGAGGATTCATTATCAGAGAGGATGAGGTCCTTAGAGCTCATATACATAGCCACTAGTCAGTAGTTGTGAGATTTTTAGGTAGAGAGGGCTGTATTGAGGGTGGAGAGGGATGAACTAAGGATGGAGAGGGACCACACCAAGGAAGAGATGGATGGGCTGAGGACTGTAAGAGATCAGGCCTAGGAAGATGCAGCTGACCTCAGGAGATAGTTGGTTTATTTGACTAGGAAGATGGGGGAGCTAAGGAAAGAACTGGGTGATGCACATACACATTCTAGAGAGATGATAGAGGATGAGTTCACCATTATGGAGGAGAGAGATAAATTAGTGGTAGAGAGGGACCAGTGAAGGGTATAGAGAGGTAGGCTGCATCAGGAGAGGGATGCGTGACTATGGGAGGCTGGTGGGATGAGAGTAGAGCTAAATTTCATTGGAAGAGGTGGTGTGGTTGGTCTTATGAGAGATGTGACAATGCTTAGAGAGAAGGTAGGCTTGTAAAGAGACATATATCATTTAGCAATACCACTGGTGCAGAGGGAGTCATTCAGATCAGTTAGGGGATCAGTGGTGTCAGCAGGTGGGGGTGCTACTTGGTCGACATGAGGCAATGAGAAGGGGGATGGTCTACACCTAGGGTGTTGGTACATATCCAGAGGATAGGGCACAACCAGAGGACTGGCCACATTCAGGGCCATAGAAAATTAGGGAGTGGGTCTATCTAGGTGGATGATGTAGAGAGCTCTGATATAGGAGGTTCTAGATACATACAGGATACAGGTGCAGGGATAGGGAGTATTACTAGCATAGTTACAAGTACCAGATCAGTAGGAGACCCATTTGTACAGATCTGGAGTACAGGTAGGGGTCCGTAATTCTCACTATTTTAAGAGCGGGCCTAAGCGGGATTGAGATATACATTGGGGTGCATATAGGTACTCATTATATGGGATGAGTAGGATGCAGGGATGCAAGATGCAGATGAGCAGCCTCCCACGGGGGCCATTGAGGGACAAAAATGTATTTTGATGCCATGCATGTATTTTTATTGGTACTTAGATCCCATTTTTTTATGTATATGTATATCAAACACTATGGATTGACATTGTGGACTTTTATTCTTTCTTGATGTTGGAGCAATTTTTTGATATATATGATGCTGAGTTTTTGGCCAATATTTATGTTTTCTAAATTTTGCATGGTTATGAGTGTATGATTTATGCTATATGATATATATGATGGACTGACACGTGGGTGATGCAGGATGTGATGCATATTTATGACTTGTTGATTATACATGATTGACGATGCTTATATATGATGCACTCACATGTGTGGATGCAGGATGTGATGGGGGTTTTATGGTATATGTAATGTATATGCTTATGCAATATGTATAGAAATGAGAATGAATAGGATTTAATAATTTCATACTAAAAAGGATTTAACAATGCAAGATGAACCTAAAATGATTTAGCAATGAAAGATTTAAATGCATCTAAAATGAATTAACAATGCAAGATTAAAATGAACCTAAAATGAATTAACAATGCAAGATTAAAATGCGACTAAAATAAATAAACAATACAAGATTAAAATGTGTCTAAAATGAATTAACAATGCAAGATAAAAATGAACCTAAAATAAATTAACAATGCAAGATTTAAATTAAACTAAAATAAACTAACAATACAAGAATGATAATGCAAATGAAAGATACACCTAAAAGGGATGAGAATGAAGGTGGAGAACAATGCGATCGAGGATGAATGCAAAATTGGGAAGTGGAAACAAAACACATCACTATCCAACTAGGTTCGGATTAGTAGTTTGGAAGAAAGGGGATGGGTAAGCATGTATACAATTAGAACCTAGATGGTAGGGGAGGATAGGTGGGGGAAATTTCAAGTTTGCATCAGGGATGAGGGATTAGTTATGAGTAGGATTATGGGGGATTGGGATTAGATGATTAATAGGATGTAGTACTAATGGTAGGATAGGATTTCCCTTTTGGATGGGATTTTTTCTAGGGATATGGGGGGATTGTTCTTGAAGCTTGAGTAAGGGTTACTCTTAGATGGAATACCACCATGTAGTTGTTGGAGATTTTATTCTGAATAGTTGATTGATTGTATGTTTTTCATTGATGACAACATATAATACACTATAGTACTTTTGTATGTACTTATCAATATGATGACATGAAGACCAGCATGGATAGATACATGTTTTTGACATGTTTACTATGCTATGTTCATACAGGTAGACCCAGATATGAAGTTCCAGTAAACATATGTAATTCTGTTATTGACGGTTACAGTTCTAGAGGAATAACGGTTTAAGGCCAACATATGTAATGTGTTGATCAATTTGCACCTATCTTCAGGATATGTGTGTGTGTGTTCATGATTATTTATGTGTTTTTGATATTGTTTTGGAGGTGCAAGATGTGTTTCAAGAAGATTACAAAGTTATGATTAATTTGGTGAAGCTGACTTGTGAAGCAACGTGTCTACTCAACATTGACTTGTGCAGTTGTAATTATGCTTGTGTGCTTACTAGAGTTGACAAGGATGTTAATAAGAGTTTTCCTATAGGTCCCATGATCTCATACTTGGTGTATGTACCTATAGGTCATTTGTGATAAGAAGAGTTGCAAAAGCCAAAGATTAGAAAGGTAGAGCAGAGTGTTAAAGCAGCAGAGCTATATTTATGATATGTTGATAATATAGATATTGAAGTTGAAGCTTTTAGAATATAGATAATATTGTTATAGTGATTTACAAGAGGCTAAAGCATCGGTGCATAAAAGGAACTGATCAGACAAGCAGTGTCACAAACAACAGTTCATCTTGTTGATATAGTGTGTATCAAATAACCAGAAGATTGTAGCCTTCACCATTTGGATAGTGAGTCCTCCACCCCTAATAGGGTTATTTTAAAAGACTCCTAATAGGGTCCAACCCTTAACAAGGTCACTATACTACTATATTGTAATGTACAACTCGTAACAGGGTTGGAAGATCTTTTAACAGGGATCACTATAAACAATATAGTTCTTTATGGGTACTAATTCCCACTGGGGTTTTTACCATTTGGTTTCCCCATAACCAAATTGATGTGTTGTGTAAAGTGTTATCTATATGTGCATTTACTTTGTATCAATCTGGATTAATAAGTATAAGATAAAGATTTAAAGTTGCAGATAATTGATTCACCCCCCCTCTCAGTTATCTCTCAAGTATTCTAATAATTGGTATCAGAGCCAAGTGCCTTGGAGAGAAAGCCTAACAGCTTAAGGTAGATTAGATGGCATAATTTAGAAAAGAGAGCCCTAAGTTCGATGGAGAGAACTATTTGGATTGGAAGAACAAAATGATAACACATCTACAGTGCATTGGATTTGAGATCTTTGAAATTTCCACACAAGAAGTTGTAATTCCATCCCTGAAAGCCCTTGCAAAGGATGATGCTCCTAGAAGATAGAAGGAAACATTTACCAATAATGCAATTGCCAAAGAAGCCCTAATCAGCGCCTTATCTAATAGTGAATTTTCCAAAATCAAGAAGATTGACAAAGCATATATCATATGGAAGTATCTAGAAGACATGTTTGAAGGAGATGTTCAAGCAAAGAATGCATGCAGGAAGACATGGAAGAAGAAATACAACAGCCTTGAGATGTTTCCAGAAGAAAACATTAGAGCTTACAATCAGAGGATAAATGAAGCAGTATCTGGAATCAGAAACAATGGAGGAGAAATTTCAGAAGAAGATATAATGGATAAGTTGTTAACTACTTTGACATCAGACTATGAAAACAAGATCAACATTCTAGAGGAAACTATGCAATTCTCACAAAACTTCAAAAGAGAGACTTTGATCAGCAAAATCTCTGCATTTGAGATATCAAGATTGAAGACTGAACCTAAGAATGAAACAGCCTTCAAAGCTTCAATCCATGGTAAGAAATCCTCACACATCTCTAGTCATAATGAAAATGAAGAAACTGATGAAGAGCTAGAAGAGATAATTGCCATGATTGCTAAGAGAGAAAAGAAAGGAAAAGGAAAGYATGAAGGACAGCTTCCATTCAAGTGTTTTTCATGYAATAAGATTGGTCWYTTTGCATCTAAGTGTCCCACAAGAGTAAAGAAGTTCAGATCTGATTACAAACCTAAATATAGGAAGGAATGTTACCATGCTGAAGAAGGTGTAACTGATGAAGATTCAGGAGAAGATGAAATTGGATTCATTGCCCTTAAAGACATGGAAAGATTGCTCAAAGATATAGACATTACAAATAAAGAAGAAGATCATGAATTAGCCTTAATTTCCAAAGCAGATGTCAGAACTGATTGGATCATTGGCAGTGGATGCTCACATCACATGATAGGTGATAAGGATAGATTTGTTCATCTAGAAAAATACAAAGGTGGTATGGTTATATTTGGAGATAACACTCCTAAACCTATCATAGGCAGAGGATCCATCACTTTGGATGGAAAGAACAAAATAGATGATGTTCTATATGTTTATGGTTTGCACCATAATCTACTAAGTGTTGGACAACTACTTGATAAAGGATATTATTTAGAGTTCAAAGACAACAAGTGCATCATTAGCAACAAGGATGGAGACATGATTGCATTAGGCTCTAAAACAAAAGGTAATTTTTTTCAGCTCAATTTAGATGTAAGTTGCTTTGTTGCAAAAGTAGATGACAGTTGGTTATGGCACACGAGATTATGTCATATCAATTTAGACAATATTGTAAAGACCAGTAATGTTAAGGCAGTTAGAGACCTACCAAGAATTGCAAGACCAGTTGACACAATATGTAGGGAATGTGTTATGGGTAAACATGTAAGGAGTTCATTTAGAAGCAAGAAGACATTAGCTGAAAACAAGTTGGACTTAGTGCATACAGATTTATGCGGTCCTACTCAAACAAGATCATACTATGGTGAAAGGCACTTTATTTTGTTTGTTGATGATTTTTCTAGGATGATGTGTGTTGCTTTCTTAAAAGAAAATTCATAAGCCTTTGAGAAGTTCAAAATATTCAATGCTAAGGTAGAGAATGAATCTGGATGAAAACTTAAATGTTTAAGATTAGATAGAGGAGGGGAATTCACCTCTAACCAGTTTTATGACTACTGTGAAGAACATGGAATAAAAATCTATTTGAGTTCCCCTAGAACACCTTAGCAAAATGGAATTATAGAAAAGAGGAATAGGATTATACCAGATATAGCATGCACCATGATGATTGAAGGAAAAGTGGCACACACCTATTGGAGAGATGTAATAAACATAGCAGTGTATACCATCAATAGAACTCAATTGAGAATAGGCATGGACAAGAGACCCTATGAACTGTGGTTTGGTAATGTTCCTATAGTAAAATACCTCAAAATATTTGGCAGCAAGTGCTACATCAAGAGAGATGATAGTATTGGCAAGTTTGATGCTAGAATTGATGAAGGTATTTTTCTTGGTTACTCTACAAAAAGCAAAGCTTACAGATGTTTCAACTTGAGATCAAAGAAGATAATTAAAAGCACACATGTTAATATTGATGAGAATTTTATGATTCAAGAAAGGTATTATGATTATGCACCTTTGATTGAAGAAGAACCCAGACCTAACAGTAAAGATACTATGATCGAAGAAATGTTTGATTGCATTGATGTCTCATGCAATGACCCTGATTCAAACAATGAAGAACATCAAATTACAGTGGAAGAAATAACACCTAAGGTTCCTAAATTTACATCCATATACCACTATAAAATGATATCATTGGAGATTAGAGCAGAAGTGTTTTGACCAGATCAAAAGAAAAGAATCAAATAGTGGATGAAGAGGTATGTTTACTTTCACAGATTGAACCTTTAAGTGTTGGAGATGCTTGTAATGATTCTGACTAGAAAAATGCAATGAAAGAAGAACTATATTAGATAATCAAGAATGAAACATGGGAATTGGTTCCTAGACCAAGTGATAAAAATATAATTGGAACAAAGTGGATTTTCAAAAAAAAAATGAATGAAGGTACAGTAATAAGAAACAAAGCTAGAGTAGTATGTAAAGGATATGCACAAAGATAAGGAATAGACTACACTGATACATTTTCCCCTGTGAGTAGATTGGAAGCCATAAAATTATTTTTGGCATATGCACCATTAAAAGAATTTAAAGTCTATCAAATGGATGTCAAATCAGCCTTTTTGAATGGTGACTTAAAAGAAGAAGTCTACATAGAACAGCCTAAAGGATTTAACCTTTTAGATAGACCATACATGGTATGCTGACTAAAGAAAGCACTTTATGGAATTAAACAGGCCCCAAGAGCATGGTATGAGAGACTAGATTGTTATCTCACCAAGATTGGATTCAAGAAAGGAGCAGCAGATTACACTTTGTTCATAAGAGAACCACTTGACGGATTACTATTAGTTGCCATATTTGTTGATGACATTATCTTTGGAGGTAATGACAAGCTTAGTATAACATTTGCAAAAGAAATGCAGAATGAATTTGAAATGAGTATGATTGGTCCTATAAAATACT
>MU219181.1:665056-695872 GCA_018584345.1 Thuja plicata
AGGGAACTATAGACTATGGTTTATGGTATCCTAAATTAGAGAATACACAACTTCATGTGTATACTGATGCAGATTGGGTAGGTTGTATTGATGACAGGAAGAGCACTTCAGGAGGAGCAGTATTTCTTGGAGAAAAGTTGGTATCTTGGACAAGTAAGAAGAAAAACTATATTTCTCAGTCAACAGAAGAGGCAGAATATGTTGCAGTAGCATTGAATTGTACAACAATTATTTGGATCAAATAGATATTGAAAGAATTTGGTATTCAGGTTGACTATCCTATTGTTATTCACTATGACAACATCAGTACTATTAACATGTCTAAGAACCCTGTGATGCACGCAAAGACAAAACACATAGAGATCAAGTATCACTTTCTGAGAGAAAATTTGCAGACAAGGAAGTGACATTGGATTATGTAAACACAAAAGATCAGCTAGCACACATTTTCACAAAGCCTTTAGAAAAAGATACTTTTGAGTATCTAAGGGATAAGTTTGGAGTCATTCCCTCTCCTAAGTCTGATTAGAAAAAGTAGCAAGTACATCAGTCCTGTGTGACTGATGAATGGTTGACTACTCTACTTTTGGAGTAGTACTTGTGCTGAATGGTTTATGGAACCCTTCACCATTGATGTCAATGGGGGAGTATGTACCATTAAAAACAAGAAAAATAAGGAACACATACAAGGAGATTATACTATGGGGGAGGAAAGGAACACAGTAGGGAAGTATGAAAATTGAAGAGTATTGATAGAATACACAGTACATGAAACTGCAACAGTGTAGATGAATCTTTGTTGACGATATTGAGAAGATATGATGCAGAGAGCATCGATGGTACATCCATAGATATGTATGTTAATACTTTATTTATCCATAGACATTGAATAGAGGCTCATATTCTCCCAATATCTAGATAATCTCAACTTCGTATTAGACTCCATAATCATTATTAAATAAAACTCACCCTTCAATACATTAACTTGAGATAACAGTATCGACTAAATGATACTTCCCAAGATTTCAATCAACTCACCAATGGACGTTTTACCTTCAATGTTTGTTTTATGTCATGTGGGTCACTCGCGGCCTGGACTGTGCTCACCACCTTGCAGATCATCACTCAAAGATATAAGTATTAGAAGTTCACCACCTTATCTCTATTTCCAAATGTTGAGTTCCAAATATGATGACACAATATTCCATCATTGTTTCCTTTGATACATTGCATGCTTGTGGATCATCCATGGCTTGTAAATACACTCCACCACCTTTTCAATGATACAAGGGCTAATTCACCCATGGGTCTGCATTTGATGCTTTTGATCGTCAATTTTGAAGCGACATTCAATAACCCTCGGCTCTTGTAAATGTAAACAATTCTGTGCAACAAGATTTCTTCCTCGGTCTTCGATAAAATGGCCATCAAAGCTCCATCTCTCAGTTTCCTCCACATGACTGTCCAAGCACCATTTCACATGGCATAACCACTACAATACCTCTCGATATCATTAATCAATATCATCACTTGGCACCAACGTGGAGATACTACTTCTCGATTCCCACACAGCATAAGTTGTGCGATATCCTTGCACATATTTGCATAACGGTTTCTTGGTAACCGTTTTGGCATTTAACTTCAGTCAATAATGAATCATTAGGTGGTTTGAATCATTTCTCTATGTAATGCAACCATATACCATTTGTTGTTGCATCAATTGTAAAAGATGTCAAAATTGCTAATAATCATAACTGAATCAAACCTGATATATTCGTTGTTCCTCAAAATGATAACATAGGAATAAATGAACTCCAATAAATTCTCAAACCTGAATACAGATATGATTCAAATGAACACAAATACAAACCCGATAAGTATATATATCATTGCTGATGACAGAGAATCGACACTAGGAAACATAAGATTAGTATAATACATTCCATTGATTTTCAAAGTAACATAACATTCATGGCTCTCTAGTCGAAGACCAGATAGCTCATACTTTTCTAATATATCCTCAGATATATGTGTTGACTCCCTCTCTCTTATCTATTCCTTCGATTACATTTCCATCTTATAGATGTCTCAAGACAGTTACAAAACCGTTCACCTCCTTCATATCCCTTTTTATTCCTTTCAGAATGTTGATTACAATTATCATTAAATATCTTTCTTGTAATGTAATTTAACAAATAGATCATGGGTCTAACATTTTAATGAAAATACTTTAAAATATTTGACATTCGAAGGTGGAGGTGGTGCTCCTGCATCATACTCCCGAGCTTCAAAATTTTCCATGTCCTCATGGAAATGCTTCCTTGAAACCTTTTGTAAGATCTTCACCTCTTTACCCTTATCACTGCATCGATGCCTCTGCTACTTCGTCTCTTCATCTACGAATCCTCTGATACTCCAATACACTTTTCAACTCTGCAACACACTTGGTGGGAAATGGGCACTCCAAGGCTTGAAAAAGGAACCGGTGTATGAGAGACATCAAAAAATTCATCTCTCCCTCAACAAATCTGTAACAATCAGAGTGTAGATTGCCTCCCTTAGCGTTCTATCTACACGCTCAGCATCCTGGTGTAGTTTGCCTCTCTCGGCGCTCTATCTACACACTCAGAATCTTCTGAGCTCTGATACCACTTGATGCAGAGAGCATCGATGGTACATCCACAGATATGTATGTTAATACTTTATTTATCCATAGACATTGAATAGAGGCTCATATTCTCCCAATATCTAGATAATCTCAACTTCGTATTAGACTCCATAATAATTATTAAATAAAACTCACCCTTCAATACATTAACTCGAGATAATAGTATCGACTAAATGACACTTCCCAAGATTTCAATCAACCCACCAATGGATGTTTTACCTTCAATGTTTGTTTTATGTCATGTGGGTCACTCGTAGCCTGGACTGTGCTCACCACCTTGTAGATCATCACTCAAAGATATAAGTATTAGAAGTTCACCACCTTATCTCTATTTCCAAATGTTGAGTTCCAAATACGATGACACAATATTCCATCATTGTTTCCTCTGATACATTGCATGCTTGTGGATCGTCCATGGCTTGTAAATACACTCCACCACCTTTTCAATGATACAAGGGATAAGTCACCCATGGGTCTGCATTTGATGCTTTTGATCGTCACTTTTGAAGCAACATTCAATAACCCTCGGCTCTTGTAAATGTAAACAATTCTGTGCAACAAGATTTATTCCTCGGTCTTCGATAAAATGGCCATCAAAGCTCCATCTCTCGGTTTCCTCCACGTGACTGTCCAAGCACCATTTCACATGGCATAACCACTACAATACCTCCCGATATCATTAATCAATATCATCACTTGGCACCAACGTGGAGATACTACTTCCCGATTCCCACACAGCATAAGCTGTGCGATATCCTTGCACATATTTGCATAACGGTTTCTTCGTAACTGTTTTGGCATTTAACTTCAGTCAATAATGAATCATTAGGTGGTTTGAATCGTTTCTCTATTTAATGGAACCATATACCATTTGCTGTTGCATCAATTGTAAAAGATGTCAAAATTGATAATAATCATAACTGAATCAAACCCGATATATTCGTTGTTCCTCAAAACGATAACATAGGAATAAATGAACTCCAATAACTTCTCAAACCCGAATACAGATATGATTCAAATGAACACAAATACAAGCCCGATAAGTATATATATCATTGCCAATGACAGAGAATCGACACTAGGAAACATAAGATTAGTATAATACATTCCATTGATTTTCAAAGTAACATAACATTCATGGCTCTCTGGTCGAAGACCAGATAGCTCATAATTTTCTAATATATCCTCAGATATATGTGTCAACTCCCTCTCTCTTATCTATTCCTTCAATTACATTTCCATCTTATAGATGTCTCAAGACGGTTACAAAACCGTTCACCTCCTTCATATCCCTTTGTATTCCTTTTGGAATGTTGATTACAATTATCATTAAATATCTTTCTTGTAATGTAATTTAACAAATAGATCATGGGTCTAACATTTTAATGAAAATACTTTAAAATATTTGACATTCGAAGGTGGAGGTGGTGCTCCTGCATCAAGATTGTAAAAGAAAGAAGACACCATGAATAGAATTTTTTTTTATATCATATGTTGCCATCAATGCCAAAGGGGGAGATTGTTGGAGATTTGATTCTGAACAATTTATTGATTGTATGCTTGTCATTGATGACAACATATAATACACTGTAGTACTTTTGTATGTACTTATCAATATGATGACATGAAGACCAGCATGGATAGATACATGTTGTTGACATGTTTACTATGCTATGTTCATACACGCAGACCTAGATATGAAGTTCTAGTAAAGATATGTAGTTCTGTTATTGATGGTTATAGTTTTGGATGAATAATGGTTTAAGGCCAATGTATGATTAGTTATGTGTTGTTGATATTGTTCTAGAGGCACAAGACGTGTTTCAAGAAGATTACAAAGTTATGATTAATTTGGTGAAGCTGACTTGTGAAGTGATGTGTCTGCTCAGTATTGACTTGCGCGGTTGTAATTATGCTTGCGTGCTTAGTAGAGTTGACAAGGATGTTTAGAAGAGTTTTCCTATAGGTCCCATGATCTCATACTTCATGTATGTACTTATAGAAGGTCATTTGTGATAAGAAGAGTTGTGAAAGCCAGAGATTAGAAAAGCAGAGCAGAGTGTTAAAGCAGCAAAGCTATATTTATCATGTGTTGATAATATAGATATTGGAGTTGAAGCTTTCAGAATACAGATAAGATTTTTATAGTGCTTTACAAGATGCTAAAGCATTGGCACATAAAAGGAACTGATTAGACAAGCAGTGTCACAAACAATAGTTCAACCTGTTGATACAGTGTGTATCAAGTAACCAGAAGGTTTTAGTCTTCACCATTTGGACAGTGAGTCCTCCACCCCAAATAGGGTTATTGTAACATACTCCTAATAGGGTCTGACCCTTAACCAAGTCACTATACTACTAAATTGTAATGTACAACTCCTAATAGGGTTGGAAGATCTTTTAACAGGGATCACTATAAACAATATAGTTCTTTGTGGGTACTAATTCCCACCGGAGTTTTTACCATTTGGTTTCCCCGTAACCAAATTGATGTGTTGTGTAAAGTGTTATCTGTATGTGCATTTACTTTGTATCAATATGGATTAATAAGTATAAGATAAAGAATTAAAGTTGCAGATAACTAATTCACCCACCCCCCTCTCAGTTATCTCTAGAGTATTCTAACAGTAGTTTGAGCACTTATTTTGATATAGCAACATTGGAGACCATACCAAGGTTACTAAGAACATAAGGCCTTGTCACCGGTGTTGCATAAGATTGACATTAAAAACACATGGGGGTTTCCCTAGAATCTCACATGAGTCCTAGAGGAGCCATGAATGAAATGATGCTCAAAAAGCCTAAAAACAAATGATAGTTCCCAAGTGCAGCATGTGAACCCAAGTGGATTCTTTATGTGCAAGGGTCATGTCCGACTAACTTGTAGGAAGAAAAAAATGATCAAGTTCCTTATCTCATGTGTGTCTATTCATAGCACACCATGATATGAAGAATTGTGGCAAATTTGAAGAGGTGAACAACTGAGAGAATCATGAACTATAAGAACCAAAATCAAATTTCAAGATCAAAAATTCAACCACATGACACCTTTTGTAAGAGAGATCAAATGATATGGGATGCTAATTGGATTTAGGTCATACATGAGGAAGGATACATCCTGCAAGTCACTGCTGATGGAGGAGGTGTCAAATGGGTAAGTGATGGCCAAAAGATGTACTAAGGTTGGCTTGCTGAATCAGGATTTTCTCAAAAGGGACTTATTGTAGCACAGGATTCAAAGTGGAACTAGATTTCTTTCTACAATGAGACCAACCAAGAATGTGGGATATGTACAGACATGAAGCTAGACACAATCAGACACAAGACTGGACTGACACGGACAAGAAATGTATAGACCGAAAGCACTGGAAGCTCAAGGATTGGGATAGGATGACATATGTACAACAAGGACTAATGATTATATACAAGATGATATTTACAAAAATCTTAGGACATAGGATAGGAGGACCATTGTGAACTGATGTGTGCGATGATGGAACACCCACGAAATACGTGAAATGTTGAGGCAGAGTGGATGAGATGAGTGAGGTGGAGGGGAATGAGATTTTGATAGATAATGATATGGCCCACTATGTGTGATGCTTGATTGCCAGGTTTTCACAACCCATAACTATCCAATGGTGTTTGATTGCCAAGTTTTCACCATTGGACAATTTATTTCTCTTGTCTTTTTTTTTTATTCTTTTGAGTTTTTTGATTATTATTTTTTTTGTGTTATTATCAGGGCATCTGTTTACTAGATTTTCACCTTGATAATGATATTTTTTAGGACTTTTTATCCTTTTTATGGATTTTTTAGATTACTGGAATGAAAAATCTAGTTGTTAAGCATATAAGCACTTGAGATGAATGATGTTGATGGGATCATTCAAGGGTTCTACTTCAGGAGTGGATAATTAATATGCACTAGAACAAAAGCATGTAGTGACAATGTAGGGACCTTGCCATGTGACCTCAAACTTCCTTTTCTTATCTCGATCTATACCAACTTTTTTATTTTTTTTTGATACTAAGTTTCCTACTTGGAATTGGCATGGGTGGATTTTATTGTTGTGGCTCCTCTTGAGCATATTTTGATAAAAAACCAATTGGTTGTATGCTTGTTGATAGTTCACATCTAGTAGGGCCAATTGTGTGAGCCTAGCTACTTTGTAATCTTCATCATTGGTGGGGCCTCTTAGTGATAATCAGAGGGATGAAAGTTCAACCTAAATTGGTAAGACAAATTTAGCACCATAGATAATGGAACGTGGACTAGTGCATGTGGGAGTGCAGTAAGAAGTATGATATTTCAAGAGGGTGGGGTTAATTTAGAGGTGCCTATCCTAGCTAGTATCATTGACAATCTTCTTGAGGATCTAGAGCAGGGTGTTATTGGTTGCCTCAACTTGGTTGTTACCTTGAGGGAAGTATGGACTGGAATAATGATGATGGATATGGATTCGGTCACACAAATCATCTACATGCTGGTTCTCAAATGGTGTTCCATGATCTGTGAAGATGGTGGTTGGGATTCCAAAATGCAAAGTGATGTGGTAGAGGATGAATTTGAATATTTGCACACTTGTCATGAGGGTGAGTGGGATTTCTTCAACCCACTTTGTGAAGTATTCAGTGTCTATGATGATGTATTTATAACCCTAAGTGTATAGGTGGTGGTCATACCAATGAGTTAAAAACCCCAAGAGGAAAATGACCAAGATGGTGTGATGGGATGTAGGTCTTGCACTAGAGCATGTATCAGATTAGCATGTTGCTTACAGGGTAGGAACTTCTTCACAAATTTGTAAGAATTATGCTCTATGGTAGGCTAGTAGTATTTAATTTTGAGAAGTCATTTTTCCAAGACCATGTCACTCATGTGGGCACTGTAAATTCCAGTGTGCACCTCTCACAATGCCTGGGTGGCTTCATTTTCATCTAGACATCGGGAGAGAACATTGTGATAGCCTCGAAAATAGAGGGCATTAGCCACAATAGTGTAGTGAGAAGCTCTATGAATTAGGTTTTGGCATTGGGTGTTTGTGAGGTCGGGGGATATGATACCATTTTTTTAGATAAGCATAGATGTCATTGTACCATAGGGATTGGGGACCAACCAAGACACATTCCTAATTAATGTCATCATTCTCATATGCGGGCGCATGAGGTTGCTCGACTAAGAATTCATATTGTGTGGCATCATGTGGAATTTCCAAGAGGGATCTAATAGTAGTCATTGCATTGGTGACCTTGTTTTGTAGGAATGGTACTTGTGTGATATGTAGGTTGGGGAAGTTCTCCCTCATCTTATCCACCATTTTTTTCTAGGGTAGTAGTTTGTCTTCCTTTGTTTGGAATTTGTCTAAGAATTGCTTAATGATTAGTTGGGGATCTCTAAAGAAATGTATGTCAGTCATGTTCCACTGGATAGCCATGATGAGTCTAGAGACTAGTGCCTCATACTATTTTATGTTGTTTGTGCAAGGAAATCCTAGGTTGAATAATTTGGGGATATAGTCACCATGTGGGGTAATGAATAGTATGCATGCACCTAAACCATGGGTTGTGTAAGATCCATCTAAATAGAGATTCCATGCTAGTTTTTCTTCTATCATGCATAGGTGTTCATTAGGGAATTCCATTACTAGAGGATAAGCATTGACTAATGGTGCCTCTACTAGCTGATCTCCAATTACCTACCCCTTAATCACCTTTCGGTCAACATATTGGTTATCAAATTCACTTAGGAGCATAACCCATTTATCCATTTGGCCTATGAGAGTTGTCTTTAAGAGAAGGTACTTGAGTGAGTGTACCTTTGAGATGGGCTTGATGGTGTGACTGAGAATTTAATGTCAGTTCTTATGAGTGTCAAAAACCATAGCTAAGCATGCTTTCTCCATGGGTGTGTAATTAAGCTCATAGCCTATCAAAGTGTGGCTGATATAATATATCGATCTTTGTTTACCATTTTCATATAACTAAGCTAAGAGTTCCCCTAGTGTGATGTTTAGTGTAGAGATTTATAGGATGAGAGGCATACATGGTATGGGTTGTACTAAGATGGGAAGATTTTCTAAGTACCCCTTGATCTTTTCAAAAAAATGCTGACAGAGAGGATCCTATTTGAAGCTTCTATCTTTTCATAGGAGATGTGTGAATGACTGACATTTATCGGTGGGATATGAGATGAAGCATTGCACATATTGGATTTTTCCCTGTAGGATATGCAACTATCTAAGCATCTTAGGTGGAGGCATCTCCAAAATAGTGTTGACCTCTTTAGGATCAATCTCTATGCCCCTACGTGATATAATGAATCTAAGGATATTTCCTGATGTGACCCTGAAGACACTTCTTAGGGTTGATCATTAGGCCATAGTGACCAAGCCAATCAAATTAACATTCCAGAACATCTAGGTGATCTTCTCTTTTAACTGATTTGGCCAAGATATCATCTACGTAATCTTCGATGATCTTGTGGATCATGTCATTGAAGATGGCCGTCATAGCCCTCTAATATGTTGCTCATGTATTCTTCAAATTAAATGACATCATGTTTTAGCAAAAGGTGCCCTAAGGGGTTTTAAATCTTGTCTTGTGTTGATCCTCTTCTATGATGCGGATCTGATTATACCTAGAGAAGCCATCCATGAGTGACAATTTATCATACCATGTTGTGAGGTTCACTATCATGTTGATGTTTGGCAGTGAGAAGATGTCCTTGGGACATGCCTTGTTGAGATCCCTGAAGTCTGTATATATTCTAACTGATTTATCATGTTTGGATATGGGAACCATGTTGGAGATCCATTTGGATTAGTCAATGGTGTGAATTATTTTATCTTGGAGTAGCTTCTCTAGATCTACTCTAACTAGTAGTGCTACCTTGGGGTGAATCTTTTGACGCTTTTGTTTGACAGGTTTGATGTTTGGGTCCACTACTAGATGGTAAACCACCAAGATAGGGTCTAATCCTAGCATCTGGGAATAAGACCATGCAAATTTATCTATGGATTCTCATAAAAGAGAAACAAGAGTTTTTTCCTCTTCTTCTGTCAGGGATGTTACGATGTATGTGATATCGGGATTATCTTCGGTAGCCAGGTTGATACGCTTGGTCTCTTCAATTAGGATAGATGACTATTTGGTTCTATAATCACGGATGAGAGGAAGAGGAGGTTATTCATCCTTTGGCACCTCAAAGAGGTTTATAATAGTGGATATGCCCTTTTCTTTTACTATTTTGCGATCAAATAGCGCCCAGAGGGGTTTTCGCTATGGGATCAATTTTTCTCTTTTTTTTTTTTTTTTCTTTCTATTTCATATTTTTAGCTAAAGTACTCCTCTTCCCCAAAGTATTAATTTGGATCCAATTTGTACACACGTGTTGAATCTTTCCCCTAGTCACTCTTCTATTCAACTGATCCCATGAATATTAGGAGTACATCCTCGCTTTGTAACTCGTCAATGTGTATGACGCTTGGTTGGTTCCAGTCTGTGAGTTCAGGATTTAGGAGGGGAAGGTCAATGAAATAAATAGTGAGTTCATGGAGGGAAATTTTTCCCTAGAAGGTTTCATCATTGAGGACATCATCATAGGCTTTCAAAATTTTCTCTTTAGGAACATCTTCGATTTCAATGATTTGGCCCAGGGGATTGTCATAGGCATAGTTGTTGTCATTAGTGCCCCTAGTCATGTTGAATCCATACCAAGGCCTAAATACTTTTCTTGTTGGGTGGTCACAATGGGATCTTTCATTTCATGCTCTTCACAACTTAAGCCACCTCCTTCAAAGTTCCATTTTTATGTAACCAACTTGTGTGTTGAAGGATATTTTCCCTTTAAGTAATTGAGGAAACCATTGTTTGGGGGTGGTGGGTCCTTATAAAGCCACTGGTTGATATTTGGTGCCATCTCTTGGCCATTAAAAATTCCATGGGAAATGAAAGTTATCAAACCCAATTGTAGTGGTTGAGTTGTTTTTGTTCCTATAATGTTGGGATTAGGTGGGTGACCTTGAGTGTTTGGATAGGATGGTGGGGCTCCCACTGCGAAGGCATCTGATAGACTATACTTTCGACAACATTTGTTTTTTATCTTTACCATTGAAAGGGTGGATGAAAGGATGGTCTCTGGGTCTTCATGGTTTCAAGAAGAACTGGTGAAAGAGGTACTGGAATGTCAATCCCATGACAATGAGTAGAATGTGGGAAGGAAGCTTCCAATGCATGGCAGTGGGCGAAGCGTTTGGGATCTGCACAGATGGTGACTTCAATGTCATTATATCAAAATTTAATGCACTGATGGTAAGTGGATGGGAATACATGCATAGAATGGATCCATGGGCATCCAAGGAGGATGTTGAAGGGAAGCTGAAGATCAACAATGTGACAAACTCTATCTTGGACTGCAAGACCCATCTTGATGTGCAATGAGATTAGGCCCTCAAAAGTGCATTCTAGGTTGTTGTAGGATTTCATGACAATGACATAATTCATTATATCATCTTTAATACACCCCAATTGTTTGAAAAATTTCAACGTACATAGATTAAGGGCTGAACCATTATCTATCATGACTCACTTGATGACAAAATTCTTGATCATGACGATGATGCAGAGAGGGAGGTTGTGATTAGGTTCTTCTGATGGTATATATGTTGGTATGAAGGAAATCCTACGAGATGTGGATAGGTGGCCAATAAGGTTTTGGAACTGCGTGGGGTCGATGTTGCTGGGGACATGAGATTCTTGTAGGGATTTATTGAGGATCTCTTGATGAACAGGGGAGGTGTGGAGAAGATCCAGGATGGAGATTTGGGTGGGGGTATTCTCTAGGTGTTCCAATAGATTGTATTGGGTACTAGTGGATGGAGTGATACTTGCACCTGCAACTAATATTCTACCTCGACAAGTGGTAACTGCACATTGGCCATCGACGCCCTTAACATGAATGACATTAATATATGGTTTGACTTTGGATACATGCAGCCAATGAGGTTTTCATAATTGATGTATGCATTGGTATTATCCTTTCTTTCTACATTGTCTCCTTTCTTTTCCTTCCCCTGGGTGAAGGGTTGAGTGGGGTTAGTCATTCCTTTACCTGAGGTGTGTTCAGGAAATGCATTTTGATAGATTTTAAGGCCAACATTCGGTGATGGTTGGTTAGGAGAGTCTAATTCAATTTTTTCGCAGTTGAGGAGGTCTTTGATGTAGTGTTTTAGTTGCATGCATTTGATGGTAGTGTTTCCCTTAACATAATGGTAATCAAAGTACTCATTTTCTTTGTACAATGTAGGCTTAGGTTTTGACTCATCAAATGCTTCTATTTTTGTATACACAATTAGGTTACCATTGGACATTTTTTGAAAGATTACATCTATGGGTTCACCCAAAGGGGGAAACATGCATTTTGGTGTATTCTAGGTTCGAGGCCTTGGTTGTCCATGTGGGACAGATATAGTGTTTATCTAGTTTATAGGACCTTGGTAGTTAAGTTTATATGATGTCCTTGGGGGATAGGTAGTCATTTCTTAGGGGTGTATGTTTTGTTGGTATGCAGGTTGATGATATTCCAGAGTAGGTTATTGATACGTGGGAGGGGGTTGATGGTATTATTGTGATGTTTGCTGATAGGTTTGGGTAGGTGTAATGGGACCGGCCATCATGACTTGAATGTGTTTGGTGTTAGTGGCACCATTAGTGATGACTTTCTTGTTCTTATTCTAGTACCATGATTGATCATTGTTTTTTCTAACAGACTGGGGTTGTTTGTAATGTTTGATGACACCGTCTTCTATGAGACCTTGTTCAAGATCCATGCCTTTTCCTTGAATTTCTTGATAAGTTTGTAGGTAGGTAATGTACATGTAATGGGATAGTTTGGGATGGAGATTGTTAATGAATATTGTAGTGAGATGTTTCTCTAGAGGTTGATATGAAAATCTCATAGTGAGTCTTTGCCAACGTTGTAGGTAGTCTACCAATCTTTCCCCTTCTTTTTGTTTGGAGTTGCATAAGTCTAAGAGGGAGAGCCCATTCTCAATGTTATGTGCATATTGGGCAACAAATTTCTCTGATAGTGTCACAAATGTGGAAACTGTGTCATAGGAGATCTTATAAAACCACCCAAGAGTCATTCTTCACAAGCTCTTAGGGAATAGAAGTGTGAGGAAATTTTCACTATAAGCAACTTCTTGGCATGCCATTTAAAATTCTTTGACATGGCTAACAAGATCTCCCCTTCCCTTGTACTTGTCAAACTTGGGTGTCTCTAAGTGTTTGGGAAAGGGTATAGCACTGATAGATCGATCAAATGGGCAAGGACACACCTTTTCAATATTGAATGGTTTAACCTCGATCCCTGTGTTTAGCTCCTTGAGAGCATTCTTCATTTCTTCCCACTCATGATTGATTTGTTGGGGAGGGTTATTAACTCTGATTGCATTGGTTCCCTAGATGTGATATGCATCAAAGGAGAATATGGGGTATTTTTTAGAGGGAATTGCAGTGTAAAATAGGGAGGCTGATGAGTAGCATAAATAGGTTCTTATGATGGTAACTATTTTGGGTAGGATACTGTTATAGATTGGATGGTGGTACTTGATGTTATTGTTGTAGCGGCTGATAGTAGGTCTGTGCTTGTTGAGGTGTTGGGTATGTGTTAGGAACCTATGTGTTCCTTCTATTTATTTTGTTAGTGTAGTGTTCTTGAACAAATATGCTTTGTAATTCATCATGTGAGTATATTTTAATATCCCACATGCATAATTAGTAATACTTTTCTAGATTGTACTTAGTATATAAGTGTGTATTGAGCCCTTTGATGGTAGTGATGAATTTATTGTATTGAGCTTGCTCAAAGGAGGTTACCCCCTCAAAGTGGCCCTCGATCAATAGATTCACTTTGAGTTCTATTGTTGCCCTATATTTTTGTTATTTCCTGCATGTTCATCATTTTGTTGTAGGAGGTTCCTCTCATTTGGTATCATAGCACTTTCTTGGGCTTGTTGGGTCGAAGTTATGTCAAAAAAAAAAATTTCGTCGTGGCCTTCAGTTCAGGTTCATTTTTTTTCTTTCATCTGGGTTCATTTCAAATTATAGAATTTCTTGTATTCCAGTACTTCATTTTAGTTGTTAGTATCTGATTGATTTTCCCTAAGTTGATTGTCAAAAAAGTAAAAAATTTCTATTTTTTAGCCATAGCTTCCTTTCTTTATTTTTGTTTCCTCTCAAAGTTCCCCAGAATCCTTGAAATACCATTCTGCATACTTCCTTCCTTGAAGACCCTACCACAAATTCCACATATCAAAGCCCTAAATCCCTCATTTATCTAATTTTAGGGTTTTCCCTAACTTTTTTGCTTCTTAGCCTATCACCACCAAATCAGGCCACAAGGTCCATTTCTTAATTCTACTCCTTTGTCCCTCTTAGACCACTCATCCCATTCTACCTCCCTACCCCTGAAACCCTCATTTTTATTTTTCCATTTTCATTAGAAAGTATCCAACTACTTGTCAAACCCCCATTAACCATCTGCATTTTTCCCAAATCGAAGTTTTCCCTAACTGAAAAAGTTTTTGTTTCTATTGTTCTACCCATTTCAAACAAAAAAAATTCTTGCTATATGGTTTTCACCCATACAGGAGAAAAAATCATGGAGGAGGAACTTGCATCCCTCAAGACCAAACTTCAAGATCTGTATGAAAAAATTCTCAGTCTCACTCTTCAGCACTCAGTCATGAACCAAAACCATTCTGGAGACGTTGGGTTCTCTTCTAGAAATTTTTGTGGACCGAAGATTTATTTTCCTCGCTTCAATGGTGTTCATCCAAGTGGATGGATTTATCAGGCAGTGTAGCATTTTAGATTTCAAAATACTCTAGATATCTACAAAGTCTTGCTTGCATCTTTTCATTTGGAACATGAAGCTCTTCAATGGTTATTTTGGTACATCAAGGATAATAAAGACCCAACATGGATAGAATTGTACACACTCCTTTTGTAGTGCTCTGGCCCTAGTGCTTTTGATGACTTCATAGGAGCACTCACTAAACTTCTCAAAATAGGCATAGTAAGAGAATACCAGATAGAGTTTGAAAAATTAGCTAATCACACATAGGGATTGTCTGATGAATTCTTCCACAGTTGTTTTGTCAGTGGTCTGAAAGATGCACTTTGATCTAAAGTAAAAATGTTTCAATTGACTATAATGATGGAAGCCATCTGGTTGGCTAAGTTAGTAGAGGACCAGACTAGTTCTCTACAACATTCTAGATCCAATTTTTTTCCACTCCAAAATACAGGTTCTTGATACCCTCAAGTCACGCCAGCTCCCCAAAATACTCCTATCAAGAACTTGTCTAAAATAGAGATGCGGGCCCATCGAGAAAAAGGGCTTTGTTATAATTGTGATGAGAAATGGTCCCCAAGCCATAGATGTGTTCAGTAAAAGCTCTATCTCTTAGATGTCGATTCTCCACCAGAACTAGAAGAGTATGTAGATTCTCAAAAAATAGTAGATGATGAGGTTGAGCCTCAACAGCCACTTGTTGAACCTCCTTCGCCAGAATTCCAACTAGAGATATATGTCCATGCTTTGGCAGGATTCACTACCCCACAAACCACGCAGGTCTAGAGTTTCTTCAAGAAGATCCCTCTTACTATACTCATCTATTCTGGTAGCACTCATAACATCATTGACCCTCGAATAGCCAAACAGGCTAATTACTTTGTCAATCCCTGCTCTAGCTTTGAAGTCATGATTGCCTATGGGGGAACCTTACCTTGCAAAGGGAAATGTCACAATTTTCTTCTCTATATTGGAGATTATAACTTGCACTCTGACATGTTTTCCTTTCCCTTAGGTGGATGTGATGTGGTTTTGGGAGCCCAATAGTTATGCACTCTTGGCCCCATTCTATGGGATTTTTCTGAACTTTGGATGTAGTTTTCAGCCAATGGGCAACAACACACTTTGAAAGGCTTATAGCTAGGGTCTCTCAGTATCATGAGTTCACATCATATGGAAAATATTCTTAAGAAGAATTCCCATTGTGTCATCGCTTAGCTCCATTCCATTTAGATGCAGCCATCAACAGTCTCTAGTACTCCTGTAGATCTACAACAAATTTTGCATAAGTATTCAGGTGTATTTGCTGAACCTGTGGAATTTCCCCCTCCTCGCCTAGAAGACTACCATATTCATCTCCTTCCTGGTAGCATTCTGCCCAATATTAGACCCTAAAGCTACCCATTTCATTAGAAGACCGAAATCAAGATGCTCATTCGTGAATTACTGAAGGAAGGTATTATTCACCCTAGTACCAGTTCCTTTTCTTCTCCAGTTCTACTTGTCCACAAAAAAGATGGGTCCCGATGGCTCTGCATTGATTTTTGAGAACTTAATCATCTAACCATAAAAGATAAGTTTCCCATTCTAGTTTTTGATTAACTTCTTGATGAGCTCCATGGTGCACGTTTTTTCTCCAAGTTGGATCTTCATTTTGGGTATCATCAAATTGGGGTTAATGGGGAGGATATCCCAAAAATAGCCCTCCACAGACATGATGGTCACTATGAATTTTTAGTCATACCCTTTGGCCTCACTAATGATCCTTCAACATTTCAAGCAGTGATGAATAAAATATTTCATCCATACCTTCAAAAATTCATTCTAGTCTTATTTGATGATATCCTCATCTATAGCAAGACCTAGGTTAAGTATCTCCATCATCTAGAGCTTGTAATGCAACTTCTCTCTGATCATCAACTCTATGCGAAACCGTCTAAATGTGTGTTTGGCTAGGAGGAAGTGAAGTATCTTGGGAATATTGTTGCACACCAAGGGGTTTGGGTGGATCCTACAAAAATAGATGCCATGAAAAATTGGCCACATCCTCACACTCTCAAGAGCCTTCAGGGTTTTTTGGGGCTGACGGGCTATTATCACAAGTTTGTCAAGAATTATGGGAAGATTGTAGCACCATTGAAAACTATTTTAAAAAAGATGCTTTTACTTGGACCGAGGTTGCTGAGAATGTGTTTGAACAACTAAAATAAGATATGTGCAGTACACTTGTTCTCCCTATGCCAGATTTCTACAAGGCCTTCACTATTGAGAGTGACACCTGTGGCAATGGACTAGGTTTTGTTCTCCTTCAAGATGACTATCCTATTTCATTCACTAGAAAATCCCTTTCTAGTAAGAATTTAGCCCTATCTACATATGAAAAATAAATGATGGCTATTTTGCATGTTGTACCAAAGTGGCAGCCATACCTCCTAGGGAGTCATTTTTGCATCAAGACCAATCACCAAAGTCTTAAATACTTCTTGGAACAACGAACATCCTCCCCTGCACAATAGAAATAGGTTAGCAAACTCATGGGGTATGATTATGAGATCACCTACAAGAAGGGTAAGGAAAATATTATGGAAGATGCTCTTTCTTGCAGATTTGATGATCAAGCTTCCCTTTTAGCTATTTCTATGCCAATTCCCAATTGGTTAGAATCTATTTAGCAGGGCTATGGCAGTGACTCTTCTTTATCTCAAATCATTCACCAATTGGCCAATAATCCTTTTGCTATACTACATTACTCTTGGGATGGTTCTTCTCTCTAATACAAGGGCCATCTAGTGCTTCCTCAGAATCCAGATCTACAATAATCTATCTTTTACGAACTCCATGCCTCTCCTTCGATAGGGCACTCAGGGTTCCTCAAACATTATGAGTGGGCAAGGTGGAACTTCTTTTGGAAAGGAATGAAACAGATGATTCAATAAATGGTAGCTGAATGGGATACATGCCAATACCACAAGGATGAAATAACCCTCCTTCCTAGATTGTTGGAACCCTTTCCATCCCTACACAGATTTGGACTAATATTTCTATGGATTTCATTGAAGGGCTTCTAAATCAGGCAGCAAGATAGTGATCTTGGTTGTGGTTGATTGTCTCTCCAAATATAGTGATTTTTTTCCCTGAGCCACCCCTACACTACCTCCTTAGTTACACAAATATTCATGGACCAGATCTTCCATCTTCATGGCCTCCCTTCTTCCATTGTCTTAGATCGCCATGCAAATTTTACCAGTCATTTTTGGACTGAATTATTTCAGCAAACTGGCACCAAACTGAAGATGAGTTTGGGTTATCACCCACAAATTGATAGTTAGACCAAAATTGTCAACAAATGCTTGAAAGCTTATCTTTGCTGCTTCACTTCCGAACAAAATTAGTGGCCCAAGTGGCTTCCTCTTGCTAAATGGTGGTACAATACCTCTTACCACACTACATCTAAAATGACTCCATATGAAGTAGTCTATGGTCAAGCACCTCCAGTGCTCCTTCCCTACACTCCCAATAGCTCACTAGTCTAGGAATTTGATAGAGTTCTCCACACCGAGGATCATACTCTTCGCACCTTACAAGATAATCTTCACATGGCTTGAAATTGGAAGAAATAGAAGGAAGAACAACACTGTTTTAAATGCTTGTTTCAAGTTGGGGATATGGTTTTTCTTCATCTATAGCCATACTAGAAACCCTCCTTAAAGATTAAAGGGTGTCATAAGTTGGCCCCAAAATTTTATGGGCCATATGAGGTTCTGCAAAAGATTGGTTTAGTTTCTTATAAACTAGAACTTCCTCCTTCTTCCCACATTCATCCAGTATTTCATGTTTCTTGTCTCAAGCAAGTTCTTGGCACCAACGTCAGAGCACAAACTGCTCTACCTAAAATGGATAAGGAAGGATCCATTATCTTGGATCCTAAGACAATCTTGGACCGGCGCACTTGCCAGCTTCACTCTCACCCCATCTCTAAGGTCTTGATTCAGTGGCATGGAATGCAACTAGAGGATGCTACATGGGAACCCCTTCTTTAGATTCAACAACAATTTCCTCACCTTAAGCTTTGAGGACAAATCTTTTTTCTAAGAGAGAGGGGGTGTTAGGAACCTGTGTGTTCCTTTTGTTTATTTTGTTAGTGTAGTGTTGTTGGATGCATATGCTTTGTAAGTCATCCCATGAGTATATTCTATTATCCCACATGCATAGGTAGTAATAGTTTTCTATATTGTACTTAGTATATAAGTGTGTATTGAGCCCTTTGATGGTACCAACGAATTTATTGTATTGAGCTTGCTCAAAGGAGGTCACCCCCTCAAAGTGGCCTGTGATCAATAGATTCACTCTGAGTTATACTGTTGCCCTATATTTTTGTTATTTCATGCATGTTCATCATATTGTTGTAGGAGGTTCCTCTCAATAGGTGGGGTGAGTATGCATTGCACCTATGTAAGGTAATTGTGTTGCAGTACTGAAGTATGTGGGAAAGGTGTGTTGTTGTGGAATACCCCCATTATGTGTAGTGAGGTAATTGATGTTTGTGGGGAGGCTCAACTATTGTGGAAGTGGAAGGATTTGGGATGTAGCAAAAGATGGAATTTGTAGGGAGGCAGTGAAGTTAGTTTGCAGCTGCTAAGTGGGTTGGATGACATTGTGTATGCTAGAAAAATGGTTAGATGTCGAGTGGGTTGGATGACTTTGTGTGTACTATAAAAAGGGTTAGAAAATTTCTGCAATGGTTGTGAGGTGAAGGAATTTTCCTCATGTGTCTTTGGTTGTGGTTTTTGAATAGGTTAAGTGATTGATTGTGCAACTGCAAATGGGTTGGGTTGTTATTGTTGCACTTGGATGTGAATGTTTTGGCATTTTGTTCCTGTGGTTGTTGTTGTTGAATAGGTTGGATTACGGATTGCATGGTGGCCAAAGGGTTGATGGATGTGTGTTATTATTGATAGGAGGGTGGATTGGTGCTCTACGTTTGTGTGGGGATACCTAAGGATTGCATGGAGGATTGTGAGTAGTTCCAAGCGGAAGATAAAGCATTTTGCATAGTCTAACCAACATGGGAAGATTGCAATAGAGGGTTCAGATTTGATTGTGTTTGTGGTAGGGGAACTAGGGTATACTATGATTGTGGTGCTAGTTGAGCGTGGAAAGTGGGCCCTTATGGAAATAGGGGCTGATTGTAAGCTCCTATGAGTGGCATACTCATACTAAACTGTGGTTGTTGTTGATGTGATGTGGGGATGAAAGGCAGAGTGGAGGTAGACATTATGGTATGGATGGTGTATGTGCCTTTGTGGTTATGAATTGGTTGATGTGGTTTGGATGGGATGAGTATTTATTGGTGGAATACTGGTTTACTAGGTGTTGACTATTGGTTACGGGAATTATGCAACAAAGGGTGGAACTATTTACAATGATTGAGCGACTGTAGGTTAGACTGGTGGTGGTGCTTGGGTAGAAATGGGGGCACTAATTGCGTTGTGGGTGGTGTATTAGGAGGTGAGGCTCCCATGAATAAAAATGGGGTTGATTGCGGTGTGGTGTGCACTATAGATGGGGGGATGGAAGGTTGCATCATCTATCATTTGAGAGATCACACTTGTATTAGCCATTGTATGGGATTGAAAAATTCAAGTCTTACTAAATGAGGGATCTCTCCTAGGAGTATCATAGGTCTTGTGACCAATGTGGGTATGATTCTAGGTGGTAATGGGATTCCTCGCTACTGAATGTCTACAAGCATTATGCGATTTTTGTGCCCTATGATGACACTAATCATGGTAGCATATCCTAGATGGTTCATGAATGTTTCCATAGTGCTGAATGTACAAGGCTCATTTTTTTCCACCTAGATGTGCTCAATTTGTGCATTGTTCCAAGGATCAAAGGAGACCATGGTGTTAGTGTGGTCTACCATTGCATTAGATGAGGTAGCTGCAAGATTTGGTTCCATGTCCTTCCTCTTCTTAGTGGACTGTGTTGTAGGTGGCATGAAATGAATACCTTGAGGGGATAATGAGATGTGAGATGTAATGAAAAATTTTCCTAAGAAGATAAGGATGATGATGTTATGATTAGGATTTGAGATAACGTGTCTAAGCTAATGAGTATACTCCAAAGGATTAAGGATGACTTGGTGTAACTACAAATTAAGGGTTGCTTTCCCTGGTGTAAGATCAAGTGGATGCAATTGTCTACCTAGGTTAAACTTGTGATATTCCGTGGATGGGATTCTCTATCGATGTGAACCAACCTTTTTATCAAGGTGATGAGGTTGCAAAGGAAAAGGGGTTTATCCTAAACAATTCTTAGTTTAAGGAAACCAAAAGCTGGGGTTTTATTACGATGTAGGTTCTAAGAAACTCAAAAAGAATATGCAACACCAAGTGAGGGATGCGAGTTGGGATGATTTGGATGATGCTAGGTTGACTAGGATTGGATTGGATAATGTTGGATTTATGCTAGGATGAGTGTGTGATGTGTTTCTAAAGATGACACCTAAGGGAGGTCCTAAAAATGCATGCTAAGTGATCCTAAGACGAGGAGGAGGAATGCCTATTTTTTGCGTTGAGCTAGCTAGTAATACTATTCAAATGTAATGAAGGCAGTGTCCAAATGTTATTTTTTTTGGAAGTTAGAAACATTGTTTTTGTATATCACTTTGTCAAATTTTTCCTATTTGTGAGTTTCTTGCTTCATGGAATCAATGTTATGTCGATACTTGTTGGCCTCTTGGGTTGTGCTTTTTTGTTCTTTGTGCATGGGAGGTAATGGATTTTTCATCTTCTTGTGCTTCACCAAATTGGAAATGAGCATGGTTATGATAAAAAAGGATTATTTCCTAGGACTAGGCAGTGACTACTGTAAGTGTGCCTTGGGAGTCTTTGGAGAAAATGATTGGTTCTATTGTTGGGTCAATTTTGAACAAACAGTCTTGCAAGGGACAAAGAAACCTTGCAAGAAGCACACAATGTTGATCTCTTTGGAAAAAGAATTTGGACCTTCAATTTTGTCTATGTTAAAAAAATGCTCTCATGGGTTTATAACATCAAATACATGCACAAGCAATTATACCTAAGGATTCAGTGAGCTTGCAAACCTTTGTCCGCAAATGTAGGCACACAGATGAGAGATAATCAAAATATGACCATCAACAAGTACACAATGGCTCCATTCATGATGTCATATTATTCGACTCCAAACTCTCAAGTTGGCATGAATGTGCCAGTGATCCTAGGGAAGTTACTATTTTCCTTGCAGAACTGATTATCAAGCTTTCAGAGGTAAATTGGGTAGGTTGCTAGTTAACATTTTCTAGTGAGATTCATGGCATCCCTGCAATCAGTTTGTATGTTTGTGACTCACTTAAAGTCCTTTTTTACCATGGCAATATGTTATAGATATTCACCTAGTATGGACTACCATCATCATGACTCACCCGAGCTTGAAGGGATATAAAATAGACGTTTGGTTTGCACCTTGTTTCTATACCGGCCAAAGGGATTTACCAATTTGAGGTCATTCTCTAAAAGGACATGTGCTTCTTTTGGGCATGCCTCTCTAGAAGAAAAACAAATAACTTAATCTTTCTCTTCACACCATATCCATGAAGGTAAGGGGAGAGGATACAGGTATAAGCTATTTCTAGTGCGTTACTTAGAAATAAATCTTAAGGAAGTGTTGCAAAACACTCCTTCAAACACATCAAACACCTATTTTTTCCAAAAGAACCTATTAAGACTAAGTGTTTTGTCTATCCAAGACATCAAACACTCATGATTAACATGCAAGGTTCTTTTCTTTGTTTGAAAAATGAAGTACTTTAAATTGGAAAATAGTTGGTTCTTTCCCTTTAGTCACTCAAGATTGTGTGTTTGTTTGATGTATTGATTTTAGTTAACCAAATGAAATATTTTGATTCAATTCCTTTTAGGCATTCAAGATTGGATGAGTTTGTTTTAAGCCCAAATGAAAGATTTGATTAGATTTTAAACCAATATTTTAAATGCACCAAATCAAAGTGTGAGTTCATTTTAATTTATCCAAAAAATAATGATTGGTTTTGTTTGATTTTTTAATGGTTAAATCGTAACTCCCAACAGTGTTCCCGCAATCTGCAAAACAAAGTGTAGAATCAGCTTACAACATTCCCACGAGTCTAGCAATCAATCCCCCAAGGTTAACGTGCATTCTTGTAGGGTCAAACAATGATCTCATAGGGGTTTGACCAAGATTTTGAAGACTTAAAAATAAAACAACACGTGTATAAATAGCCTTAAGGATTTATAGGTTACAGAACACATTTCCACGATTCTTGCCCACGTTCCCATGGGTTAATTAAAATTTAGAAAAAAGACAAAAGAAAAGAAAAGGGTCTCGGCCATTTTCCGTCTACAAGGCCATGGGATTGTGTTCCCGTGGAAAGACACTTTGTTCCTGCAAGTTTAGATGACAATCCTGTGGGTGGTCTAAAAATTTGATGTGTTGATTGTGTTTTTAAATTTGATGGAACAAAAAATGGCTTTAGCTCCTCCAATCTACAAAAAATCAAACAACCTAGCAAAACAAGCTCAAAAAAAAATAAATGTTAAGATTTTGGTTAGTTTGCAAAGAAAATAAAATCATAAAAAGGAAATGACCTCTGAAGTGGGTCCTATCAGGCGTGCCAAAATGTATGCAAGGAAATAGAAGTTAAAGGAATACCTAAACTAGTCAAGAATTCAAACAAATACTTCAAACACTAGTACATTTGAGGCCTCTTTTTGATGTCTATGTGTCACTTTTCTGACACTCTACTATCGGCCTAGCGATAGAGACTAGTGTTACAGTTGTGGTGTCGGAATTAATAATGGCTGCACTGTCTGTCGTTATTGCGATGTTACTAACCATTGCAATATGAGCCGGCTATGATGGTTACCATGTTGTTGTTACTTATTTTAGCTGTCGCTATTACGACACGTAGGCATTGCATCTTGTCTGTCACTATTACGACATGTACACATCACATCTCATCTGTCTGTATTATGAAACATAGGCAACGCATGTTATCTGTCACTTTTTTAGACATGGGACGAATTTGCTATACATGCGACATCGAGCCGTTGGTAATTTTCTGACGGCCCTATGTCACATGTATAGAAAATTCATCATACGTCTAAAAAAGTGATGCCTAGGTGTCACAACACTGTCTCAGAATGAGTGTCAAAATTACGATAGGGGTGCAACAAATTTTCTATGCATGCAACGTCAAATTGTCAACAATTGCCGATAGCTCGATGTCGCATGCATTTTTTTAGTGTCGCTTTAGAGTTTTTAAGAGTTTAGTGTCCTACTGTCGCTATTTTCAGTAATTCTGGTTTTACTTATTTTGCAACCATGATTTCATGTGCTTTATTTGGGATATGTACATGTTCATTAAATTACATAACACATGAGTGCTAAAAAACTTCTACCATATGAAGTATTATAACTTTTGAAACCAGTCATTTAAAGGATGGTAGAAGTGGTATCAATCGACCTTATCCAAAGGGTATCAATGGAATTTCTCTCTAAAGATTTACATGAGTCACTTGATACATATGCTAAAGATTGCATAGTAGACAATAAACAATTAGAGCTACATACAACTTAATACAACATGACATGGTAGTAATGAATAACCCACCCTTGAAGAGAGAGATATGGTACTTTTTTAATGTAGAAAGTGGAAGTTGTTATTGGTCAATCTAGATCAATTGGGTCCACTACAACCTCATGAGATTGAGCTTGTGTTAAGGCTATGATAAGGAATGCTCACATGTCTATGGTAGGATAGAGCATCTATGATCCCTTGGAAATGCTTTTCTAGTAGTCATAAAGTTTGATTCAAATTATCAATTGTAACAAAACTTATACAATTACTTCATAGTTATAGTTAAACAAATAAGAATCCCCACTAATTGTCTAAATAATGTGTTATTTATGTCTCTAAATCTTTAGATTTACATAATTCCATCCCCACTTCAATGGATGTGGCAGTACTTTTGCTTTTTCACCTAATATTTTACCACCAAATCGGGCATTGCGACGGTGTGAAATGTTGTTAAAAATATATATATATTGAGATTCTCTTTGTTTCGAGAAAATTTTAACATTCTCTACTTAACAAGGCCAACCACGTGAAGGTGGAAGCTCATCTGGCCCCTCCTACAAGTCTTGTATGACCCTTTACGACACTTTAAGATCTCTAAGATGTATTCTTAGGGATCATAACGGGTCATAAAGGGTCATAAGGGATCTTGGGACACAATAGTTGAGAAACATAAATGTAGGCATCATGGTCACAATTTTTTGGAGACACAACATAATTGAGTGGTATACCCAGATGATGCAATGCAACCACTACTCCTCCAGTTCTATGTTGGCACTGCACGATCCAAAAATCATAGATAAGGAATAAATTTAGAGAGCGAAGGAGGCCATAACAACCAAAATAATATACCTTCGCTCTCTAAATTTATTCCTTATCTATGGTTTTTGGATCGTGTTGTGCCAACTTTGAATTGGAGGAGTAGTGGTTATGTTGCATCGTCTATGTATACCACTGAATTATGTTGTGTCTCCAAAAAATTTTGATCACCATGATATCTACATTTAAGTTTCTCAGCTGTTGTGATATCTATATTTATGTTTCCTAGCTATCATGTTTATGTGCATGTACTTTATGTTTTTGGCTTCTCTCCCTCCTCCAAAATAATATTTTTCCACTCTAAATCGAGAATGCACGTGCATCTGCATAGAATATATAGTGTTATAAGGCCCCAGATGGGCATAAATTCAATGTACAATTATGATCTTGTATAGATAAAGTGGAATTGGAATTTCAGAAAGACTGGGAAAAGTTTGTGCATAATTTTGAATTGAAGATGGGGAATTTTCTATTGTTCAGTTCATAATTTTGCACAAACTTTTTCCAGCCTTGCTGAAATTCTAGTTTCAGTTTATCTTTATAAGACCATAATTGTACCATTGAATTTCTACCCATCAGGGCCTTCTAACACCATAAGTTTTCCTGGTTGTTTATAAAATTTGAAACAACCAGAGAAGAACATTTTATAAACCACTGGCACTGCGTGGAACTACATAGGATCATCACCAAATGGGGTTTTGGATTAGAGAACTCACTTTCACTTAATAATTATGAATCCATCAATGGTATACTAATTGTTTAGGATTGTAAGTTTCCATTGATGGCTTCATAATACCAAGAAAAAGGTGTCCAAAAGACTTAGTAGCCTCCAAAGCCTTTTCCTTGAATGCATTATACCCCTTTTTCTTGATGGATTCATCTTCTCGCTGAAGAGTTCAGCTGGAATTTTGCCTGAAAGTTTGTATAGGTTGAAGTAAAAAGGAAAAATCTCTTATAAAAGTATTGGTATAATTTGGATAGCAAGGATCACCCAACAAATAAAACAAGAACGAAAATAGTGCAACTTAAAAATAGAATGCACACAGACATGTCTAGTGATCATATTGTGCTAAAGTTGTTGCTTGATGCTACTGCAACGACTACATATAGTAAATTTTACATCACTGCCTGATGTCGTTGAAGTATTGACCCAGGGTTGAATCCAGTATGCTCCTGTATGATCTAGAACCTGCAAGGAAGGTCAATATGGGGTTAGATCCTAAGGATCTAAGAAATGCATGGCACCCTAATACTGATCCTCATCTACAATTAAGCATGTGCATAGTCAAGCCATACACTTCTCCTTTCCTTTCTATTTCCTGCACCTGTATATACGGCTACACAACTAGATGCATGATATAAAATTCATATTTTATTACATATAATATCATAAGATAAGCTACTTCAATAGCTTAGCTAAATCAATCCTAAGGTATTTAAAACTAGTATTGTAAAGAGATACAAAATATGTAAAATATTGGTAAGGGGTAGTAAGATCAAGGAAGAACTCAAAAGTACAAGACCTAAGGGCTAGACCTAATGCCTCGGGGTCTCATCATAGATTCCCTTGCCTACATAACTCGCAGAGATATCTTTGTTCAAGTTTAACTTTAACTTTAACAATAAACAATTAGAGCTACATACAACTGACTACAAAATGGCATGGTAGTAATGAATAACCCACCCTTGAAGAGAGAGATATGTTACTTTTTCAATGTAGAAAGTGGAATTTGTTAGTGATCAATCTAGATCAATTGGGTCTACTACAACCTCATGAGAGTGAGCTTGTGTTAAGGCTACTATAAGGAATGCACACATGTCTCTGGTAGGATAGAGCATCTATGATCCCTCGGAAATGCTTTTCTATTAGTAATGGTAGGATGTCATAATTATGTTCTGAAGCTTCTTTATCCAAAGGGTATCAATGGCATTTCTCTCTTCACTAAAATTGAGGGTGAAGAAGATGCTTTTCTTTGTTTGGGTATACCACTCAATTTCTATACCCAATGGATGCAAAGCAACCTTCTGCACCCCTTATTCTATTGAAGGTAAAGGACATTGATACCCCTTTCATAAAGAGTCTTTAATAAAGATAGATGGTATATATCGTACTATTTCTACTTGAAAAGCATTCCCAAGGGAGAAAGAGATAAAAAACTCAACAACTAATCAGTAACAATAATAAAAATAATGGAGCAGTATGCCAACATAGTGAATAAGTGGGCAAAATACATAAGGCATTGAACACTAGTTTCGTAAGGCATTGAAAAATAGTTTCGTAAAGAGATGCAAACTATGTAAAATATTGGTAAGGCATGGAAAGATCAAGAAAGAACTCAAAAGTACAATACTTAAGGGCCAGACCTAATGCCTTGAAGTCTCATCATAGATGGCCTTGCCTACATAACTCATAGAGACATCGTAGTTTAGGTTTAACTTTAACTTTAACAATAAACAATTAGAGCTACATACAACTGAATACAACATGACATGGTAGTAATTAATAACCCACCCTTGAAGAGAGATATGGTACTTTTTCAATAAAGAAAGTGGAAGTTGTTATTGGTTAATCTAGATCAATTGGGTCGACTACAACCTCATGAGATTGAGCTTGTGTTAAGGCTATTATAAGGAATGCACACGTGTCTGTGGTAGGATAGAACATCTATGATCCCTTGGAAATAATTTTCTATTAGTAATGGTAGGATGTCATATTTATGTTCTGAAGCTTCTTTATCCAAAGGGTATCAATGACATTTCTCTCTTCACTGAAATCAAGGGTGCAGAAGATGCTTTGCATCATTTGGTTATACCACTCAATTTTTATACCCAATGGATGCAAAGAAACCTTCTGCACCCCTTATTCTTTTGAAGTTAAAGGATATTGATACCCTTTTGATAAAGAGTCTTCAATAAAGATAGATGGTATATATCCTATTGTTTCTACTTGAAAAGCATTCACAAGGGAGAAAGAGATCAAAACCTCAACAACTAATCAGTATCAATAAGGAAAGTAATGGATAAGTATGCCAATGTAATGAATAAGTGGGAAAAATACATATGGCATTAAAAAATAGTTTCAAAAGGCATTGAAAAATAGTTTCGTAAAGAGATTCAAAATATGTAAAATATTGGTAAGGGGTGGAAAGATCAAGAAATAACTCAAAAGTACAAGACCTAAGGGCCAGACCTAATTCCTCAGGGGCTCATCATAGATGGCCTTGCCTACGTAACTCACAGAGACATCGTAGTTTAGGTTTAACGTTAACTTTAACAATAAACAATTAGACCTACATACAACTAAATACAACATGACATGGTAGTAATGAATAACCCACCCTTGAAGAGAGAGATATGGTAATTTTTCAACATAGAAAGTGGAATTTGTTATTGGTCAATCTAGATCAATTGGGTCAACTACAACCTCATGAGATTGAGCTTGTGTTAAGGCTACTATAAGGAATGCAAACGTGTCTGTGGTAGGATAGAGCATCTATGATCCCTTGGAAATGATTTTCTAGTAGTAATGTTAGGATGTCATATTTATGTTCTAAAGCTTCTTTATCCAATGGGTATCAATGGAATTTCTCTCTTCACTGAAATCAAGGGTGCAAAAGATGCTTTGCATCATTTGGGTATACCACTCAATTTCTATACCCAATGGATGCAAAGAAACCTTCTACACCCCTTATTCTTTTGAAGATAAAGGACATTGATACCCTTTTGATAAAGAGTCTTCAATAAAGATAGATGGTATATATCCTACTGTTTCTACTTGAAAAGAATTCCCAAGGGAGAAAGAGATCAAAAACTCAACAAATAATCAATATCAATAAGGAAAATAATGGATAAGTATGCCAATGTAATGAATAAGTGGGAAAAATACATATGGCATTAAAAACTAGTTTTGAAAGGCATTGAAAACTAGTTTCGTAAAGAGATTCAAACTATGTAAAATATTGGTAAGGGGTGGAAAGATCAAGAAAGAGCTCAAAAGTACAAGACCTAAGGGCCAGACCTAATGCCTCAGGGGCTCATCATAGATGGCCTTGCCTATGTAACTCATAGAGACATCATAGTTCAGGTTTAACTTTAAAACCAGTCTTTTAAAGGATGGTAGAATTGGTTACACAACCCCTTTCTATGGTAGAGTCCCAAAACAGTGTCTCCATTGGCTGCCACCCAATTAGGTGAACAAGGATGAGAACCTAATTAGATTCTACCTACAAATAAGTTATATGTAGACCTCTTCATAAGGTTACCTACCCAACGGTTTATAACTACGATGGAGAACCAATTCCTGTAAGATATTAAGGTAATATCCATGATGCCAAACCTACAAGATTTTTAATTGTGTGAGAGGAGATACATATTACCTAATTCTATGACCATGTATATAATTTAATCATACCATGCCTTCCTAACATATGCATTGAACTAATAATATCAATGTCTATTAAAGCCCAAATTGACAAGTTGTAAAAGTGGAGTTATACTAACCTCGCTGCTCAAATTGACTAACAATTCAACTACCAAAATATACCTTTAAAAACAAGAGTAACTATAAAAATTTCATTATTATAAGATTGAGACATAAAAATCAGTCATTATTAAGTTGCATATTAAATGAGAATCATTTCTTTTTTGGATTTTTCTTTTGATCTGCTCCCCTATAATCTCGCAAAGGCATATCCATCTCAGCATCATCATTTGTTCTCATACCCATCTCGGCATCATCATTTTTTTCCGCCCGTGCATGTGATCTTATTGTCCTTTGCAAAGGCGGGCCCTCTACAATAACGAATAAAAGGATTAAATTAAAAACCTATTACCATAATTGGGGTTAATTTAAAAACATATTATCATAATGGTTACAAGCATTTCAGTACTTAAAAAAACATAAACCTGACGCTCATTACCTTGTGCAACTGCATCTTCTTGCCTCGTGGCTTGAACCTCAACACGCTCATCGAGAACCTCTACATTCTCTGCAACTATAATACAAATTTTTTAATTAATCCCAACACATTATAATTAAATCATTATTACTACACCAAATTCAATTTAAAATGTTTACTTGTATTAATAAATCAATAATCAAAATTCGAATAGAAAATGTATACCTTGAGTACTACAATGCACATCTGAATCGATGCCTCTGTCGTGCTCGGATGGTGTTTCAAGATCGGCAAACTGCATTCCAATGTAAATAATTAGTGCATTTATCGATAATATATAAATATATAAATACAAGATAAATACTGAGAAATGCTAATCATTCAATTTAATACATATAAAAATAATCACCTTAAAGTTTTAAACAAATATATTCATTTTATGTCAGAACTTAACATCCAATACAGTAATTGGTAAAGTATTCAAATTGAAATAAAAATTGATTCGCTTATTTACCTCTTCGACAGATCCACCAGAAGAAACTTTCACACTCTTTGATTGGTATTGTTCAGCCACGACTGTATAGCCTTGTTTGTAGCCTACTTTCTTGTCCTCTTCTAAAATATTTTTTTTCAAATCCAAGCCCTACATTTTTATTGTCATGAATTTCATCAAAACTAAATTGATTACAATTCATAAATATTTGCAAACGGTTTTTCATTTACTATTGCTTACAATTTGTGTAGCAAGTTTTGAATATCCACTCGAGCCAAGCTTGTGCTGCCCATGCTTTTTTTTTCTTGCTTCTATTGCCTTTGATGTGTCAGGCAACCTGTGTGATGTTTGAAATATGTTAGATCACATAAGTACAAAGAGTAAATAGTACATAATTTCATTACTAATATTATCATGTACCTTCTATCCTTAGGTGATATT
>MU219181.1:747227-812874 GCA_018584345.1 Thuja plicata
GCCATTTCTCTTTATTTGTGTCTGCAACTTGAGCAGCTCCTGTATTCTCAATCTTTTCATGTGGATGTCATCCTCATCCAAATTGTTTCTTGTAGCATCCTCCTCTATGCACTCACAATGCACATTTTTATTTGGGATAGTAGGAGTGTACAATTTTCTGACCGTTGCCATGAAGCCCTCTGGGTCAATATACCTATAAGGGGCTGCCCCCATTCTAAATTTTTCTAACCATTGACCCACTTCATCTATGGCATTCTTACCTATTGTAAAATTTGCAATACTGAATTGCCTAGGGGTTATAGTCCCCTTCTTATGAGGGGCAAAATGCTCATTGTTAGTTAAAATTAGCTGCCAGATGAATTCCATGGCAGCAACTCTCATTGGCACATAATAAGGTAGAATATGGGGTGGGTGAATACACCCAAAAACTATGATTATGGTGAAGTTCTCCTCTAAATAGAAGTCACCCCAATTATGATTTCCAGGCCAATTTTCTAGATACTCACAAGGCCTAAGCAATTGTATGACCTTTAAAGGAATTCTGGTTCTCTTTATTCCTAGACTCTTAATAATTGGATACACAATCCAATTCTTGAAGGCACAGAAGTCACAATTTCTGGAAGTATAGTTCCAAACCCTAACCCAGAACTGGACAGGATTTGGTTATTCTTGGAAGAATCTCTGAGGAGATATATTATTGGGGTCCATGATTGCAAAGTTGAAGTACAAGAGAAGGTGCATCAGGACTGAATAATGCAAAAAATTTGGCTCCTTCTCCTTAGGGTTTTTCAATTTCTTCTGAGTTGCCATAAAACCCTCATGCATCTCATCAATAATATGTTGAATATAGTCATAAATGGTGCTTGAATGCACCTCTTGTAGGTCCAAGACCATCATTAGGATACGATGGCCTATTCTCTCTGCATCTCCATCTATTTCTAGTACTCTGCAAAGAGCATGGGAATTGTATTTGATATAAAAATGCAGGTCCTTCTAAAAATATGGGTAGGGTTCAGCTTTGGGACCTACATAATCTCTTAATTCTCTTGGCATGTGCTTCTTCAAAAAGCTTCTTTCCACACCAGCCTTGGTACTATATCTTTTTCCTGCTTCTTCATGTCAATTTTGGTAGACATGGTACTGAATAGACCAAATGCTTGCATGAAAGAATTCCTATTCAGTATCAGCAAGGTAGTGCCATCCTCTCTTTTGATGGTCTTTGTAATGGCATCATAATGGTTTGCCAGGTCCAGAAATAGGTCAACATCAAGGAACACATCAGGCACTAATAACCTACCCAAACCAGATATCCAAGGGTTTGAAACAGGGATAGGCTTATCAGAATTATTATAAAAGTATGTAAAGAGAGAGAAACCCGTTGTTCCCAGGGTTGAAGCATCTCTGATGTCCTTGAAATCATCTTTGAAGACACCAGCATCAATCTTTCTATTCTGTGTTGAACTTGGCAGAAGCTAAAGAAATTCGTCTAAGAAGCTAGGTTTTCCTTTTTGCTCCTCTCCACTGCCTCCGCTTGTAGAAGCCACGCTCACAGCTCTACTCATTTTTGTGATATCTTAAAATTCTTTGATACTGAAACAAATCAATTCCCCAATATCAACTATCTATTCTGAACACAATTCTCAGTAACTCTTAGAAGTTTCTTATCACCTTAGAAAATAATGCACTTGCTCTGAGAATCACACTTCACTGAAATAAACAACTTAGCTCTGAAATCTGAAAGCACAGTGAACAAGAATAAATGCACAATCATCTATTTATAGCCATCTCGATTTAGAGTACATGGCTCATGATTCAGAAATGTCAGTTCTGCCATTAAGTTACCCTGCCGTGAGCTTTCAAAAACCTAGCCGTAGTTGCACGAAGTTGACAGAAAATCAAATTTGAAATTATGAATCTTTGGCACAATCATCAAACATTTAAGACAGCTGACATGGCATCCTCTGATTGGTCCTTTATCATACATCTCAGCTACCTTTTGTGCACAGTAATCAAAATTCTAATATCTGATTGGCCGCTGAGAGATCTGTTCTTTCATGTCATCTACTTGGCGCCGCTTTTTAGATCTTGTTATTTGGCGATCTCATGACTGCAGGAAGTCTCTTTGTCGTGAGCTTTTTTCTCTAACCATGGTTTAATCTCCAGACCTGGCGACAATATATTTTCTTTACCTTGGCTAACCCAAGTCCATCTGGCGATCAGGCGACACAAGTAAAAATCTAAGTCGCATGGGGTTAACACTAACTCATCATCTTTCTCCAGACTTGGCGACAAACCGTTCATCATTAATCTTTATAATTATCACTAAGTCACTGGATACTCTTGTTCTTTCTTAAGACTACATGACAACCCTAGTCGCTGAGTCAGGTGATAACCTTAACATGATCTTATCATATAGCACGTGCCTTTATTCTATTTAGAGCGACCTTGCGACATACCTTAATCGCCAAGTCGGGAGGACTTTTTCCCTACGACACTTTCTTCTCCAGATAACGCGACCACTGTCAGATCTCTTTATTCTTTCATCGAACGGCAGGCGCGTGATCGCTTAATGTTTCTTCATGCCCTTAAATCATCTGGAGACCTCGCGAATGAAGGCAAACATACCTTAGTCTCTTTATCACTTGATCCTTTTTCTCCTTCTAGCAACCTCCCAACAACCGTTCACATCATGACAGATGTCATCTACTCTTTTTTCCACCCAATGCATACTTTAGAGCTGAGTCATCGCTCCTGTTCTGGTGACATCTCGACTGAGGGAAATCACTAACATTAAATAGTTAGTCGTGGAATCGGGACTGTTATCCCTTAACTGCCATTTCATCAGGAGACCACGCGACTGAAGGAATAGTTAACTATTTATCATGACCTGATCTAGCGATCATGTGACATGAAGTGAATCGCGAAGTCTGATAACATTTCTTTGACTTTTTGACTTGTCTCGTGATCACCCGACTGAGAAATGGGTCCCATTCATTTCAAATCTTATAACACAAAGTTCAAGCGACAACCCGACTGATAATATATCGCTAAGTCTTGAGACACTGAAGGAATATTCTGTTTTGTAAAGAGACTATGCAACACAAGGCAAAAGCAAAGTCGGGAGAGGATTTAGCATATTCATTCTTGGTAATGCGATCAAGCGACCCAACATAAAGCATATGTCTTAAGTAACTTTGAAAAAGTAACGATGAAATACAAGACATGGCCTAGGGTTTCAAATTCTTCGTTTAACATTTAGTTGCTAGGGTTTTTCAGGGTTTATGCAATTTTGGCAAAGCTCAGACATGAAAACCTAAAAATTTTTACAGAGCAGGACAAAGAACAAGGCAAAGCAGCAAAAATAGGAAATACAACCAACACATGGCCCCAAATCCCAATATAGAAAAAGTGCCCTAAGCATATAGGGAGCATGTTCTACCATCACCGCTAATAAAATTTGTACCTTTGTATATTATCACAAGAGAAGATACCAAAATCACCACAACTGACAACACTATTTATAGTTGAAATAACTTTTCTAGCTTCACCAAGATGGATATAGACCCATCAAAAACAAAAGAGAACAACAATAACCAAAACAACACCTCTCCTCACAACAAATAAAAGCATATGATCAACCTCCAAAATCTACTCAATACAACCAAAAACAAAAGCACAAAGGCTTCTCATGCTAGAAACTTCAAGGGTCCAAAGCCCTGTCAACCTAAGACTAGAAAGAGAAGAGATAATTTAATCATGGAAACCCCTCAAAGAAATAGGGTTCCCAATTAGCCATAGATATAGATTATCAAACAAACCAAGATCCATACTTGGACTCTCACAACTAGGAAACCTCAACAACCAGGGAACAAAGGCTACAAAAGAACAAACCTCATCAACTAGTAGGGGATCCCACACCACTGAATACTCAAAGGATCTCTTCTAGATTACACATCCCTCAGCAAGGTCAAAGGGTAGAATCTCAAGGAAACCATCCAAGAAGTAATCACACATGATAAACACAAACAATCAAAAAATGACCAAACCTAGATAGAAAAAAACACTAGTAAGGATAGAATCACCAACCACAAAAATAACCTAAAATAAGGACTTTCTAACCTATTAGGATTGTGGAATTTGCAATGTAGCCTAGGATACAGGAACAAAAACATGTGTATAGCTCTTATTAAGCACAAGATCCTCCACCGTAGGGAAACAAACCATATTCATCCATGTCATTAGTAAGTCAATAGTATAGCATTTGAAACAATAAGGAATAAACTAAATTTTACCATCCTCAAGCTATTAAAGTAGAGAAAGTTTGTAGTAAAAAATGAAAATAGGACATGCAAGCCCAAAAATTAGAAAATACTCAACCTCAGCTCCTAGAGAAGACATCTAATTCTTTAATGTGATAGAAGGCCAACGAGAAATTAAAGAAAAAAACACTAACACCCTCAAGCATCTATAGTGAAAAACCACATAATTCAATGTATATATCAAAATTGATAATAAGATCCTGAATTTCTAGGTTCCAGACAGTTTTTTCATTCCCTCAATGAGGCATTTAAAAAGACACCATCCATTTCAAAATTCATTGGCATCTGACCTTCAATAGATAGGCTGAAAGCTTCAGTGTTGAGATTAAAGTATGAGATTTTTACCATTCTTCCTAGAAAAGGAATTACTTTTCTTTTACCTTTTTGGATAGATTACTAGGGTTTTTTCAAGGAGTTTTTTTGGCTATAAAACATGTACCTCTAATAATCATAAAGACTTGAACAAAAACCCACGGCCATGGATATTGTCAACAGGTGTAACAGGAAGGACATAGAAAATGGATTGGCTAGTGGAATGCTTGTGACCTGGTAAAGTCACCTTCATATTAGGCTTTTCTAGGCCAAGGGTGGTGTTCCTTGTGGTCTTTGCAATAGGACATAGTTAATTAATAAACATTTAGATAAAAGGCTCTAGCATCCATACTCACAATGCTATGGATCCCTAAGAATGACACTAAATTTATGTTAGCATTGATTGCAATCACACCTAGAAGACTTCTAACAAGTGGATAATAACTGAGTCTTACCATCCATCAAAATAAAATGGTTTATTCCTCAATAAATTAATCCACTTAACATTGCATACATAGGGGTAAGAGGGACAACATACCTATGTGATCCATAAATGGTTTATCAGCTATAGGGAAACATAAAATACATTTTAACTTGTATAAGTAGATCACAAAAGCATGGTCGAATATAATAACTACCCTAAAGGAAACATGAATTAATTAGAAGATGTATTCCCATTGGGTAGCAAAGTAACTACTTATAAGGAGCATGAAAATAGTTTTGTAAATAAGAAATGAAAAAGTGATTGTCTATGCACAACCTCAAAGGATAAGAAAACTTGTAAATGAACATACTTAGTTATCCCTTACAAACCATAAATAACCCACATATGATAAAGACCATAGAAAGAGATTTTTTAATGCATTATAACATAGACACAATTTTATCCTTGTATCAGGTAGCTTGAATAGGGGCCTTATACTTACCTCTAGTGAAAGTATCAGACATATTTCTCAAGGGTATAAGATTTATGACACCTAAAGGTTCCTCCCTACTAGACAACAGTGGCATACTGCCCATGACAAAGCATCACTTTCTTTATGCTAGGGTTTCTGTAGATTATGGTGTATTCTCTCATTACGATGAATGTTCTCATATTGACTAATATCAATCAGGCCATCTTAGGGTATACACCTCTAGTCTTGTAATATGCTCTTAAGAAAAGGCTAAAATAAAAGACATATATTGAAATTGATAATAAGATCATGAATGTCCAGGTTCCAGACAGTTTGTTCAATCCCTCAATGAGGCATTTAAAAAGACACCAACCATTGCAAAATTCATTGGCATTTGATCTTCAATAGATAGGGTCAAATCTTCAGTGAGACAACAGTGGCATACTATGTGTGACAAAGCATCACTTTCTTTATGCTAGGGTTTCTACAGATTACACCGTATGTTCTCATTATAGTGTATATTCATCATATTGACTAATATTTGTAATATGCTCTAAACCAAAGGCTAAAATACAAGAGATACCTCAAATGGTGAGTACGCGGTGTCAGCTTGTTGATGAGTACACGGTGGCTATACCCTAAACATGAAGGAAAATAGCTGAATGAATTGCAAACTGGCCCGGACATGTTATGAACGAGCTGTTGGATTCTTTAGTTCTGACCATTAGCTAGATTCAATACAACAAGATCCCTCTTCAGGCGTAGTATGGTATAGTTTCCTTCCACTCGCATGCACAACTCAATCACAAATGAGCTTTTCTTTTTCTTTTTATTTTGTTTATAATCAAGAGGGTGTCACAATTATGATGGTATCATCACTATTATTAAAGCATCATGGGCACTTGAAGAAAAAATACAAAAATCACACATAAATGGTAGCGCCGTCACAATTTTGCGGCAAAATTTGACCGCAAATGTTGTAGTGAAAGAAACGTATAGATTTGGAAAATGTAAAGAAATCAAATCAAAACAAAAGGCCTAAGGGTATGCAAACTTCTTTTAACTAATGAATAACATTCTTTTTTGATTGGATTTGTCCAATAGATTTGGATTTGTTCTCAAAGAATGATTCTCAACCTTCAATGGGTATGAGAAGAATTTGGCATTATGATGTTATGGATGATGATTTTTTTCTTCAAATGGGCATTATGAATTTTCTTCAATGGTGGATGAAAATGGAAGAGGAAGGGGTCAATTTAGAGGAAAATGGAGGGAGAAAAGGAGGGTCAAGATGTATTTGAGGGAGAGCACATGGATTGTGCTTTCTCAAATGTCTCTCATTGTGACAAATGTCACAAGGAGAGAGGTTTGAAAAAATAAGGGAATGTGATCATTTTGGGAGATGTGAGAGGGGACAAAGATGTAACAAATGGATGAAGTGTGTAAGAGGGATGTAAGAGAATTTAAGGAACAATTAAATTCCTATAGTTGGGTATTTGTGGGATATAAAATAAAAGTTGACTAGGGATGGGGTTGAGTTCTTAATCCTTGGATTATGATTGTGAAAATTCTTAGGGAGTGATTAGGCTTAGGTTTAGAGGAAAAATGGGGTGATTAGGGAGATGTGATGAGAGGAGAGAGAATTAGGGGAGGGGTTAATTAGTTCATTGTGGTTAATTAACCAATAAGTAAGGGTTAAGATGTGTGAATGAGTTGGGTTGAGTTGGAACCGTGGGCTAAGTGGTTGAGCATGGTTAGTTTAGGGGTTAAAGTTAGGAGTCATGTGCTCAAATTGAATTAAATAGAATATTTAATTCACAAGTAGGATAAAAGGGGATTTATGAATTAATTTTAACAAATAAATATATTTATTCAACTTAATAGAGGAAAATGATTAATTAATTATTATACTATGGGATGTCTTTTAATAACCAATTGGACTATAGCTAATTAATTGAATTAATTGAGCTAGGGGATAACATAAATTAATTAAATAAATATGTAATTATTGAATCAATAATGCTCTAGAAAGGAACTAAATTTAATTAAATATGTTTAATCAAATTTAGGTGTCTACATAGGGTATATGTCCTGATCGGGCTAGAGGTAAATCTCATAACTGGGTGGCCCCTAACATTGTCTTTATAAAATCCTAAAGGGTTAAGCTCCTAAAAGAGTGTACATAATAAGATTAATTTATTTGTGGGTCTTCATTCCCACCATGGTTTCCACCCTTTGATTAAGTTTCATTTTCTTATCAATCAGTAAACTTGTGAATGTTGGTTTTTAGTTAAACAAGGAGATGTTGCACATATATTAGGTTAGTTATTCGCCCCCTCTGTTAGAAACACTAAGAGGGGGGGTGAATCAGTGTTTTTCTATTTATCTTTATTTAATAAATTTGAAACTAAAATCAAATAGATAACAATTTAAGCATAACATAATAACACATAACAAAAGATATGATTATAGGGAAACCTTGATGAGAGGAAAACCCCGGAGAGAATTAGAACCCACAAATGATTGTACTAGTCTAAGGAACTTGTTAGAGTTCCTTTGCCCTGTTAGGAGAAATATTTACAATGAAAGTATAATGACCCTATTAGGAGTCTTTACAAAACCCTGTTAAAGGTGGTTGGCTCACTTCTAGAGCTCACTGCTCAATAGGATGAAGGCTACAACCTTCAGATAATAGATATACACTATATCAAAGAGATCAACTACTATTCTGACACTGTTATCAGATCAGTTCCATTTATGCTCTGATGTTTTAATCTCTTAAAGAATTCTAATTCATACAGATTTTCTTATATTTCTCTTCTGAATATATTCTTTTCTTATTTTCCATTTACACACTTAATAGAAAAGTGCATGTCTAGTATATATACATGCCTGAATAGACATGACCAAAAAAATGACCTTAGTCGACCCAAAAACAACATACACAACGTTTCCAAAAAAATTGTATTAAGTGTGTTTATATGAGTTTAAAAGACATATTTACAAACATACTACAATAGGTGCATGACCATTACAAAATAAAATATTATACGCTAATCCAAAATCTTAAGTCAGCTTCATACTCTATTTTCTAAACTGCTAGTGGCACTTTAACGCGTTGTAACTTCTCCATACTATCATACCGTACCATGGATGTATAGTCTAATCTTAATAAAATATCAGCAAGATTAAATATAAAGGCGCATAGTCTGACTCAATTGTATGCATGTGCGTTGGTGCTCTCATCAATTGGATATCTCTGTACTGCTCTGTTTTTCTATACTTAGCCAATTTTGATCTTCGAAGTTTGCTGTCAAAACTTCATATGACTTTGTTACCATAATAACAACACAAAATAAGTCATATACACCCTGAGTGTCAACTTGCCAACAATCTCCCCCTTTTTCATTAATGGGAACAAAGGAATGTTTCCAAGTTGCTTAAACTTTGACTTAACAACAAAAAACTGTATATCATAACTTTGGCCATATATATCATACTCCTTATATACATACATTACTCCCCCTTTGACATTAATGAGAAAGGTGTCAAAATTTGTAAGTCTCTAGGTAATTACTCAGAGTACACATCTGGATACACAATCTGAAGAGTCTTGATCTCTTTCTGCCAAAATGCCTTGAGTGCATCAACAGTCTCAAGGTGGGCGCATAAGGCATATGTGAGCTTCTCCATCTTTGTTAGATCCATGCAGGGTTCTTGATCATATGTAACAATTGTTTCATCTATATGTTTTATGTTCTCATTCAAAATAGCTAACGAGGGCCCAAGTGCATTTCTTAGTTGTGTTTTCCTAGTCCTTATCTTATTGATCTCTACCTTGGACTTTTCAATCTTGTCAATCTGACCTTGATAGATGTTGTTGTATATGTTGATGTCTTGGAAGGATGTTTCAACTTATTTCCTAATGTTTTCAACCAAGATGTTTGCTTCTTCAATCTTCTTAATGTGCTCATAAGTGAAATTTCCTTTGTCCATAAAATTTTCTATCACCTTCCTACCTTTTGCTGCTAACTCTTTTAGAATTGCTTGACCAATCTTCAAGGAGTTGAGATCTAGTGAGAAGTTCTTGATTAGTTCATCTATTCTTCCCTTTTTGTACTCATCCTTTGGAGTTTTAGTAGCTGAATCTACTAAGCTTGTGAAGCTTTCTTTGAAGCAAGTCAATATGTTGTCAACATCATCCACTAACTAGATATTTACCAATTTCTTATCTGTTGGTACTAAGTTGTTCAAAACATTCACTGACTCTAGAAATAGAGGGTTTCTCATGACTTGTTTCTATTTTTCTTTCTCCATGGCTAATACACTAATTTTAATCAGGTCTTCTTCTCCCCAAGCATGTAGGTTTTTTGAGTTAGGGGTCAAGCTTGACAACAATGATACTGATGGTTTGCTAGATGGAGTAAATATAGCATTTTGACTAACATCCATGCATTAAATTTTCATTGGGATCTCCATAGAGGGTGGTTCATTAGGTTCATCCTTTCTCTCTTCATCTTGACCTATTGTTTCTCCAGTAGGAACGTGTTCTTGTTGTAAAGAAATTTTATTAGTGCATACCTTCTCAGTTTCTTCAATACTTACAAATACTTCCTCAAACTTATTTAAATAATTTTCTGAGGCTGACATGGTGATCTCAACATCATTTATCACAATGGTTTCATCTAATTCCTTGACTACTTTAGAGGGTTATGTAATTTTGGGCGATGAATCTTGTGGACCTGTCATAGGTACATTTGGAATCACTAGTTCTTTATCATGTTTGGGAGGGACTAGAGTCACTTTAGCTGTAGGCGCCATTGATGGATGCATGTGTCTATCCAAAAATACTTTCTCAAATGCTTTTGTAGTCTCTTTTCCAACCAACTCATACTCTTTGTTCATGATGTGAAGAGTTGTTGTTTTGGTTCTTATATGAGATTTTACCAAATCTAACAGAATTTCTTTCTCATCATGTGAGAAAATAGGGAGAAGATTTTCTAATGTTTCTTCTCTAATCCTCATATCTTCCTCTATTGCTTTTATTTTCAATAGGTATAGTATGATCCATACTTTTTCTGGTATGACTGTCTTGAGTTCCAATACTGACCTTTTAAACTTGATCATGTGAGATATAATCATAGAATGTATTTCTGATTTATCTATCTCTTGCTACTTGTCATAAATATTTGAAATTGAGTCAAGTCTTCATTAATTAATGATTCTATTCCTTAAGAATTCAAGACTAGGTCTGAATCCTACCTCAGAAGGGGCTTGAGTGTTCTTTACTTTGCTTTGTGTTGTCCTTGAGGATGGGTGACTTTTGGGAACTTGTTTCCTTCTTCTGGTTAGTTTTCTTGGTACCGAAGGTGGAGAGGATTCCAAGTCAATAGTAGTTGAAGGTGCAAATGTACCTTCACCAGATTTCTTCTTCTTCTTGTGGATATCATCTGATTTCTCTATCTTGACTTCTGTAGGTGTTTGTTTAATCTCTCCTAAAATTTTAGCTTCACTACCTTTATCTAGGTCTTCTTGTGTGACCCCATGAACCTTTAGGATGTTAGATTTAATCCTTGATGCCTTTATTTTATTATCTACACTGTATAAGATAGAATCAAGTTGATTTTTCTTCTCTCTGTATTTCCCCATCTTGGCTCTTTTGGATCTTTAGGCGCAGACAAAAGAACTTGTGCATATCCTTCTAAAACATGTTCTTCTACTTCATAACAAAGTGGGTGGGTCCATTTGGTTTTTGGCTCAACTGCTTCCATGCAAGTATAGGCAGTTTCCACAATGAAACATATGGTGTCTTTGTACTTTTCAACTATCTTCTCTGGTATTATGAACCTCTTCTGCATATTGATCCTGAATGTTTTCATCTGCATGTCCATAGAATCCTTTACACTACTTTCTGATGTAGCCTTTAATGAAATTTGTGACATAGTAGGTTTGCTCTTGTTTAGGTAAATATTAGAGACTTTACCAACAATGTGGAAGTATAGGTAGATAATCAAAGAGCCAAATCTGAATATTTTTCTCTTGTCATGCTTGATAGCTCTAATTTTCTCAATCAGATGTCCACCAATATCTCATAGAGATTATATTGTGTGTTATCTCTTGCCATCCTTATTGTTGACAAATAGTAGCTGTGGAGACACTATTCAATCTTCTTGCATGCTGAAAATTGTAACCAAGTAACATGGTGGGGAGTTTGATGTCTTCTTCCACTATGGGATCAACACTCATCTCGTGCCTATCACTTCTAGATAAGCATTCCTGCTCAACCTTTTTCTTTAGATCCTTTCCAGTAGGAAGAACAGGTCCAACCTTGGAGAGTCTAGTCATCTCATGAATGAGGTTAGCAGTAATGCAGACATGAACTTCACCAATCCAATATAGATCATCATGTATCCCTATAAGTAGAATTTTAACCCATTCTAATTCATAGAACTCATGCGCATTTGTATACTCAAAAATAGGGTTATCAAGGAGATGCGTGTATTCATGCTTGAATGAGTAATCTAGTTTCATCATTGATGCCATGAGAGTTGTTATGCTATTGACACCAAGAGACTCCTTCTTACAATAGATGTAAGCGCTAATGTCCTTTACATGCACGACCCCTAGCAGAGTCTTGGAGAATGCCCCTTCTACATCATCTAGCATAGACTTGAATGGATGCTTCTTAAATACATATCTATTTTTCTCAGAGATGTCAAAAATTGTAGGAATAGCCATTAATTACTTGTAACTTCCTTAAGTAGGGTTTCATGAGATTTTGAAATGACACATTTGCTAGGGTTCCATTTCAACTTTAATGCATCTTGCTAACCAACCAATAGTTTATCCTTAACCACTTTGATGCTAATTGTTGTTGCGCTCTCTAAATTCTCAATCTCGAATGAAAAGTGAAGATAAAAGATATTTTACTAACTTATATAAAAGTTTATTGCATTTAATGCTTGTTTCCATAACACGGTTTACATTGAGAATTTCAATCTTTTCTTCGGTCAAATTTCAAGCTGTGTCTATGCATACTTCCTCATTTCTTCATCAGTTACATGAATCCATAGGTGCATACTCAGAGGTGAGTATACCAACCACACAGGGGTTTTAGGGATAGAATAGCTCCCCCTAAGACCCAGAAGGTCAACTTAACCAGAAGTAGAAGGTGCGTCCACTAAGGATGCATCTACTACTTTGTTCTCATCATTATCTTTCCTTACTTCAACCCATATTTTACCTAAATCTTCTATAGCTTTTACAAACTTGACTTCACCAGATTCTTCAAAAAATTATTCTTTAGGCTTTTCTTGTTTTTGAGTTCTTGACCTACAAAACCTTGAGATATGTCTTTCTTTGTTACATGAGTGACAAATGATTGGAGGTCAATTGATATTGTTTATCATGTTGCACTACTTGGTTGTGTGTCAATTATAATTAGATATCTAACTTGTAATGTTCTGATAGTTTCTCTAAGGTTGATTTCTCTGATTGTATTGATTCAGATTTCTTTGGTTCTGCTATGACTGATTTCTTTGACTTTTTCTGCAATGTATAGCCCTATGACCAAATTTATTACAGGAGTAACAGTAGCCATTGAAAGGTCTTACCTCTTTACAATCTCTTGCCATGTGTCCATGTTTGTTACAAGCATAATAAGTTGGGTTAACTAGCTTGTGTTCATCTTTACGAGGTTATGCATTACCCTCTGCAAGATTCTCAATTTTCTTTGCTTCTATGGATTCTTCTTGTGCTTTCATTATTTCTTGCATTGCATTGATTTCAATCTGAGCTACACTATATCCAACACCAGTAGTATCACCTTTTATCTTCTATGCATAAAGTTATGATTGAATTAGATAAGAACTTGTGTGTAATTTCTCAATTTTATCTTTTGCTTATGTTAATTTAGATTCAATCTTTTTCTTGATGCTTTCCAACTCCAAGATCTTCATATTTGCTTCAATAAGTTCTTCATCTAATTGTTTACTTTCTTTGGTCTTTTCTTCAATACTTGTTAGGCTATCTATAAGATGTTCGTTCAGATATACAATCTTTTCCTATAAAGACATGTTCTTCTCATTCATATTTTTGACCATTTTTCCCAAATAATTTGTAGAACAATCTTTCAGATCTTTTCTTAACTTTTTGATAAGCATTTGGGAACCATCAAATTTTAGTTTAAGTTCTTAATTTTCTTTTCAAGATCTGTCATGATCATCAAGGGATACTTCAAGATTCTTTTTTAGATGTTTCTCTACTGATCAATCCATGATCTCCTCAAGTGGTTAAAATTTCATTCAGAGAACCAAAGTGATGACATGTAACTGATTGAATGTTTGATAATGTTAAGTTGAAGATGATGCAAGACATTAAATCAGTTAATGGTTTGTATTGTCATTGATGTCAACTTGATATCATTTGTATGGTCATATACATAATGCTAAAGACTTTAGAGAATCAATGGAATAGAGGTTATGCTTTCACCAATGAATAAAAGTCATGTATTCACTAAGTGATAGACAACACCAACAGAGTACACACCATCGGTAAAGATAGAGATAAAGTCATAGTAATGCTCGACAAGCAGAAGATAGTGTTTCCTGACAAAGAAGAATCATAGGATGCCTAACAAGATGAAAATAGTGTTTCCCGATGAGAAAGATCCAATGATGCCCAACAGTTGGAGATCCCGAAGCTAACTGAAGTTGCACCAATGGAACTGGCAGTTGTCACCGGCAACAAACTGTAGAATTGACCGATAGAACAAAGAGATTAGAAAATGACAAAATATATAGCTGGCAAAGCTTAAGGATAGACTTAACTGGTTGTTTTATTTGTTTTATTCAAGTGCAGTTAAGTAGTTGATTTATACAAATGGCAAGAAGATAACTACGAGATAAATCAGGAGTTAAAGCCACAAATCAATTTTGCTGGATTGTTTTTCACACCAAGAATCAAGAATTAAGGAATATCATGTCTATATAAGAGACAAGCATAATTCATTTCCATATGCAATCAGATACATGCGGGAGTGAATTGAAAAAAGATGCTGAAGAGAAAATGGTGAAGGTTAAGCTTCATACAGTCTTGATCAATCAAGCTAAGGGAGAGCTAAAGAATTCTACAAACACCGATGAACAATAAAGCACAACATTACAGAGCATAAAGTGTGAAGTAAAAAGGAACTAAATTGATACATTGATCAAAGAGGTATTGTAAGTAAATAGATCTAAATATCTACAATTCAAAGATGCATTAGAAACAAGTCATTGTGTTTCAGTTTAACCATTGAAGCATTTAGTCTCTTAACAGAGCAGGACTTAACCATCTTCTATAATTGAGGTATATCCTAACAGATTATCAAAAAGGTTGATTCATGATAGTAGCATCGGTCTTACCTAAATCCTATTAACCGTCTAAGATGGAGGCTTATTCAAGGATGGTAGTAAGATTAGCATAAAGCCTATTGATAGTCTAGATGCTGATTCAAGGATGGTAGCGTAGATGCCAGATACTTAGTGAAAATCTATGTATAAAAATCCTCTAACAAGGTCGCACTTAACAGTGTGTTTGTAACCTTTAACAGGGTTGTCTCCTAACAGGGCTTACTTTAGAAGAGTGAAAAATTGGGGTACTGGTCCCAGTGGTTTTTCCCTTAACAGGGTTTCCACGTTAAAATGCATGTGTTATGTGTGTATGGTTTATTACTTTATTGTTTTACATTTCACATATGCATTTCTGGATTGATTGGTATACTCTGCATATTTACTGAGCATTGGTAGATAAGTTTTATTGTCTATCAATAATCAAGGAGAACAAGGACAAACAAGGTAAACCGACAGACAATTATTTATTTCAAGTATTTCAAAGGCATACACCTTGTAGGGACTTAATAATCTGAGGTGTATTGATTGGTGGATTAAAGTTTAAAGGATAAATTTTTGAGGCCACTGATTCACCCCCCTCTTAGTTATTACTAACACAGAGCTCTGATACCAATTGTTAGAAATACTAAGAGGTGGGGGGGTGAATCAACGTTTGTCTATTTATCTTTATTTCAGAAATTTGAATCTTAAATCAAATAGATAAAAAATGTAAGCATAACTCAATAACACATAACACAAGATATAATCATGGTGAAACCTTGATCAGAGGAAAACCCCAGTGGGAATTAGTACCCACAAATGATGGTACTAGTCTAATGACCTTGTTAGAGTTCCTTTGCCCTGTTAGGAGTAGTCTTTACAATGCAAGTACAATGAACCTATTAGGAGTCTTTACAAAACCCTATTAAAGGTGGTTGTCTCAGTGCCAGAGCTCACTGTTCAATAGGATGAAGGCTACAACCTTTAGATAATAGATATACACTATATCAAAGAGATGAACTGCTACTCTAACACTATTGTCTGATCAGTTCCATTTATGCTATGATGATTTAATCTCTTGAAGACTTCTACTTCATACTAATTTTCTTATATCGCTCTTCTGAATATCTTCTCTCCTTATTTTCCATTCACACACTTAATACAAAAGTTCATGTCTAGTATATATACATGCCTGAATAGACACGACCAAAAACATGACCTTAGTCAGACCAAAAACAAAATACACAACGCTTCCAAAGAAATTGGATTAAACATGTTTACATGAGTGTTAAATAAATATTTACAAACATACTACAATAGGTGCATTTCCATTACAAAATAAAATATTATACGCTAATCCAAGATCTGAAGTGGGCTTCATACTCTATTTTCTGAACTGCTAGTGGCACTTTAACCTACTATAACTTCTTTGTACTGTCATACTGTACCATGTGTGTATAGTCTAAGATTAATAACATATCAAAAAGCTTAAATATAATGGCACATATTTTGACTCAATCATACGCACATGCGCTGGTGCTCTGATCAACTGTATATCTCTATAAAGCTCAGTTTTCTATACTTAGCCAATTTTGATCTTGAAGGTTTACTGTCAAAACTTCATATGACTTTGTTTCCATAATGATAATGCAAAATAAGTCATATACACCCTGAGTGTCAACTTTCCAACACCATCCCACTCTCAATAGTCTTGGATCCGTAGGACTAACAATTTCTATTAGAGCATTGATCCTCTTAGTGGTGAAGCTTAATAGATTAAGGTCAACATCCGAGAATGACAAGGAAGGAAGGTCCTAAATTCACAAAGGAGAACAACTCAATGTGGAGTGGTCAAAAGAAAAATTATCTAAAAGGTATGGGAAACCAATATTAGAATCATTTTCTTAATATATATGTTACACTAACCAGGATTCTTAGTGCAGATGAGCTAAAGGAACAACAAGAAAAAACTACAACTATCAAAGCTATTGAAAGTACACTATCTAATGCTAATTTTCTTGATATCCAAGATTATGAAACTTCTTATGATGTGTGGGAGAAATTGGATTTAGTGTATGGTGGTGAAAAAATGTTGGACGATACCATAATTGGGTACTACTGATGTTTTTGGCATTCATGTTCTGTCACTGATGTCAACATATATTTTTGTACAGAGAACACACTGGTTATTACTATTATGTGATGATTGATAGAAGTGTACTAACACTGTATAGATGAATAAGAATGAGAAAAGGTTATGTGATGGCCTTATTCCTAAGGTCTCTTGATTTAATATTGCATATTGGATTCACTACATATGTTTTATTGAAGACTGATTTCTAGACTCTAACAATGATGCCTGATAGAGAGAGTCTCTATGTTTTGGGGATATCTTACATGACATGATGATTCAGGTTATGTGAGCTTAAGAGATGAGAGAAGGCATATTGAGGAATGTTTTTTGTCAATCGCAAGTCGTGTGATTTTTGGTGACGTTAGTTGTGGCTTGTATTCAAGAGGAGACCTATTTGGGGCCATCTTTAGAGACGTAGTTTGCATTATGGATTGTGAGAATGGATTCTGGATATTGGATTATATCTAATCTATTGTAATTGATGTTTACTTATTTTAGGCACCTTGAATATCTTAGCATGGGGTTAAATATATTTTTTTATATTGAAAAAGCTTAATTGGCTGGCCTAATCAATTATTGTAATAAGGTATATATGAGATATCTTTTCTTTTTGAAACTATGTGATAGTGGTATGATGAGAAGGTAATTAAAAGGATAGATACGTGTGGAAGCTGCAAAGCTTGATTATCTATTTTATCGAGAGAAGAGTTTGTGATTATAGTACTTCATTGGAACTGACCAAACAAAGATAGTTGCTACTAGATAGTTGACTGGATTGTATATTTATTATATACTTTTTGGGAAGTGAGCCCACTGTTACTCTTGAATCCTAATAGGGTTTGTCCTTTAATAGGAGCTATGTACTATAATGTTGTAATATGCTCCTAATCGGGATAAATATTTTAACATGGATAATATACTCTCAGTACATCATATTTGGGTGCTAATTCCCATTGGGGTTTTACCTTTAACATGGTTTCCTTGACAAAAAAGGATTGTGTTATTCACTTGGAATTTGCTATGTTATCATTTGAATTGATTTTTTGGCTTATAAAGTTTAATGTTTTATAATTTGTCCCACAACTGATTCATCCACCCTCTCAGTTGTGTTTGTGGACTGTTATTCCTAACAATTGGTCTTAGAGTTACTGGTCATTAGAGAGAAAGATTAACAACTTTATGTTATCATGAAGATAACTTAATATAGGAAGGATAGTCAGAAATTTGATCTTGAAAACTTTGGCAGTTGGAAGAACAAGATGAGAATACATTTGTTATGTTTAGAAATCAACTACTGGATGATCACAAAAATAAAGGAAATGATAAAGACTGAGGATGAATTGGATAAAGCTACTGAAGATGAAAATAAGTAATTTTCATGTAACATGGTCACAAGGGAATCATTGATTAGTACACTTTGTGAAGGAGAATTCATGGAAGTAAAAGACTTAGATTCTGCACATGAAATTTGGACAAGATTGGAAGCACTCTATGAAGGAGACAAGTTTACAAAATAGGCGAAGCTACAAAACTTGAAGACAAAGATGGATTCATTAAAAATCAAATATGATTAGAACATTGCATCATATGCATAGAGACTTAATAAACTGGTTACTAGCATTAGGAAATCTGGAGGTACTTATAGTGAGGAAGAAGTGATTGCAAAGATTCTGAGATCTCTAACACCTGCATATAGAACAAAAGTACAAGCTATAGAAGAGATTATACCTTTGACAATGAACTTCAATAGAAAGATGTTGATTGGAAAGATAACTACTTTTAAGGCCATAGAATTGGGAGATTCTCTACCTAAATTTGAGTCAGCATTCAAAGTGACTATGAATAGAAACACAAATACCTTATCTATAATTGTGAGCACCATAAATAGTGACTTGAGAGAAGAACTTAGAGACTACGCTGATGAATGGGAACAGATAATTGAAGAAGGAAGAAGGCTATATGAAGTGGTAGCCCTGATCCCTAGATGAGAATAGAGAGGTAAGGGTAAATTTTAAGGCAAGTTACCTTTGAAATTTTTTTAATGACAAAATATTGGCCATTTTACATCTCGATGTCCTACAAGGGTTCCAAAACATAAACCCAAGCTTTACAAATCAAAGTATTCAAAAGAAAAGGAATTTTATTATGCTATTGAAGGTGTTTCTAATGATGATGTTGTTGACTATAATTAAATTGGATTTATTGCTATTAAGGATGATGAATCTATACATGAATAAAAATCCTTAGTATCTCATGTTGAAAATAAATCTGAATGGGTTACAGATAGTGATTTTTCACATCATATGACTGGAGATAAAAACTAGTTTTTTAGTCTGAAAAGATATGATGGTGGTATTTTTATATTTGGTAACAATACTCCTAAATTATCATTGGATTTGGATATATTCCTCTAGATGGAAAAACTAATACTGATAATGTACTCCTTGTTGATAGAGTTATGCATAATTTGTTGAGTGTTCGATAGCTAGTGGACAAAGGTTATTAATTGAAACTCATTTATGGGAAATGTTCTATCAGAAGTAAATTAGGAGACTTGATTGCATCTTGTACTAAATCTAGAGGTAATGTATTTGAATTGAATACATGTGAGGATTCTTGTTTTATTGCAAAGGTTGATGAAACTTGGTTATGACATAGAAGATTTTGTCATGTTAACTTTAATACCATTGTGAAGGAAAGTATGACTAATATAGTAAGAGATCTACCTAAGATAGTGAAACCATATAACACTGTGTACAGAGTGTGTTATTGGGAAGCAGAATAGAGGGAGTTTTAAAAGAAAATCTTATTCAAAAAAGGTAAGCTAGATCTAGTACATACAGATCTATGTGGTCCTTCAAGAGAAAGATCTTATTATGGTGAAAGGTATTTTATACTTTTTTTATGACATTTCAATGATATGGGTTACATATTTAATAGGGAAGTCCAAGGAATTTGACAAATTCAATATATTCAAAGAAAAAGTTGAGAATGAATCAGGTTTGAAGATAAAATGTTTGAGATCAGATAGAGGTGGTGAGTTTACTTTAGTTTTATTTAATACCCACTATAAAGAGCATGGAATATTCAGACAAACATCTGCTCCTAGGACACCACTACAGAATGGGATAGAAGAGAAAAGAAACAAAACAATATTAGATGCTTCCAAAACTATGTTGTTGGAAGGAAAAGTATCACATGTTCATTGGAGAGAAGTTGTTTGTACTACTGTGTACACCTTCAAAAAAATTCAGATCATAGAAGGTACAAGTAAGATTCCTTATGAATTATGGTTTGATAATACTCCTAGTATAAAATATTTAGAAGAAAATACTATATCAAAACCAATGATGAGATAGGGAAGTTTGATGCTAGAAGTGATGAAGGTATCTTGCTTGGTTATTCTGCTAAGATAAAAGCCTATATATGTTTCAATCTGAGATTGATGAATTTGATTGAAAGTGTTAATGTTAGGATAAATGAATAGTTTCAGATTTAGGAAAGAATTTATGACTGTGGTCAAATTATAGAGATAAAGGAGGTCACTCCTGATCCTGCAGAACCTTTGAGATTCATGATGAGATTGAAGATGAATCAATTGAGCTTACCAAAACTCCTAAGACTCTGATGTATTTTAATAACAACCATCCCAAAAATCAAATCATTGGTACTGCAAGTAAAGAAATGATGACAAGATCAAAAGTAAGAGATGAAATTTGTTTGATTTCTCAAGTTTAACTAAAAACTACTAATGAAGCATGTACAAATGAAATTTGGACAAAAGCTATGTCTGGAGAACTAGAATGGTTAAAGAAAAATAATACTTGGGAATTGGTTTCGTGACCTAAAAAAAAATGTGATAGGAACTAAATGGATTTTTAGAAGAAAAAAAATGGACGAGGAAGGAACAGTGGTAAGAAATAATGCTAGATTCATTTGGAAAGGATACTCACAATAATAAGGCATAGACTTTCAAGAAACATTTTCTCTTGTTCCTAGGCTGGAAGCTGTGAGATTATTTATTGCTTATGCTACACACAAAGGCTTTAAAGTATATCAGATGGATAATAAATATGCATTCTTGAATGTAGATTTGGAAGAAGAAGTATGCATAGAGAAACCTGATGGATTTTCTTTGACAGAAGATGAAGACATGGTTGGTAAGTTGAAAAAATATTGTATGGACTGAAATAAGGATCTAGGGCATGGTATGCAAGACTATGTAGGTATCTACTTCATCTTTATTTTGAAAAGGTAATGTAGATAGTAATTTATATTTAAGAACAGGTGAAGATTGAATCTTAATCATAGAAGCTTTTTTTGATGATATCATTTTTTGAGGCAATGATAAAATGAAAAAAAATTCTCTAAAGAAATGGAAAATGAATTTGAAATGTCAATGATTGGTGCGATGAAATTTTTTCTTAGTTTGCAAATTAATTAGAATAAGAATGGTATTTTTATATCTCAAACCAAGTATCTTAAGGAAATATTGAAGAAGTTTGGAATGGAAGATTATAAACCTATTGGGAAACCCATGGTGACTGGTTACAAACTTACTAATATTGATGAAACTCATAGTGTTTTTTCAGACAAAGTACAGATAAAGGATTGGAGGTCTACAATATCTAACTCACACCAGACCAGATATTTCTAATGCAATTGAAATTGTTGCAAGATATCAAGTAGATCCTAAAGAGGCACACCTTGCTTCTATGAAAATAGTTTTCAAATACATGAAAGGAACAATAGAGTATGGATTATGGTATGAAAAATCAGATGACTTTATTTTACAAGCTTATACTGATGCTGATTGGGAAGGTAATGTGGATGATAGAAAGAGTACAAGTGGTGGAGCATTTTTCCTTGGAAAAAGGCTGATTTCATGGTTAAGTAAGAAGAAACACTATATTTCCCAGTTTACTACTAAATCCAAGTATGTTGTTGCTGCTATAAATTGTACACAAGTTCTTTGGATGAAACAAATGTAGAAGGACATTGGAATAATTTTTGAAGAACCAGTGGTTATCCATTGTGATATTACTAGCATAGTGAATATGTCAAAGAATCATGTAATCCATTCCAAGACTAAACATATTTCTATTAATTATAATCTATTGAGAGACAAGGTAGCAAAGAAAGAGATTCAACTGGAGTATATTAGCACAAAGGAATAGATATCAGATATATTTACAAAACCTTTGCCAAAAGATGCTTTTGAGTATCTCAAAAGCATGCTTGGGATAAGAGCCCCTCCTTGTGGTAATTAATTAATGCATGAATGCATCAGTCCAGTTGATTTAAGAGCTATATCATTTTCTAGACTTAATGTATGGATATACTCCTTAGGGGGAGTGATCATAGGAACACTATAGAGCACATTTGGGTGATTTTGCACTTGGCTGCTAGACATGAAGATTTGAAAAATATACACCTTATAGAAGATTAAAGAAGAGTTATGGAAGCCTTTTTCAATTTTTTCCAAAGGGGGAGAGATTCTATGTGAAAATACCAACTATTTTAGGGAGAATTGTGTTGAGGATATTGAGAGAGAGAGAGAGAGAGAGAGAGAGAGAGAGAGAGAGAGAGAGAGAGAGAGAGAGAGAGAGAGAGAGAGAGAGAGAGAGAGAGAGAGTACTTTTGGGTTGATGGATTTTCCCATATGCTTCTATAAATTCCAAAGGCGGAGATTGTTGGATGATATCATAATTGGGTACTACTGATATTTTTGGCATTTATGTTTTGTCACTAATGTCAACATATGTTTCCCTGGAGAGAAAAAAACTAGTTATTACTATCATATGATGACTGGCAGAAGTGTATAGATATTGTGTAGATGAATCAGAATGAGAAAAGATGAGGATATGAATAAGGTTGTGTTATGACCTTATTTGTAAGGTAGCTTGGCTTAATATTTCATATTGGAGTTGTTAAAAATGTTTTAGTGAAGACTGGTTTCTGAACTGCGACAGTGATTCTTGGCAGAGAGTCTCTGTATTTTTGGGATATCTTACAAGTGATGATGATTCATGTTATGAGAGCTTAAAAGGTGATAGAAGGTATATTGAGTAATGTTTATTTTTATCTCAAGTTGTGTGATTTTTAGTTACGTCAGCTATGGCTTGTATTATGGAGGATACCTCTTTGGGGCCGACTTCAAAGATGTAGCGTGAATTATGGATTGCAAGCATGGATTGAAAACCTTTGATTATATCTAATGTATTTTAATTTATGTTTACTTGTTTTAGGTACCTTGTGTATCTTAGCAAGGGTTTGAATAATTATTTGTATATTAGGAAAGATTAATTAGCTGACCTAATCAATTATTATAATAGGATATATGAGAAATCTTTTCTTTTTGAAAATATGTGATAGTGGGATGATGAGAAGGTAAATAAAAGGATAGACAAGTGTGGAAGTTGTGAAGCTTGATTAGCTGCTCGATGGAGAGAAAGGTTTGTGATTATAGTACTTCATTAGAACTGAGAAAGAAAAGACAGTTGCTATCATACATTTAACTATATTGTATATTTCTTATATAAACTTGTTCGGATTGTAAATCCTTGAGGGTGGCTTTAACCTTCTTTGGAAAGTGTGTCTATGCAGTAAGCCCACTGTTACTCTTGACTCCTAACAGGATTTTTCCTTTAATAGGGAATATGTATTGTAATGTTTTAATAAGCTCCTAACAGGGCTTATAAATATTTTTACAAGCATACTACACTCTTAGTACATCATTTGTGGGTGCTAATTCCTACAAGGGTTTTACCTTTAATAAGGTTTCCTTGACAACAAAGGATTGTGTTATTGTGTTGGAATTTGCTATGTTATCATTTGAATTGAAGTTTTTGTTTATAAAGTTTAATGTTTAATAATCTATCTCACAATTGAATCACCCCCCCCCCCTCTCAATTGTGCTTGTGGACTATTATTCCTAACACAAACATGTGCAAAAAACTAAGTTTGAAAAATAGAAAGGAAAATTTGATGACGAGAGGATGGTTGAAGGTGAAAACATTGATAGGTATGGTTAGATAATCAAAGATGTGGTTTTTCTATCAAAATTTTTGGTGGAACTATTGAATATGGTGATGTGGTAAGGTATTGAGATCTTTTGTACATCTTTATGCCATTAGGGTTTCATCTACTTAGGAGTTAAGATCTTTATGAACTTGTATTGTCACTCTTGATACATTTATTAGAAAGTTGACTTCTTTTTAACATAGCAATTATGACAATATTGTTCCAAGGGTTGAAGTTGCATTTAGCTAATCTATCTCTCTTACACCTAAAATGAAAGGAAAGAAATTAAGTCATGAATCTTTTTATATGTCAAGTTAGTCTAATCATTATGATTCTATCTTGTTTGAGGTAAAGAAACAAGAATAGTTGGCAGCATTGCTGGATAGGAGGTTACCCAGATGAATGTGTATGTACAAGGGAAATATACCTCTTAAATGCTTCTCATGTAACAAGATTTGACACTTTTCTTAGCCCTTATGGTGATAAGAAGGAAAATCCTAAGAGATTGAAGGATAATAGCAAGAAGACTTTCTTTGTTTCTGTTGATGAGGGTGTTACTAATGTTTAATCTGGAGATATTGAATAAGAATAATTTATATTTGTTTTTGTTAACGAGGATCCCCTTGAAAATGGTGAGAAATCCTTGATTTATAGCATGGATCAAAGTTTTGATTGGGAAATAGATAGTGGATGTAATCATCATATGACAAGTGACAAGAGTAAGTTTACTAAGTTGGAAAAATATGATAGTGGAGTGTTAAGGTTTGGTAATAATACTCCTTTCTTAGTAAAAGGAATAGGACCTATTACACGTAATAGAAAAAAATTGTGATGATGGTTACTGGGTAGAAGGCCTAGGATATAATTTTTTTAGTGTAGAAAAGTTGAATAACAAATATTATGTTGTAGAGTTCAAAGGATGTGTTTTCAAGATACTTAGGAGATCTGGCATTCTGATTGCTACTGGTATGTAGAATAAAGGTAACTTATTCCATCTAAATACAACTATAAAGAGTTGTCTGATTGGAAACATTGATGATAGTTGGCTATGGGATATGAGATTTTATCATGTCAACTTTGATAGTATGGTCAAAATGAGCAATATGAATAATGTTAGAGGGTTTCTACATCTAGTGAAACTAGACAATGTCATGTACAAATAATGTCAATTGAGAAAGCTAAGTAGTTCTATTTTTTTTGGTAAGTTATTTTCATCTAGATGTATTTTGTATTTAATACATACTGATTTGTGTGGTCCTATGAGAAAAAGAATTTATTTTGGAGATAAGTAACTTATTCTTTTTGTTGATGATTACTCTAGGATGATGTGGGTTACTTTTCAAAAAGGAAAATTGGATGCATTCTATATGTTCAAGGAGTTCAAATAACAAGATAAAAAGGAAACAAAACTTGTAAGAGTTTGTGGTGCTTGAGATCTAATAGAGGTGGTGATTTCACATCTTTGGAATTTATTGAGTTTTGTGAAGAACATGGAATTAAAAGGAAAAATGTTCATACCTACAACTCCTCAAAAAAATAAGATTGCAGAGACAAGGAACACATATATTATTGATGTTGCAATAATAATGATGATTCAAAAAGATGTTCCTTAGATGTTTTGGATATAATATATCATTGTTAATAATACTAGTCCACCAAATCTTTAACTTACAAACTTATAAACCAATTATTCAATGTAAATCAGAAAACTTCAAAAGAAACACCATAACACAAGCAATTTTTGTTGAGGAAACCTTTTTAATGAAAAAAACTTGGTGGGAATTATCACCCATAAATAATGTACTGAAATTATTGTATCCTTGTTAGGAGATTTAGCCCTATTAGGAGCTAATAATTACATACAAAACCCAGTCCCTGTTAGGAGTCAAGAGAAAAAAGAGGCTCACTTCCCTAGCCCACTTCCCAAATGAGAAGGTTAAATCCACCCCTTCTAGACTCACTATCAAAATTACATATAGAGAAGTATATAATAACTAGTGAACTGACTAATAACAACTTTCTTTCCTTAAAAAGGTCTAATGAAGTTCATGATAATCACTATCTATTCTCTACATCTAGAGGACTTCACAATTACAATCTTGCAGCTTCTGCATCCTACCTCCATACTATCTCATCAAGAATCAACTCTCCTTTATACAAGTTTATAATAAGAAATTAGGTTGGTCTGTTAAGATTTCCCAAATACACAAACAATTATATAGACCCTTCATAAGATACACATAGAATCTTTAAAAAGTAAACATCAAATACGAATCATCAAATATACTCCAAGATTTCTAATCCATGCTCGACATCCTCTAAACACATTACACCACTATAGTTGGCCACAAATAGATCTTTGCAAGACCACACACCTTAGCTAACGTCACTCAGAACTCAACAACCCAAGAATCAAAAATAAAATTATTCAATATGTCTTCTACCATGCCTCAATCTCACATATCACAACTCTCTCTTGTATCCAAGTTATCTGTAAAACTCAGAGAGCAACTCTATCACAATCCTCTTTCATTGTTCTATAACAAGTCTTCACCAAAATAACTATAACTTATTTCAAAACTAATATCAATCTAACCAACCTTAGATATAACATCCCTACTCATTCCTATATACATCTCCCTTCTCATATGCTCTGAAAGTAAATACAATTTTTGTACACTTCTGTCAGTCTTGTCTGTACCAATGATAGCTAGTTTGTCTGAGAATTCTAATGAAACCAACGGAGACATATGTTGACATCTATGAAAAAACATGAATTTAAACAATATTGAGAGAAATAATTCCAACAATATCCCCCTTTTGCGTTGACGGAAACATATGTGAAAATCCATCAACCCAGGAGTGTCCTTCTTATTACAATCTTCTCAATATTCTCTTTACAGATCCCCCTAAAATAGTAGGGATTTTCCACTTGTATCTCTCTCCCCTTTTACATCAATGGAAAATGGTTCCATAACTCTTATCTTTCTCTTTCTATCCAACCTCTACAAGGCGTATCTTTTTCAAATCTTCATTCTTGCAACAACCATGCGCTTGATCACCCAAATATGTTTTTTTGTGTTCCTGTGATCACTCCCCCTAAGAAGTGGATCAAAGAGTCAATTTTAGGGAATGATATAGCTCTGATAGCTTCTAAACATGTGCATTTTTGCATAATTTATTACTTCCAAGGAGGGGTTCTCACCCAAAGCATACCTCTAAGATACTCAAATCTATCTTTCAACAAAGGTTATTTGAATATATCCACTATTTTCTCCTTTGTACTAATGTACTCTAATATGACATCCTTTTCAGAAACCTTGTCTACAAGAAGTGGTATTTGGTTGAAATGTATTTGGTTTCTGAATGCATAACAAGGTTATTTGACATGTTCACTGTGCTTGTATTATGACAATATATAACCACTGGCTCTTCATAGGTTATCCCAATCTCCTTCAAAATGTTAGCACTTGCCAAATTTTTTATTGTTCCAAGCTTCTTTTCCTATCTCTGCAATTTTTCCTAGCCTCTGGCTCAAACCCTAAGTCTTATTGTGTTCAAAATCATAAAAACCCTAAACCTATAGGACTCGTTCTATTTTCGTGTTACTTTTTCATGTCACTTCAGTTAGATTTTCCCATGTGCACATTACCCTTTTCATGTCGGTTGCTTCATCTCCTAACCCAAGCCAAATATTCTTTTTCATCCAGCAATCATGCGATTATCTTTATTCTCTAAGTCTCTAAAGGATATGACATTTTCTCTTTTTTTCATGAGACTTAGCGCGGGTCATTGATTTCAAATCAAATCCTGTGGTGGTTGCATTGTCTCTTAATAAAATCCACAGTTTACAAATCATCTTGAGACATGGAGACTTCCTCAGTCATGAAGTCTCGTAAAGTTGACCCAGGGTAGAAGCTAAGTTCAAATATGTAGTGGTCACAGAGTCTCATAATAGACTAGGGGTTAAATGAAAGATCCAGAGATTCAGCCACACCCATCAGATGAAGCCAAATGAAGAATCAATGGTAGTCAGGAGGTCTCTAAATAAAATGATGTTTGCAGATTTATCAAGTGATAAAGAGATAAAGTGTTGTTGCTAGGTCACAGGATAAAGTCATGACATCAACGAAGATTTGAATACTTCACGGTGGCCATAGATTATTTTTTGATCTTGTGTTTGTCGCTAAGTCACCAGATAAAATGATGAAGTGAAAAAGTATTTAGCAATAATGAGACTACTTCAGTCATGTAGTCCCCTGGTATTTTAGAGTTTTTCCAAGGGATCTGGAGACTTAGTGATAGGCATCAGATGACAGTGGAGATTTATAGTGGTCGCGTTGTCACCAGAGGAAAACCAAAAAGATAAAATCATCTAGCGACATATAGACTAACGTGTTTGTCATGGGGTCTCTAGATATAACTAAGTGTTAGTAAAATGGTTCAGCGACTTGGAAGCATGAGGAAAATCACTTAATTAGGGTTAAAGTCAGGTTTCACCCAAGGATAGAGAAATGTTAAAGTACAAACAATTTGAAAATATATCGTGTGGTAGGCATGAAGGCTTATATAAAATTTTCTTGAAATTTAATCGATAAGTGATTACGCCTATGTGACATGTGGCAGATCAAATTCTTGTGCCCGAGTAATATAAAGAGGATCAACGGCTTAGTTTTCAAGTTGGAAAAGGATTCAATTTCACTTGTTGGATTCATTATTTTGTGCCACTTGTAGCCGTTGTAATAGAATTTTAAATATTCAAATGGATTCACATAGGGTTTCATAAATATCTAAAGATATTTGTTCTTAGAGACATTAATGACCCGACCTAATCTTTTGGGTGGCTCTGAATAGCTATTGAAGACCGAACATATGGAAATCTAATATATGGGGATGCATTTATATCCAGACTTAACAAGAATAGTTTTATAATTAGAGGGTAAATACATACAAAACCAGTGGGTTTTTTTTTCTAAATTAATGAAGGTTGTTGTCATGTTCATGCCATGGTGTTTCTTTCCTATCAGAGTGTTGTGCTGATATCCATGGATTGGAGAATTAATTGCATATAAGATTGCACAGATTCTAGAGATAAATTCATGGTTTTAACTTGACATCAGAATTGAATTTTATATTTGATCGGTTGTAAACCCTAACCCTAAATGGTACAAATCTTGTAGCATTCTTGTTCCTATAAAAGAATACTCAAGACCATTTAGAAAGGGCTGGAAAATTGGGAAAGTAGAAATCATTAGGCTAATACTTTTTCTAGTCTAGAAGATAGCAGATGTAGTTTAGTGGTATTGAGATAGGAAGAAAGTTGTATGATCTTTTGCATATTATCTAATTGCATATTTCCTTGTCATACTAATTCAAAAACAATTTTCATTGTACTTAATATAATTTCTTCTCAGATTTGAGTCTCTCCTTTGTGTTGTCAATAGAATTGTGAGTTTTATGGCTTACTATATGATTTCTGATTATGCATATGTGTATTTCATTCATATTTTATTGAGAATCAAACTAAACTCCTTTGAATATTACATTAGTTCTGTCTGATATCTACTTGAGGATCCTGTAGTGAGAAATCTGAAAGTTCTTATGTTTATGGTTTTGAATCTAGGCCTAGTAAGGTGTTTTAGTTTCAATATTGTATGTAGGTTTTTATCCTAATGGATAAGGCACTAATCTGAGATTAGTATTCCAATCCTGATATTCTCTTGGAGTTGTTTGGCTATGTTCTATCCTTCAAATATAAATCAAACTTAGTACAAAAGTATTTACCTTTTGAGGTGTTGTCCTAGTTATTCCACCCATAGTAGTGGAAAGTCACTAAATGCTAGGTTCACATTTACTATTTACTTACCATTCATCTGTTGTTTAAATCTAGAAGTAGAAGGTGTGGTAAAGAGTTGAGCTTAGTCTGGATTAGGTGTACCTACCTTGGTTTTGTAGAGCCAAAAGAAGAAGAGGGCAGTCTTGACCCTATAGTTTGTCCAGTTACCTTACATAGCTCTCACACTTGGAACTAACCACCCCTAACATCATTCTTAAGGTACTAGTTTCTCAAGTTATTATAAACATTTTCAAACACCAACAAGATGGAAACTCTACTAGGGAAGTCACTAACAAGATAGTGACTCGGCTAGGGAAATACAAAGATAACAAGTTTAAGATGAATCATTCCTTGCTTTGGTAAATCATCCCAGAGTCTAGTTATAGAGTCATATGATACAAAGGAAGATATTCCTCATGTTTTTAAAGTGAGTCACTTTTTTTCTATTTGTCATTGCAAATTTTCTCAAAGTCCTTGTCCTTGAATAAATCCAAGTACTATCTCACATTGGTTGAGTGGCGACTTTGAGTTCTTCGATTTGCACCAGTGTAAACATTTGAAGATGGACTACAAAGAAAAAGTTGGACTTGCAGTGGCAGAGGCAACAAATATTTGGGATCCTATGACTTATAGTGTTAAGTCAAGGGAGGAATCATTAGAGGACTCTATGTGGGGTGTGTTATGATTTTTCTGTTTGGAAGAAGGTCAGAGCTAGGAAATAAGATCTCAGATGATACAAATCTTTTCCTCTGCAAATAAGTGGCGGCTCTACAAAAGTTATGAAAGGGTGATTTGAAGGTGATTCAAGATCTTATATTTTTCTACTACTCCAACAGATCCATGTTTTTTTCAAAGTTCTCAAACTTTCCTTTTTAAGTGATCAAAGAACTAAGAAAAGGAATAAGGTGTGAAGAGAGGTCTACATACTTCAAGTTTTAGTTGCATTTTTGCAAAATCAAATGGAAGTATTGTATTAAGTTAAAATGGGTAAGCTTGAGGAGGAGCTTTCATTATTAGACCAAGGCATCCTTAGGGATTGCATATTATTGATGAGATTGAAGGTTGGAGAGAGAAGAGAACTATCAATACCTTTATTTTATGAAAGGTTTTGTGATGTATATGATGAGCTTCCAGGGGGTACTGAGTTTTCAGAGTCTGTCTTTATTGGCCTTTTTTTTAACTCTATTTCCCTGAATCAACCAATTGGCCAAAATCCTTATGGAAAGAACATTATGTGCATATTAGGGATTGGATAACTAATGACATGGATCTTGAATTGAAAGATACGTTTGGGGTTGTATTTAGTAGTGTTGTTATTGAGAATGATAGGACTTATGAATGAGATGTGTCTAGTTATGATACTCTCTCTTATAATCATCAAAGTGATGCTCTTTCTCACTATGGGGCAGAAGATTGGTATAGTTAGCAAGAAAAAGAAGATTGTATAAATGAAAATGTTGTTGAGGACTGCTTATCAGAGGAGGGTGATGTTGAGGACAGTGGTTCACTTCATAGTCAACAAATTTTAGATTTTTTGTTTTTTGAATATCTCAGATATTCAGGGAGGGATAGTTCTGAGTTCTCACACCCAACACACATTGAATTTGACTAAGAGCATGAGTCAGTAGGGTCTGACTTTGACATGTGTGTTTCTGATTCTTTTTTTGCCTCTGCACTACCAGACTATAACTAGGTTCAGTATGATATATCAGATGATGAAGTCATTAGTATTTGCTCAGTTTCAAGTGGTGAAGATATCCCTGATACAATGTTGAGCACTAATTGGGATAGTTGTGTAGATTTTGAATCTTTCTCTGATTTTGAATCTTGTATTAAGCAATTAAAGGATGGCCTTTCAATTTCTCAATTTTCAGATTTTTATGAGTGTGTTGATGTCTTCTCTCTCACCCACCAGCAAGATTTGGGTTTTTCTAATAATGGAAAGATGCATGATGTTCCTCTTTTTGTGAATGGATCTAGTTGTGTCTACCCTAGAAGTGTGAAAGAGCTTGAGTGCTCTTATTTTTAGTAGGACACTGAGTTTCTCAGCTATGGCTTGAAGATTGAAGATGATACATGTTGTAGCTATCATAGTGTTTTCTTATTTAATGAGTGCAACATGCATATGTCATATGTTTTTCATGGGTCTAATTTTGTTTTTAGCTCAAATAGTGAAGGTGCTTTTATTTCTTATGGTGAGCTAATGGAAAGTGATAGTTATTCTGATCAGACATGTGAAATAATTTGTTTCAGCTTGCTTTCAGTGTAGGGAGAAGAAAATTTTGTTTATGACAGAGGCAAGCTGGATCAAGAACTTTGTGGTGGCTTTGGGCCATCAAAGATGATTTGATTTCCTTTAGATTAGCAAATAAATTGTAGATGTGTTCTCTCTTCTCGTAGAAGTAAGTTTCCCTTCTGTTGTTTCCTATTTTCTCCTTTAGGTTTGGTTTTCCTTTTCTATAGGTGGTCTTCTTCTCCCAAATTTTTTTGAATCCTTTTTATGCCTGCTAGAGGCATACATCCTAGACAGAGCCACTGTTAGCACTTGCCAAATTTTTCATGGTTCTAAGATTCTTTTACTATCTCTACAATTTTTCCTAGCCTTTGGCTCAAACCCTAAGTATTATTGTGTTCAAAACCATGAAAAAACCCTAAACCTCTAAGACTTGTTTTATTTTTGTGTTACATTTTCATGTCACTTAAGTCAGATTTTCCCATGTGCGCATACCCTTTTCACGTTGGTTGCTTGATCTCCTTACCTGAGCTGAATATTCTTTTTCATCCAATGATCACACAATTACCTTTTGTCACTAAGTCTCTAAAGGATATGGCATATTATAATTTTTTAATGAGACTTAGCGTGGTCTATTGATCTCAGATAAAATCATATGGTGGTCGCATTGTCTCCTAATAAATTCAATAGTTTGCAAATTATCTCAAGACATGGAGACTTCTTCAGTCATGAAGTCTCGTAAAGGTGACCTAGGGTAGAAGTTCAGTTCAAATATGTAGTGGTCACAGATTTTCATGATAGACCAAGGGTTAAATAAAAGATCCAAAGATAAAAGATCAGATTGAACAGATTGAAGAGATAAATTCAGGGTTTCAACTTGATAGATCAATATTGAATTTTAGATTTGATTGGTTGTAAACCCTAACCCTAAATGGTCCAAATCTTTTATCATTCTTGTTCCTATAAAAGAATAGTCAAGACCATTTAGAAATAGCTAGAAAATTGGGAAAGTAGAAAGCATTAGGCTAATACATTTTCTAGTCTAGATGATAGCAGATGTAGTTTAGTGGTATTGAGATAGGAAGAAATTTGTATGATATTTTGCATATTATCTAATTGTATATTTCCTTGTCACACTGATTCAAAAACAATTTTCATTGTACTTAATATAATATCTTCTTAGATTTGAATCTCTCCTTTGTGTTGTCAATAGAATTGTAAGTTTTATGGCTTACTGTATGAGTTCTTCTTATGCATATCTATATTTTATTGGTATTTTATTTATAATCAAACTAAAATCATTTTAATATTACATTAGTTATGTCTGATATCTACTTGAGGATCATGTAGTGAGAAATCTAAACTTTCTTATGTTTATGGTTTTGAATCTATGCCTAGTAAGGTGTTTTAATTTCAGTATTGTATGTAGGTTTTAGCCTAATTGATAAGGCACTGATCTGAGATTAGTATTCCAATCATGATATTCTCCTAGATTTGTTTGGCTATTTTCTATCACACAAATAAAAATAAAACTCAATACAAAATTCTTTACCTTTTAGGTGTTGTCCTACTTATTCCACCCATGGTAGTGGAAAGTCACTGAATGCTAGGTTGGCATTTATTACTTACTTACAATTCATCTGTTGTTTAAATCCATAAGTAGAAGGTGTGGTAAAGAGTTGAGATTAGTCTGGATTAGGTGCACCCACCTTGGTTTTGCAGAGCCAGAAGTAGAAGAGGGTAGTCTTGACCCTATAGTTGGTCCAGTTACCTTACAGAGCTCTTACACTTGGAACTAACCACCCCTAACATCAGTCTTAAGGTATATTGGTTTCTCAAGCAAGAATAAACATTTTCAAACACCAACACGTGATTTGCTTCATCTAAACAATATGTGTACAATGGTAACAGGACATAATAACCTAGCCAAAATAACCCTCGACACAATAACCCCGCCATAATAACCCAAGGACACAATATCCCAGGGTCACAATAACCCATGGACAAAATAACCCATGGTTAAAATAACCCATGGAAAAAATAACCCGTGGTCATTTTAGATCAATTTAGTATGCTAAAAAAGGGATTGTGAGGCACCATAGAGGATATTTAGGTCATTTTTAGACCATATATCCAATATATACCCCTAAAATAGCCTTAAAACATCTTTAATATGCTTAAATAACTTATAAAATGGTAAATAATTATAGAAATAAAGACAAATTCGTAGGAATAAGATAAATAAGAGTTATTATGAAAAGATATAAGTCAAAAGGCATTATGAAGAGGCATTAAGAGGATATATAAAGTGGTAGACTTAAGAGAAGTAAACGAAGGAAGAAGGGGAGAAGAATTAAGAGTGTGTAAAGTGATAAGAAAAATAGAAATCAAAATTCATTTAAAAAAAAAAATTAATATAATTTTTTGAACATTATATTAAATTTTCCTAGGGGTTTCTATAAAAGTATACAAAAATAAATATACTTTTAAGGAATCAAGAAATTCTTCATAATTTTTAATATATACAATGCCTCTTCAATTTTTAATGAGTCAAAAAAATAAGAAATTACTCATTTTAAATTGTTACACATTTTTGCTTTATCGAGAAGGTGTAACAATTTAAAATGAGTAATTTTAAATTCCATCAACCAATGCATTATCCAAAATGATTCGAAGGAAAAGAATAAGATTTGAAGCACCACCACCAAATCCTCAGACATCAAGAGATCTTATCTTACCAATTGAATATACAATTACCAATAGAGGGGAAAATTTTCTTTTTCATGACAGTAATGATGAGAATCATTTTTTAATATTAACCACCACACAAAATTTGCAATTTCTAAAAGAATCTAAAAATTGGTTTAGTGATGGTACATTTAAAATAGTACCAAGTATTTTTCAGCAGTTGTACACAATTCATGGCTTGAAAAATGATGCAATATTTCCACTCATCTATATTCTTATGACCAACAAAACAAGATCCACTTATACACAAGTACTTGTAAAATTAAAAAAACTACAACCTGATCTAAACCCAAAAACTATACTTATTGATTTTGAATTAGGTTTCAAGGGAGCCATTTTTGAAATTTTTCCAAGTGTCACTTTTCGGGGATGCTTTTTCCATTTCTCTCAGTGCTTGTGGAGGAAAGTTCAAGAAGAAGGTCTACAAACACGTTACAGTGTCGATGAAGAATTTTCATTTAATATAAAAAACTTGTTGCATTAGCTTTTATGCCTCAAATATATGTAATCAATCCATTCAAAACACTTCTACAATATCCTTATTATATAGAACATGAGGAGACTTTGCAACCCATAATTGATTATTTTGAAGACACGTGGATTGGAATTCTAACTAGAAGAGGCAACAGATGGTCACCCAAGTTTCCCATCACAATGTGGAACTTCTATTCAGCTATTCAAGATGATCTTCCCAAAACCAATAATTCTATTGGGGGATGACATAGAGGATTTAGTGAATTGCTTCAATCATTGAATAGCTCAATCTAGAAATTCATCAAAGCAGTGAAAAAAGAACAGGGGTTATTTTGTCCATGGGTTATTTTGACTACGGGTTATTTTGGATTGGGTTATTATGACCCTGGGTTGTTTTGTCCTCGGCTTATTGTGGCTAGGTTATTCTGTCCAAGGTTATTTTGGCTAGGTTATTATGTCTTGTAATCATGTACAATTTATAATAAAAGTCACATACTCTGATTCAGCAGTAGACTGATATAAAATCTTGTTTCTTACTAAACCATTAAACCAACCTATTTCCAAGAAAAATGCACCACCACTTGTGCTCTTCCTATCAAAAAATATTCCTTCCCAATCGACATTAGTATAATCATGCAAAGTAAAATTATCATACTTTTCATACCATAAACTGTATTCCAGTGTTCCCTTTAGATATCTTAATATCCTCTTAACTACAGAAAAATGAGTATCTTTAGGATCTACTTGGAACCTCGCAAAAATTATAACTACATTAGTAATGTTTGTTCTAGTGTGAGTTATATATTGTTAACCTCCAATCATGAATCTATATTTTGTCTGAAAAATACTTTGAGATTCATCAGTAGTAGTAAGTTTGCAAGTAGTAATCATAGATGTTCCAAAAGGTTTACTATCTTCCATTCTAAAAAGATTCAATACTTTGTTAAGGTACTTGGTTTGAGAGATTAAATTATCATGTTTGTCATGAGTAATTTGCAAACCAAGGAAGAACTTCATTTCACCAATCATATCCATTTAAAATTAATTTTACATTTCCTCAAAAAATTTATTACTCATTTCATCATTACATCCAAAAATAATATCATCAACAAAGACTTCAACAATAAAGACTCCATCTTCACTAGTTCTCAAATGTAGAGTACTGTCTGCACTACCTTTTTTTAAACCAAGATGTAGCAAATGCCTCTCTAACTGATCATACCATGCTCTAGGTTCATGTTTTAGTCCATATAATGCCCTTTTAATTTTAAAACAATGTCTTCATCATCTGTCAAAGGAAAGCCATTAGGCTTCTTAATGTAGACTTCTTCCTCGAGATCTCCATTTAGAAATCAAAATTTCACATCCATCTAATATACCTTAAAGTTATTGTGTGCAACATAAGAAAGGAACAATCAGAGTGCTTGTAATCTATCAATAGGATCAAATATTTCTACAAATTCTATGCCTTTTTTTTTCTAGTATCCTTTATAAACTAATCTAGCCTTATCCTTACAAACATACATTTTTCTTTCATTTTTTTTCTTCTAAAAACCTATTTAGTTCCTATAAAATTCTTTTCCTTAGGTCTAGGAACCAATTCCCAACTGTTGTTTTTCTCTATCTGATCCATTTCTTTCTGCATCTCTTTAGTCCAAGATTCATCTCTATATACCCCATCAGTAGTTTTTGGTTCAACTTGTGAAATTAAACGAATCTTATTTCTCATTCTAGATCTTGTCATCATTCCTTTATTTAAATAACCAATAATTTGATTCTCATGATGGTTTTTCTTAACATACCTTGGTGTCTTTGAAGACTCAGTAGGATCATTCAAGCATACCTTAATTTTATTGTCAACATCAAGAGTTTCCTCTTGACTTTCAGTAATCTCCAGGTTCTCTAGTATTTGATTACAATCATACATTGTTTCCTAAATTTGGAACCTCTCATTAATTCTTACATAAGCACTTTAAAATATCTTCCTTAATCTTTGATTGAAACACTTATAAGATTTTATTTTAGTAGAATAACCAAGGATAATTCGTTCACCACTTCTAGCATCAAATTTTCATATCTCATCATCATTTTTGAAATAACATTTTCTACGAAATATTATGATGTATTTTACAATAGGAGAATTATTGAACTAAAGTTTAAAAGGTGTCTTGTTGGTACCTTATATTATCTAGATTTTATTTTAAGTGTAGATTGCAATACCAACAAATTCTCTCCAATGCACATAGTCCTGGAAGCATCTAATATAGTTATGTTTCTTTGCTCTACAATCCCATTTTGTTGTAGTGTCCTAGGAGAAGATCTTTGTCTTTATATTCTATTCTCTTTGCAGTAGGTATTAAACATATATGATGAAAAATCTCCACCTCTATCGGACCTTAAATATTTTATCTTCAGACCTGATTCATTCTGAAATCTTTCTTTTAAATCTTAAACTTATCAAAAGCTTCAGAATTCTCTTTAATAAATTCCTTTCTGCATAGTATGATATTGGTCTTATAGGACCACAGAGATCTCTATGCACTAAGTCTAACTTCCCCTTTGTTGAGTAAGATTTTCTCTAAAAGGTGCTTCTAGTTTTTTTTCCCACCACACACTCTATATACATGGTGTTAGAATGTTTTACAATTTTTGGTAAATCTTTGACTGAATTTTTGATACTTTCTTTCACAATGTTATCAAAATATAAATGAAAAACCTTCTATGTCATAACCAACTATCATCGATCTTCGTGAAAAAAAATTTCCTCTATAGTATTTAATTCAAACACATTACCTCTTGACGTTTGACTTCTGATAGTATACTTCTCATCAATGAACTTCAAATGATAGCCCTTGTATACAATTTTTCCGACACTCAAAAAGTTGTTCCTAAGTCCAACAATAAGAAATACATAATCAATATTAGTTTTACCATCAAGGGTAATCAATTATACTCCAATGATAAATTTAGGATTTTTGTCACCAAATCTGACTACACCACCATCATATTTACTTAACTAAACAAAATTTTTTTTTCTCACTAGTCATATGATGTGAACAACCATTGTCTATGATCCATTTTATTTTATTTTCAACATGTGAAACTAAGGCTTTTTATTCATGAATAGGCTCATCATCTTTAATAGAAATAAATCTAATTTCATCATAGTCCACCCTATCATCATCAGACACACCTTCACTAGCATAATAACATTCCTTATCTTTAGAATAATCTAGTCTATGAAACTTAGGTTTATGCCTAGAAACCCTTGTTGGATATCTAGATGGAAAATGACCAATCTTATTACATGAAAAACACTTTTGGGGTAACTTCCCTTAAAATTTACCCTTACCTATATTTTCTCTTCTTGCAATCAAAACACAAGTACACTTAGTTTCCTTTCCTCTTCTACTGTCTTTTCCAATCATCAATATATTCACCAATCTCTTCATACTTATTATATATGCTGGTACTCCCAAGACCTGATAAAGTCTTTTTATCATCATGCATAGTTTCCTTCAATGAAGATTCCACTTTAGGTATCGTACCTCCCATATTTGCAGACTCAAAGGTGGTAAACTTAGCAATCAATACCTCTCTATTAAAATTCATTAGCAAGGGTATGTTTTCTTCTATCCCTTGTACTTTAGATTTGTAAACAGGTTTCAAAGATTTAAAAATCTTCGTGATCAATTCTTCTTCAGTATAGGTCCATCCTAAGTTTCAAATCCCTGTAAAAAGATATGTAACCCTCTGTACATATGCTCTAACATTTTCATCATCTTGCATTATCAAAATTTCCATGTTAGTCTTCTACTTTGCATTTTTGCCTACAAAGTAAACTTATCTCCTTCATATAGTGCTTCTAGTATTGTTGACATTTTATGTGTAGAATTCAAGTATTTAACCTCTGTGAAATCACCCTCAGAGAGCACGCTAATCAATACTTCTCTTGGAACCATATTAAAAATAAATAACTTCTTTTAATATTCATTATAATTTTATAATTAATCTTTAGGCTTGATCTTCTCATCTTTCTTTGTAATTATCTCGTAATCAATTCCCAAGTAGAGTAGGTGAGTTCTCATCTTTTTCTTCCAACTATTAAAATTTTCAACATCAAATTTCAGAATCTCTTTCCTATAGAATGACATCTTCGGGATCACCTTAAGTTCTTAAGCTTTCTCTCAGAGGACCATAGGCTCTCATAGAAATTATTATAAATTATATCCCACCAAAACAACTAAGAGGGGGGGTGAATTAGTTTTGTCCCAAATATTTAACTTACAAACTTATAAAAAATTATTCACTGTAAATCAGAACACTTCAAATGCAACACCATGTAACACAAGGAATTGTTGTCAAGGAAACCTTGTTAAGGGAAAATGACCAATGGGAATTAGCACCCACAAATAATGAATTGAAAGTATTGTATCCCTATTTGGAGTTGATTATTACATATAGTACACAGTCCATGTTAAAGGACAAATCCTGTTAGGAGTTGAGAGAAACAAGTGGCTTACTGCCTAGGCTCATAGACCAAATGAGAAGATTAAATCCACCTTTTGGACTCATTATCCGAAGTAATTATAAAGAAGTATATAATAATTAGTGAACTGGCTGATAGCAACTTGCTTTGCCAAAAAAATTTCAATTAATTTCATCAAATCTCTATCTCTTCTCCACATCTAGAGGAATTTACAATTACAAGCTCGCAACTTCCACATCATACATCTATACTATCCATTAAAGAAAAAACTCTCCTTTATACAAGTTTACAATAAGAAATTAGGTCACCCTGTTAAGACTTCCCCAATGCATAGACAATTATATAGACCCTTTATAAGATACACATGGTACCTTAAACAAGTAAACATTAAATACAAATCATCAATTATACTCCAAGATCTGTAAACCACTCTTTCCATCCTCTAAACATGTTATAAATTTGTAGTTGGCCACAAATAGATCTTTGCAAGAACACAAGCCTCAACTGACATGACCAAGAACTAAGAGTCACAAGAATCACAAATAAAATTCTTCCATATGTCTTCTACCATGCCTGAAGATCGCATAAGACAACTCATTCTTGCATCCAAGTTATCTACAAAACTTAGAGACCAACTGTATCACAATCCTCTTTCACTGTTTTGTAACCAATCTTCATCAAAACAACTATAACTTATGCCAAAAATTAATATCAATCAAAGAAACCTTATATATAAGATCCAAGCTTCTCACTCAGGTGTATACATCTTTGTGCTCACATTCTCTAAAAATCCATATAGTGACCATACACTTTTGTCATTCTTTTTTGTACCAATGATAACAAGTTTGTCTGAGAATTTTGATGAAACCAACTGAAACATATGTTGACATCAATGAAATAACATGAATATCAACACCTCTAATAGAAACAATTCCAAAAATCATCACTTTTTTTATATATTTAACTTGGTACAAGTGAGGAAGGGAACCAATAAGACTTCCTATGAGTTATTATTTGGTCACACACCTAGTGTGAAATACTTCAAATTTTTTTGCACAAGATGCTACATTAAGACAGATGACTATAGATGGAAATTTTATCCTAAGAGTGATGAAGAAATATTCTTGGGATATTGTAAAAAAAGAAAAGTGTACAAGTGTCTAAACAAGAGAGCTAACAAGTAGATAGAAAGTGAAAATGTCAAGGTTGATGAATTCTTAGAACAAAATGATGGTTCCAAAGATTATAATTCATGACATGATCAAGGGATTGCATATGTTCAATGGGTGGAGAAAGAAGTTAAAAATCAGAAAAATTAGGATGTTTCTTTTCAATCGGCAGATGAGGCTCCTAGACCTGAACTATTAATACCAAGGTATGTAAATTTGAATCATTACTTTGATTAAATTATTGGCGATAAGCATGTTGTTGTTTAGACTATAAGAAAGATTTGAGAAAGTACATGTCTAATTTTTGAACATGAACCTAAATCACTAAGAGATTAATTGATGAATTTAGATTGGGTTATGGCCATGGAGGAAGAATTGGTTCAAATAGAAAAGAATAATAATTAGCTACTTATTCCCAGACTTGTTGATAATAATGTGATAGGAGCTAAGTGGGTTTTCAAAAATAAACTCAATGAAACCAGTGAAGTAGTCATGAATAAGGCAAGACTAGTGGTTAAGGTTTATGCACAAGAAAAAGGCTTGGACTATGGAGAGAATTTTTCACCAATGGATCAACTTGAAGGAGCAAGGATTTTTCTAACATATTCTTCTTACAAAGGTTTTAAATTTTCCCAAATCGACGTCAAATTTGCATTCTTAAATGGGGTTTTGGAAGAGGTAGTTTACATAGAAGAGATTGATGGTTTTGGACTATCATAAGATGAGAACATGGAGTGAAATTTGTAGAAGGCACTTTATAAATTAAAGTAGGCACCAATGGCATGGCATGAGAGCCTACATTCATATCTAGTCAAGATCTATTTTAGTAGGAAAAGTGAGGACAACAATGTTTACTTGAAGATTGAGAAGGATGACAGATTGTTGATTGATGAAGACATCATTTTTTGTGGAAATGATGAAATGAGAATTGCATTTTTAGATAAAATGATGATATAATTTGAGATGTCAAAGTTTGGAGAGATCAAATTTTTTGTTGATTTGTAGATATGTTAGCTTAGTGATGGAATATCGATCAGCCAAAAAAAGTACATATGAGGGAAGTAAAATAATTTTAGGTAGAAGATTCTAAACCAGTTCAAACTCCAATGGTGATTGGTTGGAAGCTATCAAAGGAAGATGATTCTAAAGAGATTAATGCAACTTTATATAGATCCATGATAGATAAGTTGTATTATGTTATTCATAGTAGGCCTAATAGAGAAAATGTAGCTGGGATAGTTGCAATATTTAAAGATAATCCAAATGAATCTCTTATGGTGGTAGTGAAGAGAATCTTTAGATACTTAAAAGGGATTAACGACTATGGCCTGCTATAGTCACAAAGAATATTTTAATTTTATTTTTCTCACTAATGTAGATGGGTAGGTAATGTGGATGATAGGAAGGCCACAAGTCAATGAGCCTTCTTTCTTGGAAATAAACTTGTGTCATAGACAAGGAAAATGTAGAACTGCATTTCCCAATCTACTATAGAGGAAGAATAAGTTGGTACTACTATTAATTGTACTCAAGTTTCTTGGATTAAGTAGATATTGGAAGGTATTAAGGAGAAGGTAACTGAGTTGATGGTTATGTATTGTGATAATAATAGTGCTATAAATATATCCAAGAATCCTATGATGCACTCTAATATGAAGCATATTGCAATTAAGTACCATTTTATTAGAGAGAAGGTTCAGGAGAAAGAGGTGCAGTTGGAGTATGTGCCAACTAAGGAGTTGGCTGCATAAATTTTTACAAAGCCACTACCAAAGGACACATTTGGGTATCTATGAGGCATGTTGAGGGTCATTACCCTACCTGAGAAGAATTAAAGTGATGTTGCATCATTCCAATGTTTTATATTGAAAATATTTTGTTTGATTCATGTAATAATGGCCTACTCTTTAGGGGGAGCAGCTAGTGGTGAAGTTACTGATTACTTGTTCAAGGTGAAGTAATCAATGGCATGACATCTTTGGTTTTTTTACAAAGGAGGAGAGAAGTACTAAGAAGTGGGGAGTAGTCAGGTGAGACGCATCAAATAAAGTGTGAAAGGGGGAGACACATAATTAGAGAGATGAAGATTCAGTGCAAGAACACAAGTAGAGAAGGCTATCTAATTGAGTAGATGTTTTTATTATTTTTTTTCCATCAATTCAAAAGGGCGATATTGTTGGCATAACTGATGATGTGATTATACAAATTTTATGTTGAGATGAGCAGTTATTGTATTGTGATTGATGTCAATTATTGACATAGTATTTTTATCATGTTTCCAAGTATAAGTGAAGGATGAATAGTGTGTTTTAAGTGGTTTCAGTGGTTGCGAACCTTAAGGGAGACTTGGGAATGTATTTAGAGGCTAATAGTATTATTACAAATATTGAATGTATGTTTTTAGTAAATTATGCTTGATTAAAGTATGTCAGGAAAACTGCTAGAACAATATATGACTGCCAATTCGTGATTTGATTTTTATTATCAAATCTATGATGAGTTAAGTGGTGCAATAATAGGATTGTGTTTATGATACTATTTTTTATTCATGGTTATGATTGCAACTATTTTGGATGATTTTTATGAGTATGGTTTGTGGTTACAGAAGTTGTTTTAGTGAAAAGTATCAGTGTTCTTAGGCTATTGATGGTAGATATTCTTTTGGAGATAAGTGATCAAGTTGCAATGAATCATTTTGTTCTAGTTGTCATAGTGACATGTATCAATTCATTTATGGTGATGTGTTGGAATTACATTGATCGAGGTAGATCTTTTATCAAGATGAAGGTTGAGTTGGTCAAACATGTTTGATTGTTCTTGATAAAATTAATTGTAAAGGTCTATCTTGTTGCCGACCTATTTGGTAAAGTTGTTTATTATATTGGGATGTGTATTTTGGTGTGATCTCTATGAGCGTGAGTATTGGTAAAGTGATTTGAAATGTTTTTGTAAGGATTAAGGAAGTAGCCACCATAGGGCTTGAGTAGTGATATTTATATCATGAAATCAAATATTTGTTTGTGTAGATCATGGATGTTAAGGTACAATCAAGCCATGGAATACCTCAGTAATCTGAGAAAAGAATGAATGTATTACAGTGGATCTGATGAGGTGAAAGAGTTACTATTTCCAGATCAAGTGACCTTAATAGGTTTTCCTAAATGTATATCCCTTGACTGTGTAAACTCTTATAGATCTTATTTTTAAATCTCTTCACAAAGTGGCATATTAAGGGTTATGTGCACCAAGTTGTGGACCAAAAAGGGGGGTATAAGTAGACACATTTTTTTCTGAAATTGAGTAAACCGGAACTTGGAACAGGCATTTTAGGGTCATGCACTCAAAATAAGATGTGTTAAAAATAAAAAAATTAGTACTCTTAATCTAGTTTCTAAACACTAATTGTTTGTAAAAACTGATAAGTTTAAAAGGGTAAAACCTTGCGTGCATGAAAACATGTTCCTAATTTTTTTAGAAAAAACATAACATAGTTGTTTCTATGTGCGGTACAAAAGATATAGTTATATTCAGTATTTTTTAAATCCCTTTGGTAGGATGATAGGTAAGAGTGAGATCTAGAAATTTTGTATTTTTTTTTGTAATTTTCCAATGAGTATTTTTTTCTGTGATTTTTTGAACTAATCGCATCCTGAAAATTTGGTACCTGTTCGTGCGCTGGGCATAACTTGTATCAAAATAATAAAAAATGAAATTTTTTTTTTTTAAAAGTGTATAGAATCAAGTGTAGAACAATAATATGCAATTTATTTTTAATTTGATTAGGTATATCATAAGTTATTAAAAGAGTAGTAGACATATGTCTGTGAGGACAATCAAGACACTGGTAAAGAAAATTAAAGTTTACTATGCTAATGTTGTCCATGTCCACAAATAGAAAAAAATATATGGTTAGAAAGATAAGAAGATGTATGAGATTATGGTAAAAATTATAAAGCTACCCAGTTGACAAATTGTAAACTTAATGAAGATAAAGTCGATAATTCATCTTACAAGATGAAAAAAAATGTCTAAAAGAACAAAAATGGAGGGAAAATGAGCCTCCAAGCCTTTGGGTCATCTTTCAAGCCTCTTCCCGAGCCATAACCTGATCGGATTTCTAAATTTCAAATAACCCGACCGGGTTCAGAAAATTAAAATGTATTTCAAAACCCGATCAAGTTTTCAAGAAGTAAAAACTATTCTTTTTATTCTCTATAACCCAAGTGGGTTATGAAGAAACTAAAATAGGATTTTCTTCCGGAAGACATAAATTACACATACGGAGTTTGATTGACTCTATTAAAAATGTGTAGGAAAGATCTTGAGATGATCTAACAAATGATTAACCTAAAATCATCTTTCATCATCAACATTGTTTTCCATCCATTTGAATCAAGTAAGGTATAAAATAGGTACTCATTATTGCCCATACATGCAACATATAGGAAAATGAGTATTCTCTCTCTCTCTCATAGAAAGAGAGAGAGAGAGAGGCCAAACTATGCCCTTAAGTGGCAATGAAAAATTAGCAAATCAGGGTTAGTCAACTTGATGTGAAAATTTCAACTAGCTATCAACCTAATATCAACCTAAATTTCAACTAGGGTTAGTCAACTTGACATGAAAATTTCAACTAGCCATATGAGAATGTATTCAATTATTTACACATCAAGTTCAGGGTTATAAGACAAGATTTACTCGAAGCTTATAGGGAGTGTGTGAAGAAAACTAGAGGGAGCTACAAGAAAAATTGGGAGTTTGCTGAGAAAAAAGGGTCCTCTGATTTCTAGGTTTATAACTTTGTTGAATATGTGGGGATGAGAGGAGGTAAAGATGGTGTATAATTTGGTCTTTCATTCAATATTCTATTTATAGAGTAGTTAGTTTTTCTGGAAGTCAAAAAAGCTCAGCTTGAATGTAATTTTGATTCGAAACAAGTTTGCAAATGTGATTGTGTTGATGATAGTTAGGAGACGGTCATTAAGCATGGGCTCACCAACAAATTGGCCATTATTCAGGGCCCTCTTGGCACTGGAAAAAAATTTACCGGGTTGCAAATTGTAAAGTCTTTCCTTCATAAGATTCCAAATTCCTCTGGTCCCATTCTCATAGTGTGCTTTACTAACAAAGCTCTAGATCAATTTTTGGAGCGAATATATGAATACAAGAAAATTCTAGCAAGGTTAGGATCTAGAACTCAAAGCTCAATTCTTAGCAAATGTACTCTTGACCAGGGACAAGAGATAAATATCATATTGTTTTCTTTGGTAAGAAACATTGAATTCCTAATTTGAATGTAAAAACATAAAAAAATATAGGATTTCTTAACATTCCAAACATGACTTGTGTTTCCCTTTCTAGGGCTAGAATTGGTCTGTGTATCTTTGGAAATGTCAAGATATTCTCAGACAATTTTCTAGTGTGGAGTGATATCATAAATCATTTTATAGATAATGGCTATGTTAGTAATGGAATACCACTATACTATCCTAAACATCGAGATGATGTTGCACATGTTGTTACCAAATCTCATGATTTAAGGAGGTATGGCGATGGAAGTATGAGCTTTTGTACCAAGAAATGATAAGAAAAATTAATTTGTTGTCATCTTTGTCCCAGGAAATGTCATCATGAGGACATGTGAGAATTGGATTTGCAAGGCCTGATGTATGAAGAAGTTTGAATTTTGTGGACATGTCTACAAGGAGGTATGTCATGCAACTTCCTATGACCCCTTTCAACACATTGAAATAATCAAGTGTGTTTGAAGGGGTTGTAGGACCCCTTAGGACACATTTGAGTGTTCTAATGTGTCGAAAGGGGTCATGGGTACTTCCTAGGGGTCCTAGTATGTCTTATCATGTGTTAGGATCCCTAGGAAGTCCCCATTACCCCTTTCAAACATTTCAACACGCATGTGTGTCCCAAGAGGTTGTAGGACCCCTTAGGACACACTTGAGTGTTCTAATGTGTCAAAATGGTTCTTGGGGATTTCCTAGTGGTCCTATTATGCTTTATCACATGTTAGGACCCCTAGGAAGTCCCCATGACTCCTTTCGACACATTGGAACAATCAAGTGTGTCCCTAGAGGTCCTATGACCTCTTGGGACACACTTGAGTGTTCCAATGTGTCAAAATGGGTCACAGGGAATTACTAGGGGTCCTATCATGTGATAAGGTGTACCTTCCAATATTTTACTAATGTCTTGTTCTATTTCACTCACTTGAAACACCTATGTACTAAGAGGGTATTAAATTATAAAAACTATGTAGGAAAGGTTGGAAGATTGCAAAAAAAATCATGGATGGCCATTGAAAGAAGAAAAGGCAACCAATCATCCATTTAAAAAAATACATGGACAGCCTTTGAAATAAGATATTTTGCTGGAGGGAAGAGCAAAAAACTTTCGCTAATTTGCAATGGCCTAAAGCGAAGGGAGAAACTCTACTTCCAAATGTATTTCAGGTTGCCCATCTATATAGTTTGGTGAAGAAGGGTGTGCATTTTCTAATTCCTACTACTCCAATTGCTACCTAAGGGTCCTAACGCGTGATAAGGTATACTAGGACCCCTTAGGAAACACTTGAAGATTGCAGAAAAAATCATGGATATCCATTGAAAGAAGCAAATAAAACTAATAGGCTATTTAAAAAAATTCATAAGTGGCCATTGAAATATTGAATGGGTATCATCACAAAAATATTGAATGCACTTTAAATATATTTGTTCGAAATAATTAAAATAAAAAAATGAATGGGGATGAGCTTGTGTGCTATAAATGTAAGATGACAGAACTTATAACAAGGTTCTCCATGGATGGTTTGGTTTTCATATATGTAACATGATTGGACAAATCACAATGTTTTTCTTAAATGTGGAGGAACATAATGCTTGTTCAATGATTGCAGAAGGTTCTAAATAAATTAATATGATATATTTGACATGGGATACAAAAGGTGCTTCTAATAGTTATATTGGAAATGTTGGAGTTGATAGTGATTGGTTCAAACCATTTTTGTGGTTTTTTTTCCATTAATAAGAATGGGGGAGATTATTGGAAATTTATGTTTGGTTGTCTATTGTCATTCATGCCAAACATTATATTTTTAAGGTTTTTGTGGTTTCTCAAATACTATGGTTTGGATGTTTATCACTATTAGTGAAATAAGTTTGTGTACTAAACCTTTAGAATAGTGGAAGACATTTATGTATTTAGAGATATAGTACAATGGAAGATAGTTATATACCCCACGATCTTGTGAAGTTAATGTTTAGCAACGCTTTGGTGTTGTAGTCTTATATATGAAAGCATGTGTGGTATGAATAACTATAGTTTACTAAAAAAAGTACACAATTTTTCAATCATAGTTAATAGTGCTTCATTTTGTTCTTTTGGAAGGTTTTTATTTGGGAAATAAGGGTTGAAGGTGCACTTATTCTTATGTAGACATATTTATGTTTTAGTCTTGGTTATGTCATTCTCTAGTGACCTAAAAATTGTTCTTGGTGATCCAGAAACTATTTTATCATGTGTTGGAGGTTTGTTCAATTGTTGTTTTGATCTGGAGATGTGCTCTAACAACTTTAGATATGGACAGTTGGTCTGTGCTAGTCTTTTTGATGTAGAGTATGGATCTCAACATGGACTATGGAGGTCTGGTGTTAGAGCACCTAGGGGTTAAATATTCGCAACCCTCACATTTTGATGTGTAAGATCTAATCAGGGTCATGTTGTGAATAAGGACTAGCCAAGATTCTAATAGGTGATTTTTTGGAAGTTTGAAGAGATGCTTGTGTTATCGCCAAAATTGGGCAAGTTTTTCCAAGATTGGCCAAAATATGATAGGAAAGCCAAAAAGTGGGCACAATGAGTAGAAATTAATGTTTTGTGTTAAGAATTTCCTAAAAGGTCTTAGGACACCATTCTTCATTATTTGGAATCAAATTGGTAAGAAGAAATCAAATATTATATATTGAGCAAAAAGTTGTCTATGAATAATTTTGCATTTTGTCAATTTTTGCATAGAAACATTTGGACATAGTTGGGCATCTTACCTAGAATTAGTTATGGGTCAGAACTAATAGTTGAAATATGATGGGAGGATATAGTTACCAGTTGAAATTTTTCTAGATAACTCTACCTAGATCCTTTGCAACTTGTGTAATTCATGCTTATTGGATTGAACTTGATGTTTTTCCACTTTAGATAGTTAGAGTAGAATATTTCCTTGCATTGTTTTGTTTCATATTGAATTTTGTACAGTTTTGTTTGTGTAAATAATTTCCTATCTTTGATTATAATTAAAAATGACTCTACTTTGAATCCCCCTTGTGGGAATCTCACTATACTTGGAGGTATGATATTAGAGTTAGTGTACCTTATTTTCATTTTTTTTTGAGTCCAGAAAGTGATGTTTTCTATTTTGAAACTGTTTACCTAGGCAAGCTCTAACATAGCTCGGCTAGGAAGAAAGAGTTAATAGAGGTTAAAACTTGCAGGAGCAGATTGGATGAGAAAATTCAATGAAAAGGAGATGTGCATGCGGTTTAGATAGAGCCTTAATGAATATTTAAAGAGAATTTGAATCCATTTGAGTGAATTTCCCATTGAAAGATTGAATATAAGTGTATTCCCTTTAAAAATACCCTATATTAGGGTTTGGCAGTGTATGGAGGGTTGAAGAGTGAATACTTAGAAAAACCTTTAGGTCTTCCAAAAGCGTTCCTATAATTGTGAGGATTTCATTAGATTGTTTTCAATATTTTAAAATAGAGCCCAAAAACATTGGAATTAGGGCGAATTGAGACCTATAAGCCGAGTAGGCCTAAATACAAGGAATGTTGAAATTGATAGGATAATGGTCTGAAGATTAAACAACATGGGGATGTTAGGTGACTAAAATTATGAGTTTGGAAGCCATAGGCTCCTACAAGGTGAATATGGAAGGGCTAGGAAGTTGGTTTTTGAGATTTGTCTTGTGATCTTAAATTAAGAGTGTGTAAAAGTTGGTTTTATAGAGAAGCTCTAGGAGAATAGGAGGGAATTAAGTTTTAAACTCCTAAAGTAGTAAGGTTTTTGGCTGGAATAAAGCCCTATAAATTCTTAGAAGGGACCTAGAGAAGAGCTTATATTAGGTCATTGTGGAGACTCCCTATCAAAGTGGTATTAGAGCCTAAAGATTTGGGCAAGGTGGAAGTTACATGTAATATTTAGAATCGGTGGGAAAATCGACCATGGTGAAAAATGAAGAATTAACCAAGAAGGTAGAAGACCAAGAAGAGGATATATTTCTTAGAGATAAGTTGGAATAGTTAGAAAACAAATTGGGTGAGGTATAAGTGAAGATTCAAGAAGTGAGTGTCAAGGTGAGTGAAAAAGAAGATAAGGTTGAACGAGTTGTAGCAGAGGATGAAGTACCTAAACCAGACTGTACAATACCAAAAGAACCATTTATTAAAGCCCTAAAATGATTTTGAGGAAAAATATTAGAAGGAATACCACTCTTTAGTAGAAGTATGGAACCAAAACTAGTAATCGATTGGATAGAGGGCCTAGAAAATCCTTTTGAATGTGAGGGTATAAGTGACGCACAAAAGATTAAGCTGGATAAATCAAGATTAAGAGGCGATTCTTTAACATGGTGGAAGTTTGTTAACATAGAAAGGCCAAAGGATGGAAAGGATCCAATTTCTACTTGGAAGGGTGTGATTTCCAAGATTAAAGATGCTTAGATACCTGATGACTATGAGAACCAACTTTGTAGAAAGAGGCAGAGTTTAGGACCAAGAGGTCTTGATGTCAGCACATACACTGAAGAGTTTCAAGATTTGCATTTAAGGTCTAATGTGATAGAGGATGAAAGCATTAAGTTTGCAAGATAGTGGAATGGGTTGAGATAGAATAGACAAGAAGAGATTGTCTTTCTATTTCCTACCACTCTCCAAAGGTGCCATTACTTGGCACTCAAAGTGGAAGAGAAGAACAAAAATAAGCATGATAAAAGTAATAGAGGAAAAGGTAGAGGAAGATATGATATAGGTCACAGAGGAAGTTTTGGTAGAAGGAAGATAGACCAAAGATGCCAAGGAGAATCCAAGCTAGTAGAACCAACTAGGGATTCTAGTAGTAGAGGCAGCTACAAAGGAAGGGGATATAGAAGAAAAAACAAAGGTTAGTTTGAAGGGTCAAGGAGACGATCCCATTTCTCCATAATGAAGTGTTATAATTGCCATAAATTTGGGAAAACTTCATGTAGATGCTCTGAGAAGACTTCTTCATCCCAATGAGGGGATAGGAGATGAACTATGTTCAAGAGTACACTACAAGTGTGAAATCACCAGAGGTTAGTTTAGAATCAGAGGTTGGTGAGAACCCCATGATAAGAAGAATAGTGATCAAAGAATCTATGAAAGAGGAGTCAAGCCAAATAATATCCTTCTTTAGGATTAATTGTAAGATTTTGGATAAATTATGCAAGGTTGTAATTGTAGACATCCAAAAATATTAATATTATTAATATTATTTTCCCTCTTATTCCTTTAAACTATTTAATTTAGTAAATTAAATAGTTTCATTTACTAGTATTTATCAATAGCTTAAATGCTATTCTAATGTATTTCATTTAAATACATTTGTCTCGTGAAATTCTCTTTTTAATAAATTTACATTTATTAAATCCTCCATATTCCTAATTCTTCTAAACCATGATTTCTTCAAATTTAATTTGAATTATAATCTAAACCCTAGCTAGGAACATTTTAACCCAACCTAGAGACCTACCCTAAGCCTACCCTATTCCTACCCTACTCCCATCACCTCATTTCCTAAGCATATTTCCCCACCTAACTATCCTCTTTTCATGCTTAAGGGTGATTCCTAACATTTTTAAGGCTAATGGAATACTCACCCTCATGTGGAAATTCTCTCCAAAATGGGCACTGATTCCTCTTAAATTCTTCTTACAACTTTGTCTCCCACTTGGAAATGTTGAGCCACTCAACATTTAATGCCATGTTTGACTCAAAATTGGCCATCCACTCAAGCTTATGTGTCCCTTATGTGTCTCTTATGTGGATGCCACATAGATACCACATCATCCAAGCCCTCTTCTTCTCCTCCAAAAATCTATAAGTAAAGGTCTTCCACTCTTGATTTTTCATCTATCATATTATTATTGTTATTATGCTAACATAGCTCTAGATTACATGTTTTCATATGCTCTTAGTTTCATATTTGAATCATATAGATATCACACGCAAGGCTTCAATTTGGTTAAAATGAATCATAGTTGTTATTTTGCATCTTTCATAGCTTTAATCTTGCATAGTTAGCATATCATCTTCATAAGCTTAGAATGTCATATTGAAGAAGATTTGAGACTAGTTCTTCATACTAGCTCTTGAATCGCTCTTCTTGCTTATCAAATCTTGCATTGCATTGGGATCCATTGAATTTTGTGTGTTTGAGAGAGACCACACCCACATTCCATCCAAAAGAGCGAATCAAAAAATCCTCGTGGGTGCAACTTGTTTTTAGCTCTATCCAAAGATATGAGGATAATTTAGAGGATAATTTACTTTTCTTTGCTTGCTTTCATCTCAATTTAAATTTAGATGCTAACCCTCTAATGGTTCTTGTTTGTGAGTGATTGTAGTTTGAAATTTTCCTCATACTACATTCTAGCACGCCCGGTGCGACCCATGTCCCTAAATTCTTCTAAAATCTATTTTTTTTTCTTCAAATTTTGCCAAACAAGCGGATTAGCATCTGCATTTCACGTAGAGGCATCTGCGTAAACATTCATTCTCACTGAACCGTCATTCAGTATCTGCATTGAACCAGCATCTCTGACCTACACTATCATCTCCGCCTAGCATTGCTAATTTCAGACTTTCCAAACATTACTTTTGGGTTTTTTGAGATTCATTGTCTTTCCCACTTCTTTTTACTATTTGAGCATTCTATTTTTTTAACAGAAATCGGTTTTGCAAGTAGATATAATGTTAAAATTTGAGTAGAGGAAAATAATCTTGATAAATTTTTAAATGAAAACTAGTTTTTAATTGTTTGGATAATCTGAAATGGCTACGTTTGATCATATTAAAGGCTAAGAAGGAAGAAAAAATTAACTTTTTTTGCTGTCTCTTGCTATCTTTTTGTGCTTGCAATTACAGCTGCATCTGTAGAAATGCTGGTTCATAGACCACCTTCTTCATTTCACAAACTAACGTTTTCTCTTAACCGATGTCTGTGATTCATAAATGGGCGTCTTCGACTGGTATAGCCATTTGCTGGTTTTCTATGTTTTCTAGCCTTTTTTTCTACATTTTGTTATTTTTAGGCTATAACACAGTATCAACGTCTACACCCTGAATCAACGTCTACACTTTGAAATTTTTTTTGATCATTTTCTAACAATTTTCTAGTGGTTTTTTGTATTTTCAACGCTTGCCAAAGGTTTAAATTGAAACTACTGATCAGTTATTTTGCAACACCGCTTGTCAAAGACACAAATTCAAAACTACTCACATTTGTCTTGCAAGTTGCATCACATCAAAATTGAATGAATGATCATGTTTGTGTTAATCTTTTTTAGGCACATAACATAATTAGCTAGATTTATTTGTCTAATCCAAAGCAAGTGTTAGGGGATTATGCTCTCTTCCCTTTTGGGAAGATCAAAAACCTAGACACACTTGCTTTGTGTTAAATAATTGAATCTTTTTTGGGAAAGAAAAAATCTTTGTCTTGTGTGTCTAGGAGAAAATGACATTGGGTAGGAGAGTATGCTCTTTTCCCCTTGCAGAAAATCAGAAATCTAGACCCCTCTTGTCGCCAATCCATGCTTTAACAAGTTAATCCTTTAGATGGGCCTATCTGTTGAGGGAAAAATCTCTTAGGAATGACCCACATGAGAAAGAGGTGTAAGCCACACCACTCCAACTTATGTTAATCAAATTTACTCTTTGGGGTTAAAGCCTCAGGAGTCGATTGGCATTTGAGATTATACTCGACTCTCATCTAACTTAAGTGCAGCCTCGTGGTCTAAATCACATTTATGTGACCAATTTTTTCAAGACGCTCTATGGGGCTATACACCTAAATCATGCTTGCATGAACATAAAGGATACAATCAAATGGAGACCCTTACTAAAGACTCTAATCATAGAAGCTACTTGATTCACCTCTGAATGGTGATTTATTATAGTGCAAGGGGAGGGAAGAGTCTCCCCCCAAGATCCCCATCATACGTGTCCTAGGGTATTATGTTGTGAAAGAGATCTTTGTAGCACGACAACAATACCAAGAAAAAGGCAAAAGTACAGGCGCCCTTCCGGGGGTGACACTGTTGTGAGCCAAAGAACTACCAAACAATGGGTCTATTATAATATTTCATTCGAAGCCAACTCCTTAGGTATAATTATGCTTGAAGTGTTTGAAGAACATTGACAAATTGAAAGGACCAAAACATGAATAGAATTCTCAACAAACAAATTTATGACAATTGCTTGTCACATGCAAGGTTTCTTTTTCCCTTCCAGGACTATTTTCAGACATGTATCTTCAATAACTGATAGTTATGCCCAAAATCTAAGTCAAGGTATACTTAGGGTAGTCAATGCCTTTGATGTATGTTGAAAATCAGTTCTTTCCAATGAACAAATCAACCTAAAAAGTCCAAAATTAGTCAGAATCCTACATTTTCATCTTCACATCAACCCACTTCTTCATCATCATCATACCTCTTATCCTAATCACTTATTCAAATTCATCCATATTCTTCTTAATCTTCCTAATAATTTCATCATCTACCAAATCACTTCATCATCCTCCTAATCACATCATCACTCTTCTAATCGAATCCACTTGTCAACCTCATATAATTCTATCTAATCCTAATCTAATTCATCTTCCTCTTCATCCAAAACTAATCATACCTTAATCAATCCCTTGTCTTCAAGCTTCCCTCATTCATATTTGAAATCTCATCCATTCTTAATCAAAATCTTCATCCACATCTCCTTCTAATTCCAATCTTTCTCAAATCTTCTACCTTTGGCCTAGGATCACCATCATAATCCTCAGACTTCAATCTCGGTTATCTTGATCAACCCACATCCAACCATAATCAAGCTCAAATAAAATCAAATCAAGCTTCATCTTTCACACCTTCATCAATATTCTTCATCTCAAATATTATGTTGAAAGATTTATCAAAGTGTTGCACAGATCCTCATCATTGGCAAACATCTATTTTAATCCTATTGCTTTTGAGAACATCAGTCGGTCTCAAATTTATATCCTATTTTTCTTGGGATCGTAAGTCTATCTCTAAGTAGAAGATCATATCATCATCCAAATCAATCCTTTGTTTGCACCATCATATGGTCTTGTTTCACCTAGGTTTTGTCTCAACCTTTTTAATCCAAATCCAAACCCAAAATCACATCCAATGTCAATCAAAATCAATCAAATCAAATCAATCAAACAAAGTCCAAATTTTTCTCCTAATTCCTAAGTTCATATTTCATCCTTCCTTAATTCTTTCACTTCATCCACTCTTAATCAAAATCTTCATCTGCATCATATTCTAAACCAATTCCAAAAACCCCTCATCTAAACATCATGAATATGGATTGGTTTCGCAAAATGGTTAAGGACCATCAAGCATATATGTCAAGTCCCATCTCTCAAACCATTCCTCCAAATCAAATAAATCCATCCAAATCATAAATGCTTCACACTAAACCAACTCCAAAATATTCACATTCCTCATCTCAACCAGCTGGCCATGTCAATTCTATAACCCCACATCCATATATCATATCCCTATCCATTCTACCTCAACACACTATACATAATCCTAATCCAGCTCCCATTTCTTACCTTTCCTCTAACTTTGACAAGGGGAACCCATCTAATTATCCATCACCCATATATCTCCCTCATCCATCTTCCATGCCTCCATCTTCTTCCATAGTCTAATCCCAAGCACCACACTTCCACAATAACACTAACTACATCCCTAATCCAAATCCTCCATCCCCATATCCTCCAACCTATTTTCCAATTCATAATCCTAGTCCTCCAAGTCCCTCAATCCATCACCATAACCCCCATGCTATTACTAGTCCACCATCCACTCTATCCTACCTTTCTCCTTCATCCCCTCCATCTTATCCCAATATACCATCTTCTATTCCTACCTACCTTACCACATATCCCCTTCCACAATCCACCTACATCTCTCAACCCACTTCATATGGCATACCCTAATCTATCATTCCTCCTCCATCAGTTAGTCAATCCAATCCACAAGTCACCTCCACGCCTACCTATGTGAACTATCTAGCCATGCCATCTCCTATACCAAATTCTACATCGTTATTCATTCAACCAAGTTCACAAGGCATTGCCACACCTTCATATATGGACCACCCTAGTTCCCCACCATCTACACATGTCAATCTTTCACCTCTGATACGTAAGTCTCCAAGGAGTTTCACAAGGAAGCCATCACAAAATGCATCTCTTAAAGTTGATGAGCCAATTCATATCAGTCCCCCATGTGAATCCTTTTGTGATGAGGCCTTTTCATCACCCATCATTCCTCTTCCATCTCCCACACCTATCATTTCCCTTCCAAGTCCTTTACTTACTGATCCTTTTCCATCTCATAACATCATCAAATTCCCCCATCCGTTGAGTCCATCTAATCCCTATCCCCATATTCTCCTACTGACATTATCCACACTCCATCTAGTGACTCTCCTGAGTCCACCCATCTTCCCTCCATCTCAATTACAGACTCTCCCATCCTTCCATCCCCTCCATCTGAAGAGTCCATCCATACATCCCCCATCATACTATCCACAACAATCCAATCATGTCAAGATCTTGTCCAAAAGCATGTTGAAATATCCATTGATATAGATCAAGATCCTCCCATCACACTTACTCCATCTCATAATCCATTTTCATGCACTCCTCCCAATCCAGATCTTGTCATTCTACCAACTCTATCTCAAGAGCCACTACCCAGTCAAAGTCAAGATCAGAGCATCCCATCCCCTCCACCTCATGATCCTTTGTCACCTCCAATCCAAAATTTCCCACCACCGTCACTCTATCCCCTTGGTCCACTTACATTCGTCCATGGTGGTCCACTTGAAGTAGAAGAAATAAGTTTCATATCCACTGCTTACACTCCCCCTAATAATGGACTCGCATATGGTTCCCTAAGAAAGAAATACCCTATCTTGGGTCGAATACTACAAAAATAGAATTATTGAGGCAAAGGCCTAGGCCTAAATGAACAAGGTATACTGGAGTCCATCTCTGCCAAAGAAAATCCATCATCTTGTGGTCTCGGTTGCCCATCTAAAGGCCCTTCATCCAAAACTGATGGTACAATTAATGCCCAGTCCAAGCATGCTTGCAAACCCACCATTACCTCTTCCCATCATTCCTCTAACAAATTTAATTCCATCCCTCCTCCCCTGTCATTGCAAACCAAGACAACCTACCACCTTCCTCCTTCATCCTCTCAATCCATTTCAGTCCTATGTCCCAAAATCCACCATTGCATATCCTCCACCTATAAAATCCAATTTGGGACCTTATATCCCAAAATCTCATCCTCTATCTTATTCCACATCCTAAATTCCCAATCAGGATCAGCAAAGGCACATACCCACATGCCCCATCCACCATCCTACCTCCATCTCTCCATCTCATATAGCTTCTTATATCCCTTCTAGTTCTACTCACTACAATTTGAATGCCAATTCAAAAATGCATAAAGCTAAAGAGCCACAATCTAAAGATTGTCATGTCCACTTCAAATGACATGCTCCAACCAAGACCAATCTAATGAAAAAATGCACTACATCCCAGAGGCTGCAAAGGCCCGACAAAGAAAAATAAAGAACTATGTGGATCCCAAATAAAATAGATGAAATGCATCTAAAATAAAAATCCAAAATGGCATCCAAAGTTATTAATCTTTCATCTCTCCATTCCTCTTTGCCATCACTTAAATCTATTTTGGGTCCTTATGTCCCAAAATTATCTACCATACTTCCCCCATCACATCCACTTCTACCATCCCCTTCAAATCCACTCTTTCCACACTCCTCACAACATGTGCCAACGTTAATCCTGCATGTGTCCCCTCATCGATGCGTTTGCATAAGCTGCTCATCCTAAATAAGGTTGTACCAACATCTAGTGATAACTGTAAATGGGCTCCTATTAACTTTATATCACACTGGATGCTTGAGTCCTTCATCCATCTCCTTGTTCTTATCCCATCCATAAACCACCTCCAAAAAAGTAAAAAGTAAAAAGAAAGAAAGTAAAAAAAATAAAATAAGAGAGAGAATTAAGCGTCCAATGGTGAAAACTTGGCAAACAAGCTCCTTGGACAAGTACATGATGAAAACCTGGTAAACATGCATCATGTGTAATCCCTCCATCTAGTTGTTCTCTGCACTTGGGGGCAAATTATTCTAGCCACTCCCCCATCTCTCCCATCCTCCCAGTCGTCTACCATACCTATCATGTCTTGTCCATTTCCCCTCCTCCATCCTCCTTTGGATCTTGATAAAATACAAAAACATAAAAAGCTTAAATGTATACATGCTTTTGTACCCCTCTTGGTATCTAGTTCTGCATCCCCCATCATTTTCATCCTCCATTCCATCTGCATCTTTGCCTTCCATTTCACTATGATTAGCCACAATTGCTTACTCAGTTTGCTTCTGAGCCATTTTCCTATCCACCATCCTATCTTCCACCCTTCACCTATCCTATCCACCATCCCATCTTCCATCCTTCGGCATCCTTCAACCACTATCTTGTCTTCCCTCTACCTCCCTTAGTGTCTTGCTTTACCTCATCCTAATGCCTCATCACACAGGACCTATCCTAAGTGGGGGCATTCTATTCCTTGGAAACTTTAGCATATCCACCTTTCATCTCCCAGTCCTCTTCTCCCATCCCACTATCATCTCCTATCCATTCCTTCCATCTATCTTCCATCAAAATCCATCTCTCCACCCTTCATCCTCTAGCATGGGGGCATCCTTTTCCACATAGTCCTTAGATTCCTATCCATCCATTCCCTCAATCTATCTCCCCTCTGAGCTATCTTCCCATCTCCACCATTCCTTGGTGTTCCCTTGTCATCAATCACAACATCCATCTTCCTTCATCTATTCTTCCAATCCATTTATCTTCTAATTCATTCATATTCAATTCTATCCAATCAATTTATCTTCTAATCCATTCTATCTTTCATCCATTTATTCTTCCTTCCTATCCAATTTAATATATTCTATCTATGCATCCAATTCTTTCATATCAATACAATCACTTTCTTTCTTGAATGGGGTTACATCATGCACGTCCTCATCATCTCATCCATCATCTCAAGCCCCTATGCATCTTATCATCAGTCTCCTCAGCATCTTCATGATCTTGTTGTACAACTTAAATGCATCAAAAAACCAAAAGATCCAAAGAAATCAAAAAATCCTAAAAATCACAAAATCCAACAAAAAAACAAACCAAAAGATCCAAAGAAATAAAAAAATCCTAAAAATCACAAAATCCCACAAAATTACAAAAAAGATCAAAAATCATCCAAATTCCTGCAATAAACCTTTCACATCATTACATTTTCACCAACGTTTGATCCCTGCGACTGCAATCATGTTTTCACCAAATCAATTTGGAGATCAACTCCCCTTGCTCCTCATCCTTTTCATAGCTTTTTCTAGAAAATATCTTTCCATCAAATCAAATCCTTGCTCGTCAGGATGCATCCTTCCACCATCAGCTTATCAAATCCAGAGATGAAAGAAAGAACTTTGGACTAAATGACTGCTTGGTGATGAGGCCTTCTTTATTGATTTTATCTTTTTGTGTCAGTTTAAAACTACTCACCACTACCTCGATCTGCTATATCTTGGTGCATTGTGACTGGTGGCAACTAATACATGCATCTTTTGTAGTGTGCTTTTGTTTGAGCATCTAGTTCATGCAAAGGAATATTTTCATCTGTGTTTTCTAACACCTGATGCATACCTCCTCTTGCAATATCAAAATCGGATGTGCTCTCCATATTTTTCACACAAATGGATTCCCAGTGCTTGTTAGCTGCATTCATTTCATTTTCATTCTTAGCCACATTCTTAATTTCATTTTAGAAGGCTTCTATTTATTCCCTCCTCTATCTTTCTCCTACCCATTACGTCCTTTTTTGAGAAAATTCCACAACGTCATCTTCATTGTGTTCTTTTCTCGAGGGGGCAAAACCCTGTACCTTAGTTGCTTCAGCACGACTCCTAGAAACCCTCTTCCTCTAGGGAAACTTATTTTCTTGTCTTTGATGTAACGTCATTTGTGACGCCACGTCAAAGAGGGGCAAAATGCAGACGTCTAAAAATATTAATATTATTTTCCCTCTTATTCCTCTAACTATTTAATTTAATCAATTAAATAGTTTCATTTGCTAGTATTTATCAATAGCTTAAATACTATTCTAATGTATTTCAATTAAATACGTTTGTCTCATGAAATTCCCTTTTTAATAAATTCACATTTATTAAATCCTCCATATTCATAATTCTTCTAAACCATGATTTATTAAAATTTAATTTGAATTATAATCTAAACCCTAGCTTGGAACCTATTAACCCAACCTAGAGACCTACGCTAAGCCTACCCTATTCCTACCCTACTCCCATCACCTCATTTCCTAAGCATATTTCCCCACCTAATTTTCCTTTGATCATGCTTAAAGGGTGATTACTAACCTTTTTAACGCTAATGGAATGCTCACCCACATGAGGAAATTCTCTCCAAAATGGGCACCCATTCCTCTTAAATTCTTTTTAAAACTTTGTCTCCCACTTGAAAATGTTGAGCCACTGAACAACTTTGTCCCTTATGTGGCTCTTATGTGGATGCTACATAGATGCCACATAATCCATGCCCTCTTCTTCTCCTCCAAAACTCTATAAATATAGGCCTTCCCCTCTTCATTTTTCATCTCTCATATTTGTATTGTTATTATGCTAACATAGCTCTAGATTTCATGTTTTCATATGCTCTTAGTCTCATGTTTGAATCATATAGATATCACATGCAAGGCTTCAATTTGGTTAAAATGAATCATAGTTGAATCATAGTTGTTACTTTGCATCTTTCATAGATTCAATCTTGCATAGTTAGCATATCATCTTCATAAGCTTAGAATATCATCTTGAAGAATATTTGAGACTAGTTCTTCATACTAGCTCTTGAATCTCTCTTATTGCTTATCAAATCTTGCATTGCATTGGGATTCATTGCATTTTTTTGGTTGAGAGAGAGAACACCCACATTCCATCCAAAAGAGAAAATCAAACAAGCCTCATGGGTGCAACTTGTTTTTTTAGCTCTATCCGATGATATAAGGATAATTTACATTGCTTTGCTTGCTTTCATTTCACTTTGAATTTAGATGATATCCCTCTAATGGTTCTTGTTTGTGAGTGATTACAGTTTGACATTTTCCTCATACTACACTAATGCATTCGGCATCCACGGATAATATAATATTAGAAGAGGTGGTGAGTAAATTGAAATTGCAAAGAATTCCACATACCAACCCCTATAGAGCTACATGACTCAACAAAGGGTAGCATGTTTTAGTGAATGAGAAAGCTTGGGTGGAGTTGACCATAGGGGGTTACAAAGATTAAAAAAATTGTGATGTTTTACAAATGGATGCATGGCACCCACTATTGGATAGGCCATGGAAATATGACACATAGATAGTTCATCATGGAGAAAGGAACTCATACACTTTTCAAAAATATGGAGTCATTTAAAATATTCAGTCCATAGGAGATGGTGGTGAAGGTAACTATAGTGGGCTTAATTTATTATTGGTAGGTGAAAAGGAATTCTTGGACACTCTAAAAGAGGGAGAAGGAATTGGGTTTTCCATAATGGAAAATCATAAGTAAGAGAAGAAATATAATAAGGTGAATATCCCTGCAGAAGTGAAAACTTTGTTAGATCAGTTCAAAGACATCCTCACTGATGGAACACCTTCCACCCTACCACCAAAAAGAGCCATAATCATCAAATTGAATGCATCCCAGGTGCTTATTTGCCCAATAAATTTTCTTACAAGACGACTGATAGAAATATTAAGAAAACAAATAGAGACTAGGAAATGGGAAAGTATCCAAGAGAGAGTTACAAGAAGAAATAATTGAGCATAGCCAAGTGACAGAAATGTGATTCAAGAACTTTCACCAAAAGCACTGAGAAGCTCAAGATTAATACCAAGATAATGCTTTTGAAAGGGGAAAACTGTAGAAAACCCCCTTGTGCATATAATAGAGAGAGCCAACCTTGGAACCATGTGAGAATTCTCTAAGAAGTGTGTCAAAAGAATCTCTTAAGTAGAGATGAGTGAAGGAGTTTGCATGTAACTCTGATACTCTATGAGTGCCACATTCACATTAGATGTGTTCCATGTGTAGGAATCCTCTTAAGGAGGAATATCTAATTTCCTTATTAAAGGAATTACAAATATGTGATATGTCCTTAGTTTATCATTTCATTTAAAATACAAAGGAAAGATTATAATTCTAACATCCCCTTTAATCCTTACTTAGGGAGATTAGATCAATACGTATCAAACCAAAATATTTACAATGATTTTGAGATCTCTTTAGAATGATTCTTCGTGAAGGTATTGGAAACTAAATAATTTCACTGGCAATAGAGGAGGGACTTATTTGTCGCTTCAACATGTTCTTTTCTAAAACGATTCTTGAGTGATATGTGCTTGGAGCTAGAATTGTACATAGGATGTTTTGCTAAGGAAATAGCACTTTGATTATTACAATATAAAGGTGTAGACACTTGCGGAGGGTGGTCCAAATCTTCAAGTGACATTTGGGATTTTTGAGATCCATTTGTACATTCGGTATATTCATTTCCAGTAAAAAGTAGAGGTGGAGCTTGATCAACACCTAAGCCTACAATAAGGCAATAACCACTAGTAGATCTCCCATCATTGGGGTCTCCTAGAGCTAAAACAGAAAAAAAAATTAAAACACAATCATAGTGTGAACCATAAAATAAATCAGGTTAGTAATCTGGAACGCAATCATCATTTTCAGAAAATAAATTTGTAATGTATCCATTAGTATATGAAAAATCAAGAGTGAAACTATTATAATCATCAATATCACCAGTAATTTCTTCAATATTGTTTTCAGTATCATTGACCTCCACAACAATCATAGGATTAGTACTCAAATCAGAGAATTCATGAAGATCATCTTGATCAATACAGACATCTCTACTAGGAGATTGAAATGAAGGTACAGTGACATTAAGAAAGGTAGAGATAATATCCTCTTCTTGATAAAAAAATATTAGCAAAAAAGGTATACTCATAATGAGGATGAGACATAATTGAATACACAAAATAATGAGATTAAGCCCAACGAAAGTGAAATACATTTAAGATACTATGCTACGGAGCACAAAAAATTAAATTTAACGTTAATTGAAAATGAGCAATTACAAGAATTTTTAATTAAAAAAATTAAATTTTTCATTAAATTGATGAAACAAATTTTAATTGCAATAAAATAATAAATTAGCTATTGAGTAATGTTTAAATTGATAAAGTGGAAATGAGTTTAAAATGATTTTGAGAAAAATTAAGTGAGAACAAATGTACAACAGTTTAACTTTTTTGATAAAAAATCTAAAATAAAGTTTGTTAAAGTTTTTTTTTTTTTAAATAAATGTGAAAAAAGTTTGCTAATAATAGAGAAAGAATCTACAAATAAGATTAAGGAAGGGATATTAAAAAACATTAGAATAGTGATATGCATGCAGCTTTATAAACAAAAATAATGATTAACCTCAAAAGAACCAAAAATATGTTATAATAATAAATGTTATAATAACCTGCATGAAATTATTAAGAAGAGAAATGAAATAATCAAAAGTAATGAACAAAATGTTAAAAAAAAATGTCAGATAAAAAAAATGCAGAAATGATTAAGAATACAGTATTATCCGCTAGAGAACAATTTAATGCACACTGCCAAGTGAGACAAAAACAATGATATAAGGAAAATGTTACCTGCATAGGCTGGCAGATGAATGCAGCCAAGTGGAACAAACACATACCAGTGTTAGAAAATGACTATGCTTAGCAAGCATAGGGATAAAAAAAATACGTGTCATTGACTGTTGGTTGGAGTATACTCCGAAGGGGATGCAAGAAATAACACTAGCAACAATGAACCAAATATTCTAACTTTCCCAACTAGAAAAAAAAATTCTAACTATGGTTTAACATATAGTAAAGAGAAGCTAGGTGAGCCAAAATATAAATGAATTAAACAACTATTTGTGAAGAATATAAGCTATGTGAGAAGAAAAAGGGATGCCAAAGGATGAGGCAGCAAGCTGCATTAGAGCATCTTTGACTATTGCAATGGAAGGGAGAGCTGCACAATGAAGCTTTAATAATGTGACGAGTGTTGAAATAAAACAAGGTACAGCGAGGGATGAAAAAATGTAGGAAGAGATTACGAAGAGCTACACAGTGGGGTAAGTGCACAAAGATTAGGGACCAAAAAGGGGGTATAAGATGCCACTTTTTTCTAAAATCAGTAAACTCTGATCTTGAACGAGAAATTGAGGATAGTTTCACTCACAATTTTAAAATGTGACAAAAATAAGAGTTTTTCTACTCCAAATCTAGTTTCTAAACTACTAATTTTTTTTAGAAATGGTGGAGATTAAGGCCCTCAAAAAGGGGGATCACAAAAAGTGGTCCTATTTTTTGTAAAAAACCATAACATAGTGTCTGGTGTGCTCCTCCTACAATGTTGACTTTTTTAAAAAAAATATTAATCACTCCAGTGAGAAATTGGCTAATACCACCTAGTTTATCCCAGATGTTTCTACTAATTTTTTGATGAAAGTGTATTTTTTTCCATTTTCGGAAGTGGACAAATACTGAAAATGTGAAATTTCTGTGTGCTCACCCTAGAAATCATTGAAAGCAAATTGAAAATAAAAACTTTTTTTTTTTTTTTAAATGTGTAGAATGGAGTCTAGTTTCTAAAATTGTAATTTTTTTCAAAATTTGATGAACGGGCCAAAATCTAAGCCCAAATTAATACACATTGGTTTTTGACAAAAATCAGATATACTTAGAAAGGAAATTAAAGATGTTCAATTCTTAACATAATGAGAATTCAAAATAAATTACATGGTTAGATAGGTATCAGAGAGATCTACAATACCATGTCATCTAATTTTATCATTATTGAACCACTTGCAAACCTAACGTGGAGCACAGAAGAAAAAATGTTATTTTTTTGTAGGTTTGATGGAAAACATGTCTCAGACCTGTTTGAATCCTTCAAGACTTTGGGTTGGAACTCCAAGGAAAATCCAAGCCTTAGGCTTGGTAAACTTAAATATCATTAAAAGGGCATACACCCTATACTCACTATAGGGCATGAGCCCTATATTAGACAAAAAATGGAGAGAGAGAGAGAGAGAGAGAGAGAGAGAGAGAGAGAGAGAGAGACAAAAAAGA